>OZ023274.1:22359455-22408434 GCA_964007475.1 Hybos culiciformis
TATAACCTTTAATATTAGATTTTTTTTTTTTTTATCAAATTATCATAAATAATGTTGAAATATTTATTTCAAAGACTTATTAAAAACATACTATAGTATATATACTCATTTCTTATAGAAAGCGTACATATGTATTTTATGCGCTTATATTTCTTACATGATAATAAAAAGAGCACTATTAATATAGTATTGTAAAGATTGTATTATGTTGTACACATATTGGGAAAATATAAAAATTGTTTTTTACTTTTTATTAAATAAAGAGTCTGTAGTATGTTTTATGTACATAATATATTTTTTTACATTTTTTCAAGATGTTTCTGTTGCCTGCAAATTTTCAATGATACACGATTCTTAGTACTTTAATGGTATAAACAAAGTAAAATTAAAACTAATATACTTACTTTCTTACAATTAAAAGTTAATTAAAGTTTATTATTTGATAATGTGAATAGATAAATTACAAAAATATTATTATACTTAAACTATTTTATTAAAAAAATTGTTAAAAAAAAAAAATATTAATTATCATAATTGGATACTGTCCTTTTAGTTTATTTCTGAGAATTGCTATTTGAAGTATTATTTATCTGGAAGTAGTTTTTCCGAGAATTATTATTTTTTTTTTTGGAAGAATATGAATACCTTTTTATAATACAATTTAGTAAAAATTTGTAATATTGAATTGAAGAAATAATAAAATGGTACTGTTTTTCATAGAATTTTCTATTCATATTAAGCATTCACATAGGCATACATTCAAATATTAAATGTATAGAAATTGAAAATATTTCTCTTACAAGTTGTCATGGTTTGATGTGGTGATGGTTTGAAAATATATATAACTTTCTTAATTAGACTCACTGTGTAATTAATGATACTAAAAGGCAATTATTTTAATTATTTTTATATTATAATCAATTTGATTTATATAGAAATAATTTTAATTAATTATTATACTTGAATATAATATTTCGAAATAATTTATATGTATACATAAGTCTTATATGCATATGAAACAATAATGTAGAATGTAGGTGTAGGTGTAGGTATAGGTACATAATATTTGGCCATGTATACTTAGGAATATAGAGTAAAATGTACATCGCTTATGATGAACACACATTAATTATTAAGATAAATATAAAATTTTTAATAGATTTGGATGATGAAAATTACCATATGTTGGGTAGGTAGATATCGATTATTAGATAAACTTAAGAAAACGATTAGATCCCTTTTCTTTCTAAAGCCTCGGACTAGGTTCTTGATTTTAATATTTTTATATTTTTAATTTGTATATAATATATATCATATGACTAAATAAGTAAATAGTATTGGGCTAATGGTATTTTAGGAGCCTAAAAATTAAAGTGTTCACAACGGTTTCCATAATTTGTTTAAGAAGTGCCGTAACTAAATATATTTTCTAATTATTTCCAACTTTGTTTTAATTTTTGTGTAAGAAGTACTTAGGCTGGTTTCAAGCAATTAAATTTAATTAGTTATTACAAAGCGTTTTTTTATGTTTTCAATTGCTCTTTATTTCATTATTACATATCACAATTTCGTATAAATTTAATATGTAGAAAATGTTACTTATATATATTAATTACATATAGGAAAAACCAGAACCTCTGCAAATTATTTCATACATCAATAGTTTGAAACATAAAAGACCAAAAAAAAAATAAATAAAAAAAAAAAATAATCATAATGAACGTAACTGATCCGCGTCAAATGTTTACAAAATTTCAAAAAATCTTTTTCAAATAAAAATTTCGCGTTTTCAATTTGAGTTTGACCAACTTTTAAATTGTGACAAGATGACCCCTTTCGACATCGCAAGTTCTTTTTGCAATTATTGTTGACGAGCCTTAACACAATTGTGAGCTAAACAATTTATTGTAAAGAAAAGCAATCGACCTGGACCGTATAATACTAAGTTTAATTTGAAATTATAAAATCCAATTATGTAATCAATCATAATTTTTTTTTTATTTTTTCTGTTCTTATAATGTGCGAACTAATTTTGACTCACTTCCTACAAAGTTTAAAATTCCGCTAATTCCGTGATGTAGTTACGTAATGTAGTTTAAAAAAAAAATAGTTACCGACGAAATTGCGTTACTGACACGTCGGAGTTGATCGAATATTGTATTTTCACTGGAAGTAAGGGTCTGTGCAAAATTTGAATCAAACACACTGACAAACGCACAGAGTTTATGTTTTAAATAAAATCGTGTAATAAAAGGCACCAAACCCTAGAAAGTTTCATAATAAATTAGGAACTTAAGAAAACAAACAATTTTCTGGTGTAAATTAATAATTAAAAAAATAAAATTCTAATAAATCGAACAGAAATTTAAAATTTTTTATTAAACTTTTTATTTATACTATATTGAATACTTTCGACATAGTAAGAAGATAATAAAGTATTTTCATTCATAACATTAATAGAATAATGATATTAGAATTAGAAATATTATTAAAATATCCATAAACAAATATGTATGTATTTAAATATAATTAAAAATAAATACGTGGAATTATAATTTCAAAAATGTATTCAAATAAATAGTTATAAAACAAATTCTGTAAATGAATTACAAAATAATAAATATTTTTAAAATAATAAATATTTTTAATATTTTTATCCATTTACTTATCTTAATATTAATTTTATTCCAAGAACTGGTTCTTATGAAAAAAATTTTGAAGCAAAGTTGAAATTAATTTTCTTTCTTTAAAAGCTTTATTTAATGTTATACGATAAAAAAGTATAATTACTAAACCATTATAAGTATTTAAAAAAAAATAAAACAGGATCATTATTTTTTAAACTTATGTTTTAGAATTATAATTAACCAATCTGTAATTGATTTAAAATAATCAATTTGAGTGAATAGATTAAAAAATTTCACAGATAGTGATTGCATTTTATATACCTCGTTTTTTAGCATATTCAACTGATCTTCAAAGACCAACTACAACTATTGATAGCCTTCCTAAAAGTATTCCAGTTTTTAAAATTCTTATAAATTCAAAAACTCTATAATAATTCACATCATGAAGAATATTACAAAATTAAAGATATATATATATAAAAAATTAAAACTATATACGATGACCACTAAATTATTCAGACAATAGTATTTTGTATAAACCCATTTTCAAGAATTTTCCTATTATTATTTTCTCTCTAAGTTTATAATAAATATTTCTTATATATTTCTCTTCAGACTAGAGGTTGGTTATAATTATATATTTTGATGATTAAACCACTTTTCTAAGCATTCAATAAATCTTGAGGTCAAACTAAATAACATCTCAAAAAGCACTTCAGTTTTCCATATTAATGTTCAAGAATATTTATATATTGAAAAAAATATTTTTATTTTTCCACAAATATATACTGAATATAAAACTCAAACAGAATTACTAATTTTTTTTATTTTTGTACCTTATGCACTAAATTCTGTGAAAATGCTGATCTAAACTTTATATTATTATTATTATTATTATTTTAATTTACATTATTTAATATTAATTTTCTTTCTATTTACACAAAATTTTCATTTCAGTCAATTAAATAATTCATATAATATACCTACAACCATTAACCAAATACGCTAAGCTTTTAATATTTAATATCTGTGGTTTTAAACAGAAAAATAAAGTTATCACATTTGAAATCAGAAAATCTTTTGAAGAAAAACCAAAAAACATTTGTAAAAGATCACAAACTTCCCCAAACAATTCAGGATCAAATGTTAAAGAAAACTAAGTGTCTATCCTTTTTGTGTGTGTGTTTTTTTTTTTGCTATATTATATAAAAGACAATTTTTATTTCAATCCACAGCCATTTAATATTTAAGTAATTAATTAAAAATTTGAAATATTGTGACTTCAGCATAAAACGAAATAAACAAGAAAAAAAAAAATAGATTTATGGAATTTATTATTTTCTGTAGATCATGTTACCATTAATATAATGAGCGAATATTAGAACAAAAAGGGTGTCAATTTCAATTTCATTTTCTACATAAATCTCTATTTATGATTTTTTTTTTTTTTTAACATAAAAATTCTTTATGCTAACTCAATCAGAATTTATTAAAACTCATATCGGATTATTATATAGTTAATGTGAATTATTTATATGGAAATAAAATTTAGTACTTCATTTAGCATCCGATTGGAGAGCTAATTGAAATATGATGGTCATTTGTAGAGTATAAATTTAATTACAGTGGTCATTTAAGAACTTTATATTCAATAACTTATTGTTGCCTCAATAGTCTTAATTTTAATCAATAGTCTTAATTTTAATCATTATAATTTGTTTGAAAAAAAATAAAATAAAATTAGTACACAAAGTTCTAGGACACTGTATAATTATCACTAAATATAAATTTAATTATATAAATTTAATTATATAAATTTAATTATACAGTGGTCATCATCATTTTAAAGTTAATTAAAACATTAATTTTTGTTCTTTCAGGAATTATAACTACTACTGCAAGAAAATTAGATCGAGAAAATCAAGCTGAACATATTTTGGAGGTAAGTAGATTGTCATGTGTAATTCAAACCCTTAACATTAACAAATTTTCTAAGAAATTAAATAACAATGAAGTTATTATCTATATAACTAGACAACTACCAAATACCTGATGAATAATATACTGTCGAACACATTAAGTAAGAATAAAGTTATTAATTACATAACTGATCAACTACTAGACCTGAAAGTAAATGTACTTATCTTAATAATCATAATAAAACAACACATATTTTTCTAAATTAAAAGCATATCTCAATAATTCCAGAGAAAATTTATATACCTACTTCTAATTAACAATTTAATTTATAAAATAAGATTTTTTTTCCTCGAATTGAATTATGCAATCAAAGCATTCTTAATTACAATTGAATTCCTTTTTCAACCCAAAAATCAAAAAAAAAAAAAATATATTAAAATAAAAATTTCAGACATCATTTACAAATTACATGAAGAAAAATAAATGGTTAACCAAAATAAAGTACTTAATTTGAATACATAAAAAACAAATTCTCTCAATCATAATGATATACATTACATAGTAGCGGGGTACATTATATTTAAATCATTGACTGTATATGTTACAAAATAACCTCCGCATTAAAAGTACCAACATGTTTTAGTAAATTTATAGAAAGAAAACCTTAATTAAAGTAATTTTCATTGCTCACAATAATATTGGGATATTAAGAAAATTCTTTAAAATCTCAAAATTTTATAAATTATTATTCTTAATGGAAATAACTAAATTAGGTTAATTAGTATAAAAAAAACCTGTTAGAAATTTGCGCGTTTATTAAACTTTCCATTTAATTTACTAGAAAAGGTTCAACAAGATGAAAAAGATATAACATTATTTGACTTCTATTACATAAAAATTAAATCTTTCTACATTTGTTTAAAATTTGAATCAAATTTAATTAATTCAAAAGAACACAGTTAAATTGAGTGCATATAGTACTTTATTCGAATTTTTAATTTTTATTTTCATAAAATAAATGAAAAATTAATTAAATTCGCTGAATGATGATAACACGAACATCTTCATATTAGCATAAACACTTCTTAATATCAACTAGAGAAAGTACAAGAAATCTTTAAAATCTTTGATTCTGTGTAAATAATGAATCATTTTTTTCTTAAATGCCGAAAATGCAACATAAAGTGCATGAATTAATTATATAACTACTGCTTCAAATGTCAATCTTATATGTTCTATTCGTAAATGAAATTAATAATATAAAATTTCATAAAAAACTATTAATTAAAAGCAAAAACTTAATAATTTACGATTTTAACATTTTGACATTAACATATTTGTTGAAAATCATAAATTTTCCGTTTTTATTTTTAATTTTTCATTTATAACGAAGAAACATATAATAATAATTTATTAAATAAAAGTATATAGTATAGACAAATACATAAATTATGAAATACATATATTTAAAAAAAAATTAATTTTTTTTTTTAATGTTCTTTATAGGTTTCAGTGTGTGACAATGGAAAACCACAATTATCGTCGACAACCAGAGTTATAATTACAGTTGATGATGTTAATGATCAAAGTCCTGAATTTGATCAACGTTTTTATAAAGTCCAAATACCAGCAAATGCTAAAATTGACCAACCAATTTTTCAGGTAAATTAATTTTTATGCTAAACTTCATTTCTATTGTATACTAAATCTTTTATTTTATACATTTATTTTGAAATTTTTTGAAAATTAACAAGAAAAAAAAATTCAATTTATAACAAAATAATATTTATTATTTTTAGTGTGAAAGCTAAATGTAATATTATTTTTTATTAAATTTTCGTGGAAAATTTAGAAAAATAATTTTGTAGATTATATTATGCTTTAGCAGCTTTCGAGGAAATAAAAAGCATATTATATGTATATAATTAATATGCAGAATAAATACATAATAGAAAGAGTAAATTTGAAGAAATTTTTTTTTCCAAGAAAAATACAGTATCTTGTATCTGATAAATAAAATTACATCTTAAAAATGGAAAATAATGATCAGCTTAAAAATTTAACAAGATTTTCGAAGATTTTTGCTATAATTATGTCTATGGGGTCGCAACGTCGATGCTAGACAATAATTTTTTTTTTTTTAAACTTCATCCACGAAAATGCAAATTTTCCATAATATCTTAATGGTTTAATAAAATTTTCTTCATTTTCTTGTATATAAAACAAAATATTTCCCACATATTTGGTTTGCCTAGCTCTCGGCCCAACTAAATATAATATTACATTTTATTTTAAAAATTATAAATTTAAATTATACAAAAATAAAATAAAATACATATTACACAAATTATTCCTGTCCAATAATTTTTTGAATAAAATTACAAATTATACATTTTAATATTTTTCTCTTTATTTTTTTTTTTAATTTTAAATTTTTTTTTTGTTTTTTTGTAATCAGTCACATGAATTTTCATTTCATATAATCATTTTAATTCTAAGTACAAAACCACCCAATAAATTTAAATTATATTTTAACTCATTTATATATGTACTGTACATACTTTTATTATTTTTTTTTAATTAAAATTAAACCATGAAAAGTAGGTATGTTAGTACATGCACAACAGATTCATATAATATTTTTTAATGAAATTATAGTTTTAGCAAAGCAAATATGTACAAAATTTGTTTTTGGTTATATAACTACATAAAAAAATATAATAAAAAGCATTTTAAACAAATGCAACAACCTCAAATGAATTAATAACAGATAAAAAAAAATAAAATAGAAGCTCTCAAATTATATAAATTTAGTTATCAATTTTTGAAAAGGTTTATAATATTATTGTGTGTGTAACTGCTGTACCAATGAAAGAAAGTAAAATAAAAAATAGGGTTAATCTGATATTAAATTAAGTTAGAATTTATTATTTTAATTAGAGATTTCTTTGAATTGAAATATTTATCGAGAATACTAAAATATTCCAAATATCAAAAAAAAATTTTCATTTCATTAAATGATATTAACTGAATGAAAATTTAGGTCAAATAATAAACTTATTTTTGGAGAAGTAAAATGAAAAACATACGGGTTAATTGGTATCAGGTTAAGAGTTGTAATAAGAGTTGTTTTACATTATTGGAAAGAATAGTCATTAAAATTTTAACAAATACAAATTCTTTAAAAATAATATAAAAGGTTTCTATAATTTTTCGATATTATGTTTTTTCATTATGTAGTATAGAAATTTTTGTAATTTGAACTCCGCAAAACCGTTTATTAAATATTCGCATATCATGTAGTATGCAAGCCTGTAATGGAAGTAAAATTTATTCAACTGGAATTTTTTTTTGATTACTAATTTTCTAATTTTTAAAAACATTTGAACAATTTATTAAAATACAATTAAAGATCTAATATATAATAACCTTAAAATGTATATATATAAAATGCATCTGTAAAAAAAAGTGCTTTAATTATTGCCCTTAGAAGTTCTAAAAATCAGAGTTTTGATATTTTAATACAATAGAGCTCCCACTAAGAAATTTATGATTATGAGGAATTTATTTATTATAAGTCCGTAATTACAAAATTCTCGAAAAATCTTAACTATTTATTAAATTTAATATAATTTTTAAAAACGAATTTCGAATAAACTTAAATAATTGCTATAAGAAATAGTTGGTAAAAAAAATAATATGATCTGAAAAATAAAATTTTAATTTCCAAAATTTGTAAAATATTCAATAAAAATAAAATTTTATTTAAATTTTATTTCAAATATCTTGAAAAACGAAAATTTCTTATATTTATTGTAGGTATTTCAATTATTTGAAATTTTCTAACATTTTTTTTCTACGTTACCATATTCTACACCACGAAATCAAAAATTTTATACTAATATAGTAATGCTACCGAAGGTTATTACCAGTGGTGGGCAGTGCTGTCGTTCTACTGCTTTAGCAGTAGATCTACTGCTTTTTGATATTATCTACTGCCCTACTGCTTTTTGGTAAAATCTACTGCTTTTTCGTTCTTTCTCGTTATTAATCATTTTTAAATATTTCTCTTAAACTATTTTACTTGTTATGATCTATGATGATAAGAAAACTGTTTAATGTAGACCTGGGTAAACTGCGGCTCATAACATAAATTTATGCGGCTCCGGAAATCATTTTTTTTAAAACTGCATGCGGCTCGATGAACAATAATAATTTTCTTGCACCCTAAACTACAAATCAAGAATTTTTTTCCACTCTAAACTACTGTAAACTCTAAACGTATTTAAAAAGTATTCTATTCCAAAATTAAAAAAATTGTTTCAAGAATTGTAGCTGCATTTGGAACTAACAACTTTGTGAATCACTTTTTTAAAACAGATTAAAATTATAAATTTAAAGAATTTGGGACCTTCTTTGGTACTTTTGATTAAAGCATTCCCTAATTTTGTTGAAGATGTAGATGATGTTGAGGAATTAGATGCGGAGTGGAGACAACTTATTAATTCAGAATTTTCTTTTTTAAAAATCCCAAGAAAATGATTTGGAGTGTAAGTTTTATTAGCAGGTTTTACTAGCCAAGAAGTAAAAATCATTTTAAATTTCTTTAAAATTTGTTTTATCACATTTGTGATAATATGTAAATATTTAATTTAGAAGATGTTTTTTATTTATTGGTAGAAACAGGCAAAGAAAGAAGTCGAGCTCAAAAAGTAAAAACTTATTTCAACCGCTTTATTGGTTAAAAATCTACTGCTTTTTTTTCTAATCTACTGCCCTTTTTTGGAATTTCTACTGCTTTATGAAAATTTAAAACGACAGCACTGGTGGTGGGATTCAAAACATTTAACAACCGGTTCGCATCCCGTAAAAAAAAGAATACAATTTTTTTCGTGGTTTCGAATTCTCTAAAAAGTTGTTTTAATTTAGATTCTGAAGACTTTCCAGAACATATATATACCTTTTCCTTCATAAAAACTCATAAATTTTTAGATTGATGTTTCCAAATGTTGTAATTTCAAAACAGGCTTGCTTGTTACACGTTTAATACTTTGTAAAAGCATATTTTTACTCTTATTCAGTTCTTTACTCACAGTATTCACGTAACATAGTTAAAGAAAAAGGAGATTTTTCAGATAAATAAGTAAAACGCTTGTCAAATTTTTAATACAAATTTCAATGTAAATTTAAATTGTATATTCTTTGAGTAGTTGAGAAATTGCCACGGAGGGACTGTTAAAACAGTGAATAGTTATTTCAAAACTTTTTCAGGCTATTTTCGCGAATCTACAAATTTTAGGAAACGGTTCGCGCGAATCTTAAATATTTTAAGAAACGGTTCGCGCGAACCGGTGCGAACCGGCTGAATCCCACCACTGGATTACCATACTGCAGTTAATATAACTTCTTTGAAAGAAAAATTAATATAATATATTCATTGAAATTATATAATTAATTATATTATCCTACGTTAAGTATATTTTTATTTTCTGAAATATTAAACAAACATTTATTGAAATATTTTATATAGAATTCACTGATGTTTCCTGGAAATTTTTGACAAAATTAAATTTTGAATTCAAAAGAAAACTTAAATTTAATCAATTGACAAATTCATAATAAAAAAATAAGAAAATATTTAAATTTTC
The DNA here is from genome assembly GCA_964007475.1 of Hybos culiciformis. Classification (NCBI taxonomy): domain Eukaryota; kingdom Metazoa; phylum Arthropoda; class Insecta; order Diptera; family Hybotidae; genus Hybos; species Hybos culiciformis. The sequence goes on from OZ023274.1 coordinate 22,369,651, forward strand.
GCATAAGTAATTTTTGTCAGAAATTTTTCAGTTTCCACTATGCGAACAATACAATAGTTTACTTGAAAAATAAGAATTTCTATAAATCTTATATCGTTCTATATTCTTCTATTAAATATAATTTTAAAATAAAAATACCTATTAAGCTGATATCACATCAATTTATAAAATAATCTATTCTCAGGACCAATTCAAAATCCAAAATCAATTATTTAAAAAAATGCATTATTTTTAAAATTAAAATATAGTTTTTTTTTTTTAACTTCTCATTTATTATATTATTATATAATTATAATTTCTAAATTAAAAATATAAATTGAAATTGTATGGAATTATATGATTTTTGTTTTATTTTAGTCAAAAATACTAAGAAAAAAATTAATTGTAATGCGATGAAAATGGTAGAATGATAAAAATATAATTCTATACATTTTAAAGGATTTAAATTATTTATAAATAAACATATATATATATATAAGTTATGTATTTAATATTATATTCTTTTATAAAATGCCTCGTAATAATTAAAAAGAAATCTTTTTAATGTTGAAATGACACCTTCTCGGATTTTTTTTTCATTTATTTTTTAACAGTAAATATAAATTTTCATATAGATATTCATTTTCTGTAATCTTAAACTATATAATATAAAATTATATTCGATTGAATTTTCTAATAAGACTTCTTAGCAGGATGTATGTTTCATTTATGTTTCTGAAAAAACTTTGAAAATCGAATCGAAAACTTTTAATGATTTTTGCATTTACGACCTTATTGGTATGAAGATCTGATTAATAAATTTGCTCTACAATGAACTACAAAATTGAAATCAAGCAAAAAAAATTTTAAATTACAAATTTTTTTTATTTAAATACATTAAATTTAAAATATTCTAAGTATAGTTTCCTTTCAAAGAACTCTTGAAAGGGTTTATTTTCAAATAACAATTTCATAATTCTTATAAATATGATTTATTTAGACCCAAAACCTTTATTTATTAGAAAATTTCTTAAAATAAATATGTATAGGTTTAAATACGTATCTAAGGTACAATCATCTCATAATTTAAAATTAATAAACAAAAAAAAATTGCAAAAAATTTTCATATATTCGTTATTTCTCCTGAAAGTCCTTAACTCTATACTTCACCCACTATACCTACATACAGAAACTTAATTTCTATTAAATTTGTAACGTGAAAGCATGCATTAAAAATTTTAAAATAATTTTTATTAGTTTCTTCTTTGTTTTTTTGTTACGATATTCCCATGAAACTAATTTTTTAATAAAAAAAATAAAGAATATTTCTGTTAAATATCACAAATTTTAAGTTTCTTCTGATGTTCAGTATATTATGGTATATATATGTTCTTCCTCATCCTTTTAACTACATATATATTTTGCTTCTAAAAGCAACCAAACACAATAAAATTAGTTAATTGCTTGTTAATGTAATAATCTAAAATGCATTTTATTTGCATGATATCTACTAATTATTATGTTTTTTTATTCCTAACAATATCTACTTAATAATACATAATTCTATAGTTTTCATTCTTCCTAAATATTCACCCCTTTTTTAATTTAAGGATAATATCGTAATATGTACTATACTTATATTATATCTTATCTATTTTTGATATTAAAACTTTAATTATCATTTAACTTTATTAAAATCTAATTTAATATAGATTAAATTAGGGCAAACACCCGTATTACATGGTTACAGTGAAATGAAAAAAAAATGAATTAAAAAAAAAATAATGGTTCTTAGATAGGTTTATACACTTAGGGAGTTTTTTTGAAATTTATCTTTCAAGGTAAAACAATATTATATCTTAAATTGTATGGTTTTGCTAAGTTAATTAGGAATCAACGCGGCGTTAAAACGGAAATATGAAGCTAATATTTGACATGTAGGTATAGGCGTTAAGATCCTATATGTTATTACGAGGTAGTATTTGTTTTAACAAATAGAGATATATCGACTGCAACTCATAATTTTTTGTAGGTTTCTCCTGAGTTTTCCACTAAAAATCATGAAAAAATATACAAATTCACTAGAAACATCAAAGATTAAAATTAGCAGAATTAGTAGGGCGCACAAAGCAGTAGTCTCGAAGTTTTTTTTTAATTTCTTTATAGAAGGAGGTTTGATAAGGATCTAAGCATAAGCAATGCGAAAAGACATCTTCTATGTATATAAAGATTAAAACATGTGCGATAAATATTTTAATAAAATTGTAGGTTTGAGAAGATTGTTTTGTACATAGCAAAATAAATTTTTCTAAAGAAAGGGTGTTCGGGATTTGTTACTCTGATTTAATCAGGTGAATTTTTAGATTTTTCTTTCAATGGAAAATAAATTTGTTTTTCTGAAATCTCACATTCACGTCTGATTCAAACATTATGACTTAAATCTCTAAAATAGCACAACTTTAATACAAGCCAACTTTTAAATAACTTAAAATAAATATTCGATCTACACTATGCAACCAAAAAAAAAATCAATTTTATAGAATTTATAAAGAATGATAATGTTTTACATTAAATTAAAAAACGTACGAATGAATATTAAAAAAAATAATAATAAAATTATAAGTATAAAATTGATTGGAATATTTTTTTCCAATTGTTCATACGAGTGGAAAATATGTTTTTTTTTTAATAAAATAATGATTTTATTAATTAAAAAATACTTAAAAGCCAATTCATAAAAAAATTTATACATTTAATTTATATATTATTTAAGGATTTTTTGTATTAAAGATCAAAAATAATGTTTCAGATTATAGCTTCAATTTTGAGATTTTAGGAACTATAGCTTTAATTTTGAGATTTTAGGAACTATAGCAAACTTTGTTGTTTTCGAGATATCGTCTTGAAATGTTCTACTCAATGAAACAATTTGACGAAAATTTCATTAAAATTATAGAAAAAAATCTTTAGTCAAAAGAGAAGTTATTAAATATTAAACTAACAAAACTAATGGACTGCTGGATTAATGATAGTTTATTCTTTCATTTCATTATTCAAATTCAGGCTTATCAATCTGCAAACCCCAAAATTTATACTTGCAACACATTTCATTTCATTTTTTGTTTTTCTTAGAAACACACTGTCAAGTTAACAAAAACACGTATTTAATCATTAAATTATAATTTTATTTCATTATTGTATAAAAATATGAAAAAAAAAACTTTGTTTTAATTAAAATGTAATAATAATAATAATAATAATAATTACATAGGTATTTTGTTACTATACACTTTTGGATTCCTTGAATGAAGAAAAGAAATCATTTAATTTAAAAAAAATAAAATAAAAATTCTTCTAATAAATAAATAAAATTTTTTTCGTGTAATTATAATTCTTGTTTTATTTTTGTTTTTATAAAAAAAAAACATTATGTTGTATTCTTGTTATACATACTATATATTCTTGTTGTTTGTATAAATATAGCGCGCTAAAAATAGAAATTACCATCAACATCAAGATGATCAGGATATTGGCTTAGAAAATACATCGTGGGAAACATTTAAGGAAACCGATTTAAGAGGATTTCTACCCGTTTTTTGGGTAAAACAAAAATTAAAAAATTAAAAAAAATACAAAATATTGGTATTATTTTATTTTGTTTAATTTTTGATTTTCATTTTTCACTATGTTCTTCTGTACTCTATATGTTTGACTTTTATTTTACTCTATGCATATTTTCGTCTTATATATGTGGCTGTTAGTTTGTTGTTAAAAAAATTTATTTTATTTTTTTTTTTTTCTGACAGCAATATAAATATAAATTTATATTATATTTTATACTGAAATTCGAAAAAAAAATAAAATAAAATAAAAGTAGAAAATGAAGCTTTATGGTGACTGAATAAGCACAAGCATTTAAGATTAGGTTGTTTTGGTTCAAGAATTATGGTTTTTTACTTTGTTTTTTTTTTTAATTTATATTTTAATGTTAAAAATTTTAAACCAATTTTTCCATTAGCTTTTTTTTTGTATTCTATATATATTTTAACTGCATAAAATGCATTAGGTATTGCGGTGGTAAAAATAAAAACTTAATATTTAAGATGTTGAAAAATGTTGAAAATTATAAATTTAAGTTCTTTAGATATCTCAACACTTAAATATTCTCCGATTTTTGCAAACATTTTATTAGTCTTGCATATATTTAAGATTTGCAATCCGTGTAAAAGCACAGGCGAGATGGGTGTTAAAAATGTAGACCTCAAAAGCGAGAATAGATAGAATAGAGTTATTATATATTGATTGGTTTTTAAATTGTGAGGACTATGTAAATTAGACAAATTGATGTTTTCCATTAAAGCATCTGTCTATTTATTTGGTTTCTTTTTTAAAACTTCTTCAGGACTATAATAATAATATAAAAGTAAACATACTTCGATTTATTCTCTTATTAATACCGATCTGTAGCAAGTATATAGTTAAGAAAAATTAATTTTTATAACCTTTTTTTTATTTTAGTTCTGCCGAACGGTTGGTCAAACCGGAACAAAAAATTATTGTAATTTTATAATTTATTTGAAATGAAATAAATTCGAAAAAATTTTATATTCAAAATAACTTTTAATTTTTTTTTTTTTTAACTCAATAAACTAAATATAAGAATTATTTTCCTTTTATTTTTCATACAAAAATAAAAAGTTTTTTTTTGCGATAAATTTAATTCGAAATGGCAAAGTTTCTTCTTATGTATTCATTTATCATAAACTTTGATTCATTTTTTATGGAAATGAAATTGCAATACTTATAAAAACTAAAAGAGTAAATTTAAACAAAAGTATCCTCATCTGGTTAAGAAAAACAAAAAAAAAAAAAAAATAAAATAAAGAAAAGTTTTTAATTTTATTTTTTTTTTATTTTCCATAAACTGTAACATTATACTATTTTTCTTAGCTCTTCTCTGGTTCTCCATAAATGAATTGCATCAGACAAATTATTTGCAAAATACTTTTAGAAAATATGTCTTAAATGAAAAAAAAAATAAAAATAAATTTTCCCTTTAAATATAAATTTTCTTCTTGTTTTTCACATTCAAATGAAAAAAGAATTTTTACAAAACTTGGAAAAATCATAATTTTTAATTTTACAGATATAAATTGATGTCGTCACATAGGAAAGTTTAAAATTTTACAGCTTCACAAGCTTTTAACTTTACAGGAATAGTTGGAATTAAAGAATTGTTAAAATATCAATTAATTTTCAAGAAAATGTGGATTTATGTAACTTTCGATAGTAGATACAAAATATGATAATTATTGTCGACAATTTTTCTTCATCCGTAATTTTAAAAAGTGAAATTTCATTTTTCATTTTTTGTTGATTAATTTCTCAAAATATGTAATATGAAGCAAATTATGGACAATTATTAATTTTACACCATACGTCCGATTTAATGATTTATATTCACTATAAATTTCATAAATTCAATATTATAAAAAAACTCGGTCTTTAATTTTACACTTTGTAAATATTCAAATCTAATAGCATTAAAAATTTCTTATAAAGAATATTTAGCACATTATTCAGAAACTAAATTCAATATTGAAAAATTCCTAGGTCCTTAATTTTAGACTTTAATACAATAAATATCAAATAAGAATTTTACAATTTTTTTGAATTTATGAATAAATAAAATTAAGATTTTCTGTTTTTATTTTTTGCATATATAGTCACTTCTAACTTTAAAATCTAAATACCGTATTATGTATGTTTTGTAAATAGTGTACATACTATAACATATTTATGCTAAAAAGTTATTGCAATATAAATTTCATAATAAATATATCAAAATTTATGTATTTCTGAATCTTAGAATAAGAAACAAGTTTTGTATATAAAATACTCTTGATATTTTCTTTTATTTTAATTTTTTTTTTTTAATTATCATAATAACTTTTTCAAAAAAGAAAAAGTTGAATCATAGTCTGTGACTTTTTTTTTCAGAACTTCAAGTGTATCATAGATATGTGGATAGATATGTGTATGTAGAAATTTAAGTTTTCTTTACTGATAGTTTCTTTTTAATCCCCTATATCATAGTTATGTAATTTATAATTTTTGATGGAAAAACATTAATAAAATATATGTCATTTTTATGATGTAATAAAGTACTGACGCCGGTCGTGCTGCCACGGTTAATATTTTAAAATAAATCGAGGTTTTTTAGTTTAAAACAAGTTATTGTTGCACGTTGAAATAATTATGATTTTTTTTTTTTCAGTATAATGATTTTCTTTGCGAAAATATTTACAATTGATGCTTTGAGCTTCTTAAATAACTTCGGTCAACATAAAATTTTTCCAAAATTAAAAAGAATTTACATAAAACTATCCTCATCGTTTCTTTATTCTTGTATAATATACACGATAATTAATACCAATATTTATTCAAAAATTTACATATTTCGATAAGGTGACTTCTATTTTTTAATTAAAATTTATTTATTTAACATTGTACAACATGTTCCTGTACAAAAAAAAAAAAACCACAAATAACTTCTGATGATGTATGAAAGTTCTTTTTGACTGAAAATCTAATTCAATGAAAACTTCAAAACCTCGAATTTTTAATTAAAAAAAATATAATAATAATAATACATAGAAATATTTAGTAGAATGTAAAATAAATTAAAGTTCTCAAAAAGTTAAAAGTTATTTCCATAAAAATGTATCGAATGCATAAATTTGCATACATTTTTAATGCACAATATACATATTAACAGAAAAAAAACTTGATAATCTCAACAAAAAAAAAGTAAATAAGGAAAAGAAGCTTAAAAAGAAAATTTCTTATTATTATTTTGTTATTTAATGTTTTTTTTTATTTTGAAAAAAAAAGGGGTAAATAATTATGTGTTTTATTCCGAAATATCTAAAATTCTAAAGAAATAAAGAAGTCAAAACTTTTTCATATATTGTTATTAAATGCAAATTTCTGCATGAAAAAATTAAAAAAAAAAAAACCATATATTCTTGAAATTTAAATTCAAAATAAAAATTGAAGATAGTTTTTTGAAAAAAAAATTTTCTTTTCTATTTAAATAATATAATTTTGGAAAAAATTATATGCAAATTTTATATGTATATAGACTATAATATTAAACTTGGTGCATGAATGGTGCATATTTCCAAATTACGAAAATTATAAGAATTTTCTTAGTAGGTATATTTTAACCCCAAAAAATACTTATGATTATGATTTTTATTCTTTCTTTTTCTTGTTTTTTTTTATATCAAATTGCAGTTATTACATACGTTCATAGAATTAATAGTATAGTAGAATGTATTTAGTGTACATCTCTTCGTGTCTGACTCCTATTTTATTTTAGTTTCATGTTAAAATATTCAATTTATTATAACAATACTTTGTCATTCTATATATGAATTATTATAAAAACTATAATTAAAAATAATTTCCAGAAGATAATTATCTGCAAAGATATAATATTTTAGAAGGGTTTTTAAGACGTAAAAGTAATAACAATTAGAAATTTCTAAGTTTAAAATTAATGTAAATTAAATAATTTAAAACTTAAATATAATATTAAAAAGTTTTATTGGGCTAGGAATAATGGAGTCTAGATAAATTTTAGTGAAGTTTGTTAGCCTTTCAATTTTTATTGGCAGATAGGAATGAATCTTGAAAATTGATTAAAATTTTATTTTTAAAATTTTATCATTTTTGTTTCACTTCTAAATACCTATTAAAAGGTTATAAAACTTTTTCGCGCTTGTGTTATTCTTAGCGCTTATCAGAATGATTAACTTGAGACGAACATAATTTAAACTCGAGACGAACATAATTTAAAAAACTTGAATTTTTATTTTATTCGGAAAAAAATTTTTTTTCCTGATAACGCTTGTAATAGTACAAAGTATTAATTTAAAAATTTTGCAACACTTCAAAAATAATGCAATAATGATTTTATCATTGTAAACCAAATATTTCTCAAAATTAGAAATTACCACATTTTTGTAGTTATAAATGTTTATACGTATATAATTTATGTAGCGTTTATTTAGATAACTTAAAATGTATCAGATTTTAAAAATCTTATAAAAAAATTGCATTAAAAATTCATATTGGATACTAAAAATAATTTAATGCATAATTAACACCAAAGTCCTCAGCAAAATAAATAATTTGTCTAACATATTGTCCTCTTAGCAAAATAAATAATTTCTACGAAATTTTTGTCATTGAATGTACATTATTTTTATTTTATATAAAAAAACATTTTTAATTATTATACCTATTTTAATTTAAAGCAGGTATAAATTAAAAAAAAAAAAGTAGGTTAAATCAAAATAAATTTTATATAATATAAAAATATGTATTTAACTATATTATAAATAAAATGCATGCCCCAAAAATATAACTCTCTCTCTCTAAAATATTTATAATAAAAAAAAAAAGTAATTTAAATTCTCTTCAATGATTTTTTATTTATTTATTTATTTATTTTTTTATTTATTTATTTCAAATGCTTAATACAAGCGAGCAATACAACTTAATTATAATAAAACTAAATATATATACAATCAATTTAATAATGGAAGTAAGAATATATACAAAGCAGCAGTGTTTACTATTAAATAATGTATCACTTAGTTCGAATTAATTAAAAAATTATGATAAAATTTACTTTTAAAAGAAGGACTTTCGAAAACGTATAACTGAAGAAGGAAATGATATCGGTTATAAATTTTGAATAGGGAGTTAAGTGGGCTATATTGACCATAATTGGTTCTGGAAAATTGAATACTAATGACATCAAAATTTCTAAGACTTCTTGAGGGCACATTGAAAAATAAATTAGACATTAAACAGCTACTTGTCGTTTTTCCTTCGATGACTTTATGGATAAAGCTGAACGACAAATAAGCTCTTCTATTCTCCAGACTTGGGAGATTTAGAAGTTGAAGTCTGTCAGTGTATGGAGGTAAATTTAAATTATCCTGCCAATTGAGTCGCCTTAAAGCGAAACGAAGGAACTTTTTTTGAACCGATTCCAATCTAGAGATATGAACTGCGTAGAATGGATTCCAGACTTGGCAAGAATATTCCAAAGTGGGTCGAACAAAAGAAGAATATAAAAGTTTCATAACATATGGATCATTGAATTGTTTAGATTGCCTCTTGATAAAACCAAGAACACGCAGAGCCTTACTTGTAACAAAATCGATATGTTTAACAAAATTCAACTTTTCATCCAACAAAACTCCGAGATCAGTGGTCTCTACTTCTCTTGTTAAAGAAGAAGATCCAACACTGTATTGAAAATCAAAAATGTTTTTCTTTCTAAAGAATGACATTGAGTGACACTTATTAACGTTTAAATGAAGATTGTTTGAGGTACACCAATTGCTAAATGATTCAACATCATTTTGCAAGTCAATGCAATCAGAATAACAAGATATGGACTTGAAAATTTTGGCATCATCTGCGTAAATAAGAACTTCGGATGACTTTAGTATATTTGGAAGATCATTTATAAATAAAATAAAGAAAATAGGACCAAGATGGCTACCTTGTGGGACACCACAATTCACCAAAAACGGTGCTGATAAGAAGTTATTAAAAAAAACCTGATAATAACGATTAGATAAGTAATCATAAATCCAATTAACAAAAGCTGAATGAAAACCCATTTTGTCCAATTTACAAATTAGGGTTTTGTGGCATAATTTGTCAAAGGCTTTCGAAAAATCTGTGAAAATACAGTCGACATAGTTTCCGGAAAGAAATTTACTATTACAAAAAGACGTAAAGTCTAAAAGGTTAGTGGTAGTTGACTTCCCACGAACGAAACCATGTTGTCTATCAGAAATAATAGGCTTGATGAAAAATTGAAGGTTGTCAGAAATAATTGACTCAAATAGTTTAGGCAAGGAAGATAGTCGGGCGATAGGCCTATAATTCTGAATATGTGCTTTATTGGATTTTTTATGAAGTGGAATAATATAGGATATTTTCCAAATATTAGGGAAGCAACATGAAGAAATAGACATATTAAATAGAATATAAAGTGGTTCAATTAATTTATCCACACATTCCATCAAGAAAACGGTAGGAATACCATCTGGTCCTACTGTGTTTGATTTTTTTAATTTCTGAATATGTTTGGAGATTTCAGTTTTAGATATATACGAATTAAAATTTGAAAGAAAAGAATATGAGTTGACAGAGTCAACTTGAGGCGAACCCGAAGTAGGGACGGCCTCAAAAGAAGATTTGAAGAAATCAGCGAAGAGATTAGCAATAATATAATTATTGTCACTACTGACATCATTGTAATGAAGAGTTGTTGGATATGAAGAAGAACCTTTTTTTAAGTTAACAAAGTTCCAGAATTGTTTTGGATCTAACTTGAGATTATTTTCCAGATTTAGCAAATAGTTGGAATGGCAGTTAATAGAAAGCCTTCGAAAATCCTCCTTTATATACAAATATTGACCAAGTGTACATTCACTCCTATCACTACAATATGCTTTCCATAACATATTACGCTTGTTTCTGAGAGATCTCAACTCATCAGTATACCACGGCGGGCAGAAATTTCGAATGCGATTAGATTTGAATGGTACGTACTCAATAAACAATTTGAAAATAATAGAGTAGAATTCTTTAGTAGCCTGTTCCATGTTTTGAGAATGTAAAAAACTCCAATCTAAAAGACTGAGAGAGTTATTCATTCCCACATAATCGGCTTTACTGAAATTAAAGGAATAATTGTTTTCCAGCATTAATTCATCTGAAGAATGATCAATATCTAGACTAATAAGAAGAGAAGGATGGTGGTTTTCCTCCGGCAGCAGTGAATCTGCACAATGAGTAATTAAAATAGAAGACAAATTTATAGAAAAAACGAGATCTAATTGTTTACCATTCACATTTTTAATTGAAGAATTTTGTTCAAAATTGAGTGACAACAAATGATCAGTTAAGATGGATTCAACTGAACATGAAGAAGTAGGATATAAACAGTCGCATTCACGATCAACGAGCCAAGCAGTCGCAGACAAGTTGAAATCTCCCAAAAACAAAACTCTATCCGAGTCAGAAATAATATCACTAAAAAAATCAAGTGAGTTAATCAAGCTAATGTGTAAATTTTTCCTAGCATCACCTGTTTTAGGTGGTAAATAAACAGATAAAATATACAAATAAAAATTGTAAAGCTTAACCTTAACACATAAAATTTCTAAATCATCAGCAGGAATCAAAATTCTCTCAGAATCAAAGCAGCCTTTCACAGCCACTGCAACTCCACCACCAACTGTAGTTGCATCACTACCCTGATGACGATCGCGTCTGTATAGATTATATGACGGAGAAACCATTTCCGAGTCAGTAAAATCGTTATTTAACCAAGTTTCCGTCAATATCAAAATATCATAGTCAGAATTACATGTAGAAGTGAACAAACAATTTGTTTTTGTCCTAAGACCATGCACATTTTGATAAAAAACATTTAGAAGCCTCAATTGTGGCGAGTTGTCTTTGGTTTTCGAAAATGGTTATTATTTTTTTCGCGGAATTCATGGCAAATTATATCGTCAGGCCAAAATTTTACGTCATTAATTACCTTAAAATCTTTGAACGAACAGAAAATCTTAAACGAAGCATATTCACTACAATATCTAGATCGTGTTGTCTCAATTTTCAGATAATCAACAACGATTCTATTATTAATGTAAGAGTGTAGTGATGCAACAGTACAACTAGGGTTTACATTCGAAAGAAATAAACATTTTGCATGTCTGGCCGCACAAAGTTCAATGTCATCAAAATTGGTTTTGTTGTTATTGTTGTCATTGTTGATGTTGTCGTTCTTGTTGTTATTACAATCACTACCACTGTTGTTGTTGCCGCTGCCGTTATTGCTATTGTTCTTGTTGTTGTTGTTGTTGTTGTTGTTGTTGTTGTTGCTGCTGCCGTCGTCGTTGTTGTTGTTGTTGTTGTTGTTTTTGTTGTTGTTGTTGTTGTTGTTGTTGTTGTTGTTGTTGTTGTTGTTGTTGTTGTATATTTTATAACAGGTCTGATATAAAATTTTTATAATTAATTTATTTAACATTATTGAAATGTCATAAGTGGTCAAATTTCGCCTCTTATTCTAGCAAATTTTTCAATATGTTGCCACAACAGAAATCTGACTCATTAGTTGAATTTTATTTTCTACTACTGTTCAATCATTAATTTTTTAATAATTTAAACCGACAATGAAATTCGAAAGAAAACCTCCTATTATTGAGTACAGATATTCTTAATATTTCTTTACTCTCCTCGGTGACACTAACTTCAGTTAATTTTTCCTTTCCTTTCTAGATTCTAAAATAAAGTAAAATTTTCCCGCGGGGAATAATATTATTAACTTTTAAGTCACCATTATGCAGGTAAACAATTAAAACGCAATTTAAAAAAAAAAAATCCAAATTATGACATATATTATTTTTTTGTTTATTCGTTTTAAAAAGGATAAAAAAAATTGCAAAAAAAAAACATATATTTTATGTTGCATGTTCTAGAGCTTTTCGAAATAATTTTCTTGCATCATATAATAGAGTTTCAACTCTTATTGAATAATGTTGGAGGCTTTAAATATTTACATTTTAATACCGTGTTTATATTTATGTATTATTTTTAATTTATTTTTATAAAATAATATTTAAAATAATAATGAAATAACAAATTTCTTTTTTTTTTTGTACATATGGTTACAAGTTACAACAATAATTAAAAAAAATTATGCATTTAATCAAAAGTTCATAAATAAAAAAAACCCTATTTTTATGCAACACATATTTTCATAAAATTTTCATAAAAAAATGTTGTGAAAATTTTTAACTTATAACATGTATTTAAATTAAATATTTATTTTATGAAAAATATTCAAGCAAAAAAATAAGGTAAAGACATAAATTTCAAAAATTAATATTTTAATATAATTTTTTTTTCCAACGAATTGAATCACATCAAAAAAATTATATATTATATTTATGTGGTTACATATGAATAAAAATTGCGCCAAAAAATTTAAGTCGTTTCTAAGAAATCTTTTAACCTTTTACAAGTATACGTCTATTTTGACCTAATTCGCAATCCGAACATCCTTTCATGTAAAATTTTTTTTTTATTAAAAAATTTTATTAGAAAGTTTCTTGGAAAATTATATTAATTTGAAAGTGAAATCTAATCAGCCCATTTTAATTTATTAAGCATCATAAAATAATTTTGCCTAATTATGTCAGAATGAAATTATATTATAATAATTTAGCTTCAACTCATTTTAGAGCGCTTCATTCCGGCTCTTATTTTTTTTCTCGTCTTTATGCTTAAATTTTTTGCTACTATACAAGGAACAATATAATGTATTTTTTTCCAGCTTCCAGCTACTGAATCTTCTATAGTGTGCTTATCTCTCTTAGGATCCAATATAAATCGTGATATAATTTTGACAATAAGTTATGTAGAAAAATTAAAGACAACAAAAATTTCGTGTTTAAAGTTGGTGCAAAAACAAAAAAAAAGTCTAAATTAAAAAATATTGAATTCATTCATAAATTATACATTTTAATGGAAGAATGTCTTATATATGGAAAATTCGTATTTAAAGTAAAATCCTACATGAGAAAAACACTTATAGGGAGTAAAAAAATATACACACACTATAAATTCAACTTTTAAAATATATTTTTTTTTTTTCAACTGATTTTATCCGGTAAATAAGGACATAAATATAAAGAAAAAGCAAAAAAAAAAATAATATTTACTTTCATTTTTTAAGTATAAGAATAACTATAAATTAAGGTATTAAAATATTATGTACGCAAGGAAATTTGAAAAAAGAAATTATGGTCTAAAATGTGTATATATATATATTATGTAATGTGTACACAAGAAAGAAGATATTGGCATGATATTTAATTTTTCAACACAGTAAGTACAAAATATCAAAGGACTGTTATAAAAAGGGATTACAGTTTTATATTCATACATTTATTTATTTGGGGGATAAAAGGAATTAATTTTCATAACAAAATAAAATTGTGACACAAATATAGACCTGAAAAACAAAAAGGAAATTTATCTTTATTGAGAAATTTAGTTCAAAAAAAATTAAAATATTTCCCTAATTAATCTTTCAAATTTTAAAATGTTTTCAATTATTTTATTTATTTTATGTTTTCTGTAAAATAATTATGATTGTTTTATCTTTCCGGTGAACTAACGTAAGTTTTTCTTATATGCTGAAATAAATTCATACAATATCATCGTGTTTAATTTAAATTAAATTTTTCGAATATCAAATTAAAGATAAGAATTTTCCTCCATTTTTCATTGTATTTACCAAATCACCTAAAAAGAAATTAAATATTAAAAATTTACATAAAATTAATATGAAATAGTTTTAAAAACTGGGTTATTATGCAGTTTTCCATAACCTTTTTTCTATCGTGTTAACAAAAACAGGAAAAAAAAGTCAATAAACACTTAAAAATTTTATGTAAATGGATTCTAATTTTTTAATTTTTATGCTTATCGCGCTAAATAAAGACAATGCGAAAAATAATTTTAAAATGGTATTGATTTTCCCGCCCAATAGCATTTTGATCAAATTAATGAATTCAACCTTCTGTAATAACACATACTAGGAAATTATGAACTTAATGATTAAGAACTATACATTGCAAATCTTTAAGGATAATAAATGTCTGATAACAACTTAGCATTCGTACGCATTGAATTCTTAGGTTTTTATATAATCTCCTGAAATTTATAATCTTTGAAGCGCAATTTTACCAAAAGAATATTTAATTTTTCTTTTTTTTTTTCTCTTAACTATTTTCATCACTTCTCTACAGAAATCATAAATTAAGGCCAATTGATTTTAGAAAAAAAAAAAAAAAAAATCAGCTCTTTAAATAAGAGCGGATACACCGTAGACACATTCTGTGTTCACAATTTAACTTTTTTTTTGTTCTTTGAACATGGCATACATATATATATATATGTTTAGATTGAAAATATCCTTCTTGATGCAACTCTTAATAATATACGTTTTTATTGAATAATAAATTTATCCTCTTTAAAAAAAAAAATAAAATAAAATGTATTATCCCTAACCAATAAAGAATGCTGGGTATAGTGGTGATTTATAGAGCATAAAAATTTATTATGTAAAACTTATGTAAATATTATCATACTACTTACTTACTTAGTTTGTTTTTTCTCTATGTTCTTAAAATCACATCAAAGTGTTTTGAAAAAGTTGAATTTAATTTTTTATCTACACTTAATTTTTTTTTGTATATAACTTTAGTTTTTTTTTGTATATAACTATATTTTTAATATGTTGTTTTCAAAATATCACCTCACAATCGACGGTGAGACACTTTAGTTTTTATATACAGACTGGTAATAAATGATAAGAAAGATAGAAAATCTCGAATACGTTGATAAACGAACACAAAGCCTGTTTATAAGTTACATTCACTTAGTTGAAAAAAAAAAATACTTTATAAAACTTATGTCAAGTGTTAAAATGAAAAAAAAAATGCAGCTTGATCCAAGAATATTTGCTTAAGTTAAGAATTATATTGATCCTAGTTTGATATACGAATTAAAAAAAAGAAACAAATAAAAAAAAAATTACTTGTCACTTAATATAATCTTTATTAAAAATGTCGAAATTCTTTCTGTTTTCTTGAATTTTACAATTAAGAAGAACACTTTATACAACTTTTTGTCATAAAAACATATAGGTCAAAAATTCATTGAATATTGGGATACCTACTTAGTTAAACTAAAAAAAAAATTTACTTTAAAATAATATATCTAATTTAAATATTTTTTTGTTTTCTCCCTCGTAAGAAAAATATTTATTATGTACCTTAATAATTAATTTTTATTGATGTAATATTTTAATATATTCATAGAATTAAATAAAAAATAAATTAAAAATAAATAATACAATTTATTTTAACATGTTCTTTATCGTTTTTATTATCAGCACGCCCTCTGCATGTAAAAAATTTCATATTATTTTCAATAATATCTTTCACACTTATATATACACACCATGTACTTAGACTATTTATTTATTTTTTCTAACCAATAAATTATTCTTATTGTACAGTGTGTTAATATA
This sequence comes from Hybos culiciformis, assembly GCA_964007475.1. NCBI lineage: Eukaryota > Metazoa > Arthropoda > Insecta > Diptera > Hybotidae > Hybos > Hybos culiciformis. The sequence continues at coordinate 22,385,837 of OZ023274.1, forward strand.
GAATATTTACAGAGTGTTGTGTATATATATTTAGATATTATGATTCTAATAGAATTGTTATTATAACAGAAACACTATACATTTATAAGAGGTGTAGTACCACACAACATATACAATTAAACATTTTGTTTTTTTTTTTTTTACATAAAGTAAACCTTATTTATTATCCTTTAATGAATGGATTGAAAATTAAAAAAAAAAAAAAAAGAAGAAATTGTGTAGGCGTATTAATAAATACACATAGTACACACAGTAACAAAATTTATTATAATTTTGTTAATTGCATGTTGCTGTTGCTTTCAATTTTTTTTTTTATATACGTAATATTGCAAAATATAAAAAAAAAATATAGTACATAGAAAGCATAATTGTTATAACAATTTGTTTTAAAAATTTGAAAATTAAAGGAATGTATTTATTTCGTGCTATAATAATTTCTAATCTAAAAATAAACTTAAAAATTACCTAAGTACCTATTTTCTACTAAATGTTATACTTTTTTTTAAAGCAGAAAAAAAAAATAAAAGCAATGCTTGAAAACTTTTTTGATGGGTTTAATTTGACAGCGAAATAATAAACATGACTTTATTTCATAAAATATGACAGCTTGTTTTTAGAAAATATAAATCATGAAATAATCATGTTATTCAGATGACATATCTTAAAGTATGTATATTATTATAGTTTCAGACAGGTTAAAAACGATGACATATTTATAGTTTTTTTTTTAACATTCCGTTGACAGCGTCCCACTTAAGTCGTTATTTGTCAGAAATTTGATTCTGATATAAGTTCTATGTTTCTATTGAGAATATTCTATTAGGCAATAATTTGATATTCATTGAGAGAATACGAATCATATTCTTAAATATAATTAACACAATAAATAATACAATTTTTTTTTACCATAATCTTCAAATAAAGTCATATCTGATCGTTATTATTATAATCAATTATTTTAATCATTATTATGATCTTTAAGATATCATCTTGTTATTAATTAATTAATTTCCATATCTATTATATGACGTTCACTTCTGAGTCAACAATTCTAGCGATACTAAAAAATATATTATTTTCTAAATATTTCTTTAATATAATTAAGGGAAAGTTCGAACCGAATTACTATATTTCAGAGGACTTTTTTCGAACTTAATTTAAAAAATACTGCTTTTCGATTAAATATAAATTTAGATTTGTGATTTTACAGCGTAAAGAAAATTCCCTGAATTAAGTACATTATTATTGGCACGAAGCAATATGCCAATTTTAGGATTATTTAAAAAAAAAAAATTCTTCTGCCAACGTATAAATTGTGTAACATTTAACACTCAATTTAGTCTTTGTGGCGCTAAAAAAATTTTATTAACAGATTTTAAGTTTTTTTTTTGTTGCCCTAATGTATTAAATTTAGCTTACTGAATGTTGTGTTTTTTTTGATATTACATTTTTATGAAATTTTCGCAATTTTCCACAACCCACTTACACGTAATTCTAATTTTAAATTAAATTTTAAAAAGAATTTTATTTTTTTTTTTTTCAAAATTTCATGATCTAAATCTAAACGAAAAGAGTACACGTAATGTCCGTGTTAGGATACAAAAAAAAAAAAAAAGTTAGTTATTATTACTAAAATAAATGGATTCAAATAACACTACGAATTTATATTAAATTTTTTTTTTTTAACTTTTTTCTTTCGAACAAAGTTCAATATTGCATTTAAGATTGTTGTTGCTTATTTCCAATATGTTTTCCTTTCATTTTAAAGGTTTTTATTATTATTATTATTATTTTAAGTTTTCTTTAAAGTGCAGTCCATGAAAGAAATTTTCTTTTTAAATAAATAAAAAAATCACATTCTATTTTCTTCAGGTATTGGCTATTGATAATGATGCAGGTGAAAATGGACGTGTAACATATTCAATAAAATCGGGTAAAGGTAAAACAAAATTTCGTATACATCCAGATACCGGAATAATATATGCAGCAAAACCATTTGAACCTGATACTGAATTTGATTTAGCAGTTAGAGCTGAAGATAATGGTCAACCGAAACGATCTCATACGACACGAGTGAATGTAGTTGTTGTACCAATACCAGATATATCAGAACATTCGCCGGTTATAAAGGCACCAGATCAAGAATTCGAAATAACAGAAAGTGATCGACCTGGTTTTTTGGTTACATTAATTCAAGCAACAGATGAAGATAATGATCAATTGTGGTATGATATTATTGGTGAGTATATTATGGGAGAGTATTATATTTATGGAAGATTTTCTTATCCTTTTTTCGCTTTGTCTTATATTAATTTGTCAGTCAAAAGATAAAAATATATATTGTTCCTCAAAGTACTATGTAAAAAATTTAAATATACTTTAAATTATAATAAGGTTAATTGTTTTACAATATGAGAAAATAATAATAAAGCAAATTTCTAATTCTTAAATAAACACGAAAAATATTTTGAAATTTCTGAGACTCTTTAGATTAACTGGATTAACTTAAATAAATAAATAAAAAATAATTTTCAGATGGTGATAGTCGCAATGAATTTTATATTGGTCGTGACAATGGTAATGTATTGTTGGCAAAATCCCTTGATTGGGAAATTCAAAAACATTACAATTTAACCATTAGTGTTACCGATGGAGTTCATATTGTTACTACCCAATTATATGTTGTAGTTATTGATATTAATGATCATAGGCCGGAATTCACTCAATCTATCTACCGCGTAGATATATCAGAGAATATTGAAGAAGAATCAGAAATTCTACAATTACATGCCACTGATATGGATGAAGATAAAAAAATATTCTATACATTACATGCAGCACGAAGTCCTATTTCATTAACTCTCTTCCGTATTGATTCGATATCGGGAAATGTCATAGTGACTCAACGATTGGATCGCGAACTAATGGCTGAGCATGTATTAATTGTAATTGCAAAAGATCAAGGAACACCGGCTAAACGAAATTATGCAAAAATAATAATAACAGTTCATGATCATAATGATCATGCACCAGAATTTTCCAGTAAAATAGTACAAGGAAAAGTTTATGAAACAGCAACAATTGGCACAAAAATAATTCAACTAATGGCAATTGATCGTGATATTGGTGCAAATGCAAAAATAACATATTCAATTGTTAGCGGTAATATAGGAAATGTTTTTGAAATTGATTCTGTACTGGGTTATTTAACGGTAGCCAAAGAATTAGATATTAATTCAATGCCTGAATATATGTTGCAAGTGAAAGCAACTGATGATGGTAATCCATCATTATCATCACAAGTACCAGTACATATAATTATTACAATGGCTGATAATGATCCACCTCGATTTATGAAAACCCAATTGGCAGCTGAAGTTTTTGAAAATTTACCAATTGGTATGTTTGTTATTCAAATTGAAGCTAGATCAACATCATCTGTTTTTTATGACATAATTGATGGAAACTCAGATGATATGTTTCAAATAAATCCATCGACTGGTGTTATAACAACTAAAGATTTTCTGGATTATGAAAAGTGCAAGTAAGTTTTGAGTAAAAAAAAAAATTAAATAAAGTTTCAAATTTAACACATTATATTATCTATTTAACCTAATACCCTATTATTTATTTCCTTAAGTAAAATTTTATTTATTACTTTGAATTTTTATTTTAAATTTTTTTTCCATAGATTTTATAATTTATCTGTTAAGGCAACAAATTTAGCGTCCGTTTCATCAATATGTTCAGCAATTGTTCACATTTTGGATCAAAATGATAATGTACCCTATTTTTTGCAAAATCTATATATTGGTGAAATATCTGAAGCAGCACCAATTGCATCACTTGTTATTACAGCCAACGATAATAGTACGAAAATTATAACACAAAATCGAAAAATTGATAAATCAGGATTAATGTCAACTACATTATCAACAAATAACAGGTATCATTTTATTACAGAATATACATTATTAGTTTAACAAATCATAAATAGGGTTGTAATGAAATATTTATTAATACCTTAGTGTGATAGGGTAATTTTAAAGTATTTTATATTATTTTTAATTTCTTTAAAGTAGAAGACCAACACTAAAGGATAGTATCATTTTCATAAATGAGTTTCCAACATTTTAAATTTTAATCAAAAAAATTAAGTATGCTGACATAGTCAAGGAATTTTGAACTAACCAACAAATAATTTTAAAATCCGCTTTAAAACTAAGCCCTATGTGATTAAATTGAATAAACCAATTTAATATCTCTTAAAACTTAAAAATTTTAACAAAATTAATGACATATAATTTTTTTCCATACAGTCATAATTCATATGAGACTGCCTGTCTTTATATTGTGCATACAATATACATCATTTAATTATTCTATTATATGCTAGCCAGTATAGTAAACCCAGTCTGGTAAAGGATTTTGTTTTTTTATTCGTTTTTTCTTATAATCAATGGATTTTTTCACCTGTATGAACTCAAATACCATTATGAAATAATAAAATTAAAAAAAAAATTGAATATAAAAAATAAAAAATAATAATAACAAAATAATAATAACAGGAGGAATTGTATATTAACTCTTTTTTAGTATCTGAATTAAAAACAAAATTACAAAAATCTCTAGGACTGCACCAATATAATGTTTCAGAAAAAATTTATGAGGTAAAAAAAAAATTGTTTTTTTTTTCATGAAAATCCATAATTCCATAATGATAAAAGAATATAGGTATCTATAAAGTAGATTTAAAAGCTGAGCATTTCTATTGTCTCTCTTATTGAAATGTTCACCACCGAAATGTTGATAAATATTTTTTCTTAATGCTGTTTAATTGTAAACCAAAATTTTCTCAAATTAAAGAATAAAGTTTTAACTCAAATAATTAATATGTATTCGAAATTATAAAATTAATTTTAAATTTTTTAGTATATACTATATAGTTTAGATCTTTATTGTACAGCAGGTTTTCCTACTCAATTTACTCTGAAAACCACATCACTAGGAAAATATTGAAATTCGATTAAGTTAGAGCTTAAATTTAAATACGAAAAGATTAAAATTGTAGCTTAAAAGTTTTTTAAAACTTCAAGAACAATTCTTTACTTCTTACTTTGTTAATGAGCTACGATTGATCGTTAAAATTCTGTCATCCGTCGCATACGACTAAAAATAGACCACATATATTTATTAAATTCATCAAAATAAAATTGGATTTATAGAATTTTCATTGATTCTTATAATCAAATTTGTATTAAGAATAATCTCCTGGGAATGGGGAAAATATATAAAATTAATAAGTTGAATTTACTTCAAAATACATATCTACTCAAAAAGATATTGGAAATCTGTGTTTCAAGACCAGCGTTCATATCATTTTTAATATCTGAATGAAGTATGTTACAAAAACATTTATTAAGTTCATGTGTGTGTGTGTGAAAAACTTTATCGAAAAGTAACAAAATGTTATTAAGTTAATTTTAATTTTCCAAAAACTGACTTTTATTATGAATTTATTCTTAATTTTACTATTTCGGAGAATCCATTTCGATAGTAGGTATATCTACAGGCCTTTTGTATACAATATTCTTTTTTGTATTTTTTTTTTTTCAAAATTTATTATAAAAAATGAAAAAGAAAATTTTTTTTTTAAATGATAATAATAATTTTTATTTTCTTTTTTTTTTTGTTATCATTGTTACAGTCCGCTGGTAATAAAAGCTTTTGATGCTGATTCCGGATTAAATGCTCTTTTGCATTATGATATCGTTGAAAATTTGCCAAAGAGATATTTTCATATTGATTCCACAACTGGAGCAATAAAAACTGTTATGCTATTGGATCATGAAAAAATTCCAGTTTACGATTTTCATGTTAAGGTAATGAATGAAATAACTAAAAATAAAAATAAAAAAATAAAAATTAAAACAAAAATAATAACAACATAGTTTTTAGGAAAAAAAATCTATACACTATATACCTACACGTAGGTTTATAGTGAAGTTGTTATATTTTTTAATAAATTTTTAGTGAAATTTTCTTTTTTATTATTTTTTATTTTTTGTTCTCTTGTTATGAAACTACTTTATTTTTGTTTCATGATGGTTTATAATAGTTTTGTTTTATTATTTTTTTTTTTTCCTTTCTATATTCCACGAATGGAAAAGGATTAATTTATTATTTTTTTTTTTTTTTTTAGTTTTTATTAGAAAAAAAAAACAAATGTCATGTGAACAAAACACTGTTCAATTGTTGATAAAAAAAAAAAAAAATACAAACAATTTGAACATAACAAAAAATTTAAACAAAATAATATAGAATGGAAGAAAAAAAAAAAAAAACTTAATTGAAAATATCACTGAAAAAAAATCGACAGCTGAATTTAGATGAGAAATATATATATTAAGAAAAAAAAAAAAGCGAGCCAATCACTTTTTTGGAACAAATTCAATTTTTTTTTTTTTTGTACTTATTCCAATTCAATTGAAAGAAAAGAATTTTTATTAGACTTTTTTTTTTTTTTTTATTATAGAATGGAGAATGAAAATTGAAAAATGTTTAGTATATTTTATAAATTATAATTTCATATTTATGTATTCAGATCTTATACGTACTAACCAAATAAATCGAATTTTCTCATAAAAAATGCAATCAAATCTTTTTTAGACTTCATTAAACATTTGCAATCTTAAGCTGTAGTAGTTGGCTGTAGTTTGCTAATAGAAGTTGGCCAAAATTATAAAAATTATATTTTGGAATCTATAGAGGCGGAAATATCTAAATAATATCTGCTCCAAAATATTTAAAATTTTTTTTCTTTCTCTTTTTTTTTTTAAATTATACATGTTAGCTTCTCGATCCTTTAGTCCTTGCAACTCAGATTTTCGCAAATATGTTTTTTTTTTTTTGCTTTATTGATGAAGAAAAGAATAAAATTAAATAATACTATTTTTAGACCTTGTTTACATTGAAGTAAAAAAGTGTTTGCATACAACTTATTAGAACAAAATTGGCCTATAAATTGGAAAATTAATCTCAAATAATGGTCAAGAAAGAAAAATTCTGCATAATAGACTTAAAATTTTGGCATAAAACATTTTTCTTTTTTTTTTTTTAAATTTGCTGAAATGACTGAACAAAAAAACAAAGAATCTATCCTTGAATTAAGAATTTTCATATTCTAAATATATATAGGTACATTTAAATTTATATAGTAGTATAAATGATTTTAGGCAAATTTTCTTGAAGTTGCAAGGAAAATTTTTTTTCCAAATTGCATAAATATTAGATAATAAATTTTGTCCGCTAAAAAAAAATACATTTTAAAATAATTTAGTGGAAAATATAAAAACAATGAAAAAAAAATAAATAAAAATTCTCCTAAAATTCAATATGAAAGACGAAAAAAAGAAAATATATTTTTTTATTGATTTAGTTTTTCATATCGGTTTTGTTGTCTTTTTTTTTTGCTATGATTTTCTTTTTAATTTAGTTGCAAGTGAAAATAAGTTTTTTTTTTCCCAAAAATGAAAAAAATAAAAAATTTAATAATAAATGAATTCAGACATATAGAAAAAGAAAATAATAAAAAAAAAAAATGTTTTTGTTTGAACAATTTGAAAATAAATAAAAAAAATATTTGTGCACAAATTAAATGTAGTTTATTATTGTTTTGTGAAAAATATCGGACAAAATTTATTAGCAAAAAAAAAAAAAAAGACAAAAAATTCTTTTTTTTTTTTTATTCTATGTATAAATTTTTTCTCAACCTTTAAAATAATGTATGTTAAAAAAAAATTGCTCGATTTAAAATTTTCCTAAAAGATTCAGTGCCGAGTTAACCTGGAGCGAAATGATGCAATTGCCTTGTATCCCGCGCACTTTGGGCCTCAACAAAAGGACAGAAGGGAAAACAATATTTTCTTTTAGATAAAAAAAAAACTGAATTCTGAATCATGATTTAGGTATCTAATTGTTTGACAAATTGTATAAAATCTTAATTATTTATATCTAATTTTTGAATTTTTCAACAAAACGAATATAAAATTTTAAAAATCATTTGATATAACTATTTCGGTTTTTAAAAAAATAATATATTAGGTAAAGTCATTATTTCATTATTTATTATTTAAGAAAATAAATTCAATATTAGTATATTATAATTAAAATATTAAATAAAACTTATTTACTGGCAAGTTCAATACATAAATTTTTCTTCTTATAAAAAAGTCAAAGAACCTCAAAATTTATTCTGCATCGAGCCCTCGGATCTGTAATACATAGCTCAACAATCAGTTCTTAAGAATAATTCATGTTTCAGTATATAATTGTATTGTTTTACTTAATCTCACCACACATAGTTAATGCCAAAATCAATTTATAAAAATGTACCAATAGAACGGAAAGGCAGAATCTGGATTTTAAAATATAATAATTTTAAAAACACTTAGAAAATTGAAAAAGTCCAAAACAAAAATGTATCAAAAAACTCGAAGAAAGTCTTTTTTTGAACAAGAAATTGATGATTTGACCAGTTCAATTAAACAAAAAACTTTAATATAATTTACTCTACACATCAGCTATGATTATTTCTTCTTGCTCAGAACACTGTATAATTATACATTGTAGTTCCCTTAGTTATAAAATCATAACTCATTTTATCATATTATTAAATATTTTTTTTATTTTTCACACTCTCTCTCTGTGGCATAATGACGTTATAAAGAAAATGTTTTTTTTTACTTCAATGACCTAAAAAGTAAAAAAAAAGAAAAAAGAAAATTCATAAAATAAATAAAATTTCCGAGAAAATTATCATCAGCAAAGGCAAAGGCAAAAATAAAATAAAAATGCCACAGAAGTGATAAACAAAATATTAAGGACAACACTTATCAAAATATTGCCATCATCTTGACATTGATAATTATCGTTTTGATTGCTCTTTTTCAAGTATTTTTTTTTATGCGGTGATGATAACGAGAAAAATATCAAAATAACCACATAAAAACTATTCTTTTATATTTTTTTTCCCAGTTTTTCTTGTTAGCTCTTTTTCTTTTAACAGTTTTTTTTTTTTTCAATCGATTCTAATTTCCTCTTGATTTTTTTTATATATATGTATATTTTTTTTTTTTTTAGACATGACACATTAACCTCACGTCCTTTTGAACTAAATACATATATAATGTTTGTATGTACATATATATATATATATATATATATATATATATATATTATGTTCCTTTGCTATGTATATGAATGAGAAAATTTTCTATTCCACAAAAGGTACATAAACTATTAAATTCACAATCAATGTAGAAAATGAAGTAGTTTTTTTTTTGTGCTCACTGTAAGGCAATTTCACGCTACTTTGGAAGTCCTTGATATGATCTTAAATTAAGAATTTTAGACATTTTTAAGCATAAAAATGATTTATTTTAAATATGTCTCAATACGACCTTAAAAGAAAGCATTCTTAATCGAAGGTTTTGAAGTTTTTTTGAATCGAAATAATGTGTTAATAATATAAAAAGAAACTCCGCCAGAATCATTTAAAGAAAAAGGCTGATTATAAAAATATTTCCTTTTTTGCCCTAAACTTGCAAGTCTATTAAACTTACAGGTCCAGCCATCAAATCAGTTCATTATTTTTTATTTCTATTTTACGGATTAAAACGAATAAAAAATTGTTAGATTTCTGATGTTAATTAAATTCAATTCTATTGTAAAATTGTTCAGTTTATAGTACCAACAAGAACGATGAAAAAAGAAAATTATTTTCATATAAAAAAGAAAACTCTTTTTGATTACACATTTTTATTCAAGTGTATTTCTTTTTAAAACTCTAATTTTCAGTTGCTTTAAATGGTTATCTTGAGTTTTTATCATCAATTATTTTACAATTTATCCAATTTTAGATTTTTTTTTTCTCTCTTTGTGTGAATTTAAGAATTTTCTTCCTTCAATTTTTCACAAAACATTTTTTGTTAGATAGAAAAAAAAAATTTATATTTCACTAATTTAAATAGGATTAAGTTGAAAAATTGGGAAATAAATTTTATTGATTATTTAATAGAAGGTGACAGTGTGTTGATTAAAACGACGAAGACTTTAAATAAGGTCGAAATATTTTGGACTAGCTCTTGACCGTTGGCCTTTCATAAGTTTCGTGTAAAACGACGTCTTTCCTCAGTTTAGAAGTTCCGCAGCTACAAAAGTGCATAGATGACAGTCTAATCGTAAAGTTATATCTTTATAATTATATACTTACAGGTGACAGATTTGGGTAAGCCAAGGTTAACATCTGATTTAATGGCAAGAGTTAAAATTTATGTTACTGATGTTAATGATTGTGCTCCAGTTTTTGAAAAATCAGACTACAATGTGACATTATTATTGCCAACATATGAAAATGTAGTATTGGTTCAAGTAAATGCAACAGATCCAGATATTTCTGAAAATTCAACTCTTATACGATATGATATAATTGAGGGTAATTTAGGAGGTGCTTTTGTAATTAATTCAAAATCGGGAATAATAACAACAAGGTAAGATATTTTATTTTCTATATATAAATTAACTTCTATATAGTTATAATATGTCAAATTCAGTAATTGTATTTTAAATGAATTAAAATTGTTCAATTATAAAATATTATGCATTTTGGATATTATTTTGAATTTTTTTTTTATTATACCCTTAAGGCAAAGTTATTTAGATAAATAATATGTACTTATGAAAAATAAAAAAATAATCAAGAGTTTTGATAAGAATCGACATTAAAATTATAAATTCATTTTTTTTTTTCTTGTTATTATTTTATTTTCCAATTTTAATACCTTGACAAAATACATTTAATTTTTCGAACTTTAATATTATAAAATTTTAATATAAATTTCATAATAATGTACATAATATAATAGTTAGCTAACTTTAGCATGTGATATTATTTTTTTCATACTTCAACTTCATTGACGGCCAACCAGATTATTAATAAATTTATATTTTATAAACTTGATTTTAAATGAATTTGCTTATAAAATTTTCCATTAACAAAGAGATTTTAGGAATTTTAATTGGTAATATAAAAATGTCAAACCTTTGAATCCAATTTTCAGTATTTTTTGATTGGTGAAAATAATAGAACTGTAACTGCTTGTTTGTAATGCTTCAAATGGTCGTAATGATTCTATGAAAGTTTCTTTTTAAAAATTATAATTAAATGAGGAACTAAAAAATCTGGAAATTTACCATTGAAATTTTTTTTTTATTCTATATATACCTAGTATAATTCAATTTTAATTAATTTTAATTAAAAAGGGAATTATTTTTCAATTAATTAAATTTTTCCGACCTACCCATATTTCTCAATTAACATTATATTTTTTTCCTTGAACTCAATCCTATACACTTTAGAAGAAAAATGAAAAACTATATATATTTTCATTTATGTTAAAATGTCAAAACAAAATAAATGTATAAATATACATTTTCTATTTAAAAAAAAAAACAGTGAATTCATGAATGAATTCAAATTGAACTGTTCGTGTCCACTGTATATACACTCATTTTGAAGGAATAAAAAATTAACTATCTATCAGTCCAAGAATAAAATTGTAAATTAAAACAAAAATTCATGCAAAGTTCAAAGTTTTTTTTTTTTTTACTTTTTACTTTTTTTCACAACCCTTTAAAATTTATATGCAATTGCAATTACGTTTTTATGTAACTATCATTTTATTCCATTTCCATTATCTTTTTATTTTTTTTTTTATTCATTTCTTCCTTAAATTTTCTTCTAATTTTTTTTTTATTTTTTCATTCATGTCCATAGAAATGTTGAACGAATGGAAAACTTTTATAAATTACATGTTCGTGCTTCCGATGGAAAATATTCTAAAGTAGCTTATGTTAATATTAATGTTGAAACATCTGAAAGTTCCGGTCTTAAATTTCAACGTAATGTCTATGAAGGTGCAATTAGTGAAAATTCAACAAAAATTACAACAGTAACTGTTGTAAATGTTTTGGGTGCTGCATTAAATGAACACATTGAATTTAGAATATTAAATCCAACTGATATGTTTTGTATTGGTTTAACATCTGGTGCTATCGAAACAACTGGTAAAACATTTGATCGTGAAATTCGTGATAATTATGAATTAATTGTTGAAGCTCAATCAATATCATCAAAAGATGATAGTGAACAGCCGAGATTGGCGCATGTTATTGTTAATGTAACAATATTAGATATTAATGATAATTGTCCAATGTTTGTTAATTTACCATATTATGCTGTTGTATCAGTTGATGATCCCAAAGGTTCGATTATAACAAAAGTGCATGCTGTTGATTTAGATAGCTATGAAAACGGTGAAGTACGTTATGAAATGAAACGTGGACATGGTGAATTATTTAAAGTTGATAGAAAAACTGGTGAAGTAACATTAAAACAATCACTCGAGGGACATAATCGGGATTATGAACTATTAATTGCTGCATATGATGGTGCAATAACACCATGTTCAACAGAAGTATCAGTTCATGTTAAGGTAAATAATAATTCTAATATACATAAAGTAAGATATACGTAATGATTATTATTTTTAATTTTGCGAAAAAAATTGTTTTTTTTTTTTTTATTCTTATTATAAAATAATATGGATTATTTTTATAATAATTTGTAAATGAGTTCGGTAAAATACCTTGAGGAATAAATATTAAAAAAAAAACAAATTTTTTTTATGAAATATGCGCTTTTAAAGAACAATAATTGCAGGTGCAAGTCATCTATCATATTTGAAAAGAAAAAAAATATATTTTTTTTTTATGAATTCAGGGCAGAAGCGTGATTGAGCTTTTCATATTATGTGATATGTTTATATAAAAACAATAATTGTTGCTTTTAAATTGTTTTCAAACTTTATATTTGATAGAGGCATAACAAATACCGTTTAACATATATGTATACAGAGGATTTGAATTAAATTTTCATTATTTTTGGTTTTTGGTTTTTAAAAGAAATATTCAAATATGTATTGATTTATATAACAGAGCAATGCGTATATATGGAACAACGTAAAGTTAGAATTATGCATTATGCGTAGAAATCTTCCGCTGCTGTTCAATATTTAGCAAAATAATAACTTTTAATTAACATTAACGTTTCATTTGAGACTTGTCAATCAATTTTTACAACAGTTCAAAATATTAGTTAATTCTACTTCTGCTCTAACAATTATTTTAATGTTAAATTTAAATATTAACAACTGCATATATATTTTCTGATTTTCCAACCAATTACCAATTTTAAATAAAATTTTTTTTTATTCGCAAACAAAAGTTTGTATTCCTAAAAAAAAATGTAATTATAAAATGAATTAAAATTACAATGAATTTTAATTTTATGTTAAAAATAAAAATTCTGGATCTATTGATAAAAAAAAAAAGTATAAATAAAAATTCTACAGAGGATTACAGACACTTATGGAAAATAAAATATATCCTGAATAATTCATATATGGATTTTTTTTTTTTTTTTTTTTGAAAAATAAAAAAGCTTTTGAAAATTTATAACAAATTTATGGTATCATTTTATATTTTATGTTTAATGGAAAATTAATATTAAGGCTTCAATATAATTTTTTTTTATTTTATTTTCAAGGATTTCAAACCACATCAGCTGATGCTTCGAATTGATTATAAATTTTTTAGTCAGAAAAATATTAAATCTATATATACTAAAAAAAAAAAAATTCAAATAAATTTTGGATTTTTATCTGATTTTACTTAAAATAATACATAAAATTGTCGGAAAATAAAAATTTCACTAACTATTGGATCTTAGAATTTTATAATAATTTTTTACTTTTACTCTTGAGGTCAAGCATAAGAAAGGAAAATAATATATAGAAACTAATCTGATACACAGAATTGTTAGTTAATATTTGAAAAATGAAAATAATTCAATTCACTTCGGATTTTGATATAAGAATTCCCTTAACTGCTTATTCATTTGAAATAAAATAAATTGTGGTAACACAAAAATTTTCTTATCCAAAATAAAAATATAATAAAATTTTTAAAGCTTTTTAACTTTTGTTTATATATTTTTATATATTTTATTGTACTACACTATTCTTGTATATTTTTATTTAAAAATTTTCATATTGTTTCAGAAATTTTCCTGAATACTTTTAAATGTATTCTTTTTTTTTTTTTCTACGAATGAAAATCTTTTTTCAAAAATATTACATATTTCTGTTGCAATTTTATATAATAATTTTTTAGTTTATTTCTAATTCTAGTCTAGTACATAATGTATGTATAAAATAATTGGATTGATTTTTAGTCATAATTCCAGAAGAAAATATTGAATCTAAAATTACCGAGAGCATACAGTTCTGTAAAAATTCGGAGGACTTCAATCGCCGACGGTTTTGTGTTGAATGATTTTATATTTCAGGATTATAGATTTCGGTTTTAAATTTTTTTTTTCCGACTTCTAAACTTCTACGCCCAATAATTCAACATTAAATCATAAAACAAGTTTTTTTTTAACTATCAGTTGAACTTTTATTTTACAAAACTATAATTTGTAAACTTGTGTGTAAAACTTATTTTCTAAAAAGTTAATTCAGTTACACGGAAATATTTTCTTTTTAATTTAATGAATAATGCAGAAGTGCATCAGCTGTTGCAAAGTTCCTATATTTCCAAAGAGCAAGTTTATCAACTTCACTAAAAATTGCTCCTTCAGTTTAATTGAAAAAAGAAAAAATTTTGAAAGTAAAATATAAAATTTTATTTTATTCATTTTTTGACTTGAATAGAAATCTTTAAATTTTTATAAAGTTTTTTTTATTAAATTAAAAATATTTCTTTACTTTTATTTTCTCAACTTTTCTTCTAATGACATTGAATTTCAAATATGTATTTGTAATTGATTAGATTCAAGCCAAGTCGACTGATTGGTTTAATTTTAATATCTGGGATATCTAGTATTAAGTACATACTAAAAAAATATTCTACTGACATTAAATAGGTTTAGATTATAGTTTGATTTTTGTTATATTTATGATCCGATTTTTTAAACAACATTTAACCTTGTTTTGTCCTCAACTAATCCTACAACTGTCATGTCAATTTTCAATAACAAAAAAAAATCTAGCGTCAATTTGTAAATTATTTTCTATTAAAAAAAAACATAAATAAAATTGTAAAAGATCATAAACTATCAAATGGGTAATCTTTTCCGGTCGCAAATAAATATCCTTTTTCAATTCAAAAACTTTATATGTATATATTTGAGGGGGGGGGGGGGGGGTATATTTATATCGAGTACATATAGTTTTTATCCCAAGAAATATTTTCTTTTTTTTTTATTTATTTTTAATTTATATTGTTTTTATTGTATTTATTATGTAATTTATATTTTATATTTTTGTTCTCTTTTTTTTTCCCGTAAAACACAGGTTATTGATAAATCAATGCCAGTTTTTAATAAACAATTTTATTCTGATACCGTTAATGAAAATATAGAAATATATTCACCACTTTCGGTAGCTATTCAAGCTGACAGCCCATTGGGAAGAAAATTAATTTATACAATTGTCAAGGGTAATGAAATGGAGGAATTTTCAGTTGATTTCAATACGGGTAAGTTTTAATTATAAAGTTCAATTTCACTATAAAATTTTTTTATTTTTTATTTAGGTACATATTTATATTTTCATTTAAAAAAACTATAAAAAAAAAGGATTCCAATCAATAAAAAAACTAATAATTATAATAAGATTCCTTATTCGAATATATTGTAATCGTGTCAAATAAGGGCTTTACTTATCGGATCATGTTAAATTATTGTTAAGTAGGATTTGCGAATAATATTGGTCAATGTCCAATTTAATTTGTTGTCGAGAGCTATACTTTAACCGAAATCATGTTGCAAATGAACCAGGTTACAATATAATGAAGAAGTGAATCGATTTTAAGATTCAATCTTCACAATTAGGAATTGGAAACTTAATTGCTTTTTATCTAATAGGTTTCTTCTTGATTTAGCACAGATCTGGGCATGAAAATATCAATTACAAAAAGCTCAAAAAAGTCATAATGTTTTTGAAACCATTTTTGTCGAGTTATACTGGGATTTTGCATAAAAAATACAATATAGTATTATTTTATAATAAAATAAATTTTTTTCAAAAAAAAAAATTTTTTTTTTTTTTTGTTTTTTATTCCATCTGCAATTTTCTATGATTCCAAAATAAAAAGTTATATCTAAAAGTTTAAAAGTATTATTTATTGCAAAATGAAAGAGAAAAAAAAAACAAATTTCAATAAATTTTTATTTGAGTTGCTCTCATATTTTTTTTTCATAAAACTATAAAACTTTTAAATAAAATAAAATAATAAATAGTTAAAGTTATATAATAAAAGAGTTTCCTGCACGGAAAAGTGTAAATCGTTACTTTGCCATAGAAATTTCCGTTTTGATTTATGCGAAAAATATAAATTTTTTTAAATGTCAGAAATTGTAATCTTTTATACTGGCAAAAAACCAGAAGGTATTATTCTATTTGAATTAGTAATTCCATGAATTTGTAAAAAATAAAAAAAAATAATGGTCAGTAAAACCACTTCTCCAACATTTGAAAATTATAATGCTTAAACCTTTATTTTACGACATATGATAGCTTAGTTCACCAAGTTTTGTAGTTCAGAATTCCTTGAGGCTGATGAAATAGTACTTCTTAAAGCTAGCAAAATAAATTTTCATTTTCTTAATTTAAAATCCTATAATAACAGTAAAAATGTTTTTGGTTGAATTTAACAGTATAAATAACTTTTCTTTTTAATTACGACTGAAAATATTGTTTCCGAAACTTTAAATAATCAAAAATTTTCATATCATAATTATGATTGGACAAAAAGTCAAACTTATATTACAAAAAGCTTTTCTTCTTTTTTTTCCATTGTTTACAGTTTACATAATAATAATAAATAATTGTTGTAGCGTTGTAGTTATTAATTTTTTTTTTCTCAAAATTATGTACATAAATTTCTGAAAATGAAAAATAACTATATATTTAAATATCCTTGCAAATCATAATATGATTTTAATGTCCTTGTTGTCATTTATATAGTTCAGTTTTTAAATACAGGAATATATACGTCTACAAGAGTACAGAATATGAGTTGTAGAGGAGAAAGAGTGCTGAGCAAAGTATAACTAACTATAAATATAAATTTTCATATCTGAATTGAAATTAAATAAAAAAAAAAGGGAAAAATAATTAAATCATTATTTTCATTTATTTTTTAATGAAATTTTTGATCCAATTATCATGAAAAAAAAAAAATTTATAATAATTATTTCTACTTTTTTAGAAAATAAATAGATTTTTTTTATAAAAAAAAAAATAATTTTCAACGATGAAAATAATATTTTTTTTTTCATTTTATCCTTTGAGAATTGGGAAATATGTTTTTTTGCGATTTTATTTTCATTATTATTATTATTTTTTTTTGAGTTGTTTAACTTTTCGAAATGCAATAAATATAGTAATTTCGAATGCAAAAATAATCATTTGATTTACATTTAAAAATATCTGACAGTTTTTTTATATAATTTAGTTTCATTTGTTAATGAAAGTTAAATTAAATATGTCTTCATCATTATTTTATTATTTTTATTTTTTTTTTTTAAACACGCTAAAATGGATAAATGAAATAAAATAAATAATAAAAAACATTTTGTACTTATTTTAATTTCATTAATTTTAGGAAAAAAAATGCATTTTTTAAGATAAACTTTGACACTAATCAGTATAAATTCAATATCTTTGTTATTGAGACCAAATGTATGATATAAAGCTTAAAATTTCGAATACTTCTGAAAAATATTATCGTCACGACTTTTTTTTGTGAAATGGAAAACTCTCTACGTCCTCTCTCCATTTGTTCTGAAAGATATTTAAAAAATGAAATATACACTCTTTAAAAGTCAGATGTTTATCTTGCTGTCCGAAAATTTCAATTACTTGAATAGAGTAGACCAAATATTTGTCTTCTTGTAGTGTAAAAAATATTTCATAAATTTATACCCATTTGTAAAAAATGTGCGCCCATTATTTGAGTTCATTAAAATTATTAACATATTCTTAGATGATGACGGTCTACTTCTTTTACTAGAGGACCATAAACCCTTTTTCTTTTTCCCGCGTAGTGATTGTGTTTTCCCGGACTTTTTAAATTCTCGGGATTCGGGAAATCCTAAATATCCAATAAATTTATTTCTCGAGATTAAAGATTTATTTTCACCAATTCTCAAGATTCTCGAAAACCTCGAAATTTTAAAAAAAATTGTATAGTTAAAGAAATACCTGTTTATGACAAAAAAAAATTAAATGAGGCAAAATAAATCTTGCAAATGTAAACAGAAAATATTGGTTTCTTTTATATTATTGAAACTTTAATTATATTCATATAAAATTATAGTGTTTTGTATTACAATTTCCAAATCCCGAGTTTACTAATAATTTTGCTCAGGAATCGGGAATCCCAAAATATAAAGAACTAAGGTTCTCAAGAATCGGAAATCGAATTTTTTGTAAATCTCGGGAATTCTCGAGACCGGATTCTCGAACACAATCACTCCAGCGAGTAAATTATTTGCATTCCCAACGTTCTTCCGTAAAAATTTTAAATCATACCAAAAAAATAATATATACCTAATTTAATTTATATAAATTTAAAATACTCACATTAGCTAGCGCACATCTTTTTTAAAAAATTTCTTTGAAAAGAAAAATTAATCAAGAAAATTTGTTTAACAACTATTAAGATTTGTAGAAAACCAATATAAGATTATGCTGCAAAATCTACGAAAAAATTAGCATTCACACTGATTTTCATTACATATACCTATATTATATATATATATATAGGATAATTTTGTTTTCAATTATTCATTAACACGAAAAAGTAATTAAGAAGTTATATGAAAAATTACAATAAAAATTTAAGATAAAGTATTTCATTTATACTCTACTTTCATTTATACTCTCTGAAAATATTAATGAGTAAGCATTAGCTTTTTAGTGCACATAAATAATAGCTAATAGTTTCTGTTGGTGTTGAATACAAAACAAAATTTACTTTATTAATTTTACGGAATCCCCGGAAAACATTAGAAAATGCTTTGCAATTAATAATAAGAAACCTCACACAATTCTCGATAATAGAAACTGTAATTCATATTTCCCTAAAAATTAAATTTTTTTTTAGATTTTTTTGTAGAGCAAAAAACTTATAATTATTATGAGCTTTGGACCTTATTTTGTTTAGTCAAAATCTATTTATTTTTTTTCTGTATGAGAATTATGTAAGTAAGTGACAAAAAATAAGCAAAATTTTCCTAAATTTTTAAAATGAAATGACATATTTCATCGTACAACCATAATATTTACATAATAATCAATTACCAAAAAAAAGAAATTTTTTTTTTCTTCTATTTTATAGAATGATTTTATCAGTTTAATTTTCCATAATAGTATGATTTTAGCTCCATTAATCATAAATATATAAATATTCTTATAATGTTCTTGATGGTTTTATTCTCCTATATTTTTTTTCCTATAATAGATTAAATTATGTCTAATGTCTATATAAATTTTACTTCTTCTTAAAATATGAACATTATGAAATTTTACAAGGAAATCGAAAGCTTGTAATATCATCATTTTCACTTTAAAATAAGTTATCATAAAAAAAAAAAAATTTTTTATGCTACTCCTTATACATAATTTTCTTCTGCATTCGTATCTTTTTTAATACTCTTCTATATACTTTTCATATACCGTAGATAAAAAAATGTATATTCCTAAAAAGAAAAAAAAAAACAAAAAAAACAAGGTGAATATTATTTATAAAAGAAATTTATGATTTTGCATAATTTCTTATTGTTCATGCAAATAAAAGAGGGATGCATCTTTTTAAACTCTTTTTTTACGACCATTTTAATTCATAAAAATGAAAAATGAATATAAAGATCTCAAGAAGACAGAACAGAAAATTCAGTACAGATATTTAACAACTATTCAATAAATTTTAATTTTTCAGATATCTAACAGATTATATAAAAAAAAACTTTTTGTGTGTGTGCAATTAAAAACGTAGAGTATTTACATACATATAATTTTATGTTCATATAATAGTATTTGCATTTTTTGAAAATTTAAATTACATTAAATTTTGTGTGCGTATTAGAAAATATTCAAATTAATTTTACCTTCATATGTTGTACCATAGATTAAGAATACAGAAAGATTGGAAGCTTCATACAACATTTTTTCAGTCTTTTTTCGTATTTTATTGTGAAGGTGTTAGTAAAACTAAATAAAATTCTTTTCATACATTGATAATTATCACGTATTTTATTTTGTTTTACTAACACATTGACTTAAAAATACCAAAAATAATGTTGTATGAATCTTCCCATCTTTCTGTATTCTTAATCTATGGTTGTACAAAATTTAACGAACTGAGAGGATCTACATAGATACTTGTATCTATAAGTAACAAAAAAGGAAGAATATTTATTTTAAAATATTCAAAATAATAAAAATCACATCACTTTTTAAAGAGTAGATTTCTTTAAAGCTGGCATTTTAATGAATGCCAAAATAAATAAATTATATAGAATTTTAGTAAAAAAAAAAAATTAATATTTAGAAAAAAAAATCATTGAATTTATTACGAATTAACTTACAAATATTATAAAATCCTGACTTGGAATTGAAATATGAAACCTTGGAATGATTGAGAGAAAAATTAAATCTTTGATGGGCGGGAAGAGAAGTCAATTTTTATCCGAAATGAAATCAAATCATTGTCGAGGTGAAAAAGTCGTTTTACTTGTTCTGTAGAAAGTCGTATTATGTGTTCTGTAAAAAGAGTATAACTCCATTGGAAGTTGATAGACTTATAATTTTTTTTACAGAACACGTAATACGACTTTTTCACCTCGACAATGATTTGATTTCATTTCGGATAAAAATTGACTTATACTCCTCTTCCCGCCCATCAAAGAAATAATCCTTTAATATGTACTCACATTTAACAGTGTCTTATTAAATCTTAAAATTTCAATAGATTGAAAATCACATCAAAATTTATTAGGTATATCTTTATTTTTTTAATGAAATCAATTAATATAAATCAATAATTAATGATTAAAATGTATTATAATCTATGCATAATGTTTATATATATATATATTACGATTACGTAGAAATAAATAAATGAAAAATGACAAATTAATTGATGGACACGCTACCAATATCCAATTTTTTTTAATTTTTTTTTTCATATTTATTATAATTGTTTTTTGAAAACATTAAATTAAAATATAATTATTCATAAATTATCCTTATTTAAAGAGTAATTATTATCGTTAATTAAAAATTTATATGTAATAAATATACAGAAGTGGCGGCAGACTAATAGTAGATACCATAATTTATTAATATAAACTCTATGCATAGTTAAAATAAAATTTAATGTATCCTTTTATTCAATTTCTTCAATTAAAATTTAATATTTTTGGCAACCTTTAAGATAACATGGATGAAGTTATAATATTAACATAATATGTATTCATCAAATATTATTTACCAAAATATTATAAATTTATTTTATATTTTAATACATAGGTATATAAACATGAATAGACAGTACAAGAAGCATTTTCAATCTTCAAGTTTTCTTATGCATATAACATCTATTAAAAATTTTAAATTTTGCCCCAAAATAAAATGATATAAAATTTTTATATTAATATTGAACTTCGATGCAGTTATAGTATAGATATTTTTTTATGTTTCGAATATATTATATAAAACATTTGATATAAATCTGAAGACTAGACCTCTGAATTGACAATTGAAATTTGAATGAAAATCGATTCGAGCGATTTTCTTTACAATTTAAAAAATATATACGAAAAAAAGTTTCAAAAATTTATTTCAAGAATGCATATTTTTTTTTTAATGAAATTTGTAAAATATAAATTCCATAAGATTACGAAAATATTGTAAAAATCCATACTTGATATTTAATCTTAATCGTATAGTCCATTTTATGAAGAAAATAAAGTCTATCTAAATCCTTTTACAAATAACAAATAATTAGCAAAAATTTCGTCCTTGAAGAAAACTCTTTTTTGCTTTTTAATAGATTTTAAAGCTTGTCTGTACGAAATTATCAAAGTATTTTATATATCGGGGTTTTCTTGACATTTTTTTTTGCGGAAAAGTAAATATAAGAATAATTGTTAAAAAAAAAAGTTTTTTCTAGACCTGAAAAAAAATACCTGTGTGTAAATTA
This sequence comes from Hybos culiciformis, assembly GCA_964007475.1. Taxonomy (NCBI): domain Eukaryota; kingdom Metazoa; phylum Arthropoda; class Insecta; order Diptera; family Hybotidae; genus Hybos; species Hybos culiciformis. Next base: position 22,408,229 of record OZ023274.1, read on the forward strand.
CATTATACAAAACAGCTTCTACTACACGTTTAGTACATTATGTCGGTAAAGGTTTTCTTTTTGCATTCTAAACACTTTCTTTATTTATTTCCATTTAAATTTAAATTTTATCTTAAATTTATAAAAAAAAAGCTAAAACTATTTTACCTTTTGTTCAATGAATATAATAAAATTATATTAAAATAGAAAATTTATTCCAATTTTCT
>OZ023274.1:22408634-22688968 GCA_964007475.1 Hybos culiciformis
TTATAAAATTTTAATGTAGGAATTTCGGAAACCATAAAATTTTCTGTAATTTTCTTAAAGTTTCCAATATGTTTAATTAATTTTATTCAAAAATATGTAGTAAAAATAAAAAAATAAAAAACTTTAAATAAACTGAAAATTACATAAATTTTTTTTATAATACTTTATACATTTATAACTATTTTTTTTTTTTTTGTTATTTCTGAAAATTTTTATGTCTCTGCAGCACCAGATAGTAAAAATGGTCCGTGTGAGTATCAACATAAAAATAAAAAAAAAAAACAAAATAAAGTCTTTTATTGCATTATTGTCGTTTCTTTTTTTTTTGAAAATTGCTTATATTTTATAACTTAAACGAGAGCGGCTGCAAAAACTTTTTATTTTTTATTTTTGTTGTTATGAATATAAAAAAAAATTATACTTATATGTATAAAAGAAAAATAAAAATTATATTAAAAAAATATATATTATGTCGTACTTAGCACATCCACAAGATAATCTGTGCATATTTTTAAGCTTTTACATATATTTATTTATGTTTTTTTTTTTTTTTTTGCATGGCACATTTTCGTAGCATTTTTTATTATTACATATTATTATTTTTGCTATCTGTTCTGCTTTTTGTTAGCTGCACCGCGTGATTAAATAAATCCCTTAAGGAAATTAACTGTCTAAAATAATAATAATAATGAAAAAGACATTTTTTTTTTAAGTGTAAAAAACAAATTAAAAAGTCAAAATTTTTAACTAAAATAAAAAACCATATGTTGTTAACTAACTAAAAAATAGTAACAAATACAATTTTACATTATTTTCAGTAAGATTGTTGTAAGCATTAAAATTTTATTTTGTATTGCATACTTTTAGGCAATTTAACTTCATCTGCATGTTAATTAAAAGTATCCAATATAAAATTAAAATTAAAATTACAAAGCCTTTTGTAGAACGTATCTAATTTAATAAATTTTGCTCCTAATTACTTCATGTATAATATTATTTCTAAACGTAATTTCTGGATCAAATCAGAATATAAAAACTTCAACGTTCAGTACAATTTATTTTGTATAACATACTTTTAGGTAGTACGGGAACAAAATAAAAATAATTGTACAAGTAGTTTGCAATATAAAGGCTAATTGCAAGAAGAAAATTTACTGCCAATAATAGTAGATTACAGTACATGTTAAGAAAATTTGTTATTACAACGAGTTGTGTATACACAAAAACACATAGACACGAGTCAATACTTATATCACGAGACCGTTCTTCACTTTTGTTTATTTTTTGAATTGCAAATGTATTGATTGCAATTACCTCTCACATGCACATTAAAACAGTATACAAAACGTGTTAATAAAATTTGTTATACAGCTCATTGTGTATATACACAAAAACACACGGACACTTGTCAATATTATTGACACGTGTCCATGTGTTTTTATGTATACACAACTCGTTGTAATAACAAATTTTCTTAACATGTGTTGTAATCTACTATTAATGACATGTAAACAGAAAATTGATTTTACCGACTTAATATTACGGACTTAAAATTAAATCCGTAATTTTTAAATAATCTATATCGATCAGTCCATTCTTTTTTTGATTTGATTATTTTCAGGTTACGGAAATGTTCCCCAAATACACTGTTCCATCTTAAAGTGTCAATTTATCAAAAATCAAATCAATATAAATATACTTAAATTTAAAATTTTAACCCAAAAAAAAAATTCTAAGAATTAATAATCTTTTCAAAGAAAACAAAATCTTTATGTGTAAAATTATATAAAATATAGGTACTACATATAACAAAAAATTTTGAAAATATTATTTTAAATGTGTTGCATAACCTAAAATTTCATGCAAATGTGTTTCGCAATGCATCAATTTTAAGAAATGGATAACAAAAAAAAATAAAATAAAAATAAATAAATAAGGATTCTCATAACAAAATGTGACAATATGGTAAAAAAAAAAAAAAAAAATCTTTGCATTAAAAATACTCAGCACCCCAAAACACCCATATAGCAGCATTGATTTCAGAACAAATATATATATTAAATATTTAAAACAACAAACATGAAAAACAAAAAAATCTTAACCAAAATGAATAATTCATCATTTATAGGTTTTAATTTTATGCCATATGAAATTTTTACCATAACATTGCATTGCATTTGTATATTTTGCATAATATTTTATACATTTAACTATATATATATAAGTTTTAAATATAATGTGCATCTATGTAAATAAAGCATTATACAACATAAATCCAAGATAAGAACATTACATGTAAAATAAAATTATTTCATGCATTTTTTAACTTTTTGAAAACAAGAAAAAAATTATAATATTAATATTAAAAAATAAAATTTAAATTTCGTGAAATCTTAAATTTTATTCAAGTAGTAATTTTTTTTTAAATAGTTTAAAAATTATTAATCATGTAATATAATGTATACATTGTACATGTACATAATATACCTAATATTTTATGTATATTTTTTGAATATTAATTAATCACGAAATTAAAAAATTTAGAACAATAACAGCAATCTAACAAGACAGGATTGGTTTTCTTTCTTAAATCTTAAATTTTTGCAAATTTAAGAATATTGAAGGCTATAGAAAATTTTTATTCTTAAGCCGAAAATGGGGAGCTATGAAGAAATAAAATAAACTTATAACGTGTTTCTGTTGTACTGTATAAGTAATCTTATTCTGTTATATTTTATTATTATTTACTTAGTATGAATCACAAGGAAATTAAACACTCTGTATTATCATTCTACATACTATTTAACACTTTCAAGTTATTCAATTAATTTTTCTCGTTTCGTCTTCGTTGGCTCCATTAATTTTTGATTCAAAATCATCAATTCTAAATTGTGAGAACAGAATAACCGGTGTTTCCCGTCCACTAAAAGAAGTTATTTCTCGAATGAAAACCTTAAATTGTTATTATTATTTACGATAATATTCAAATTTTTGTTAAAACCTTTTAACATTTCTACTTTGCAAACTTGAAATGTGAGATCCTTTTGCACACCTGCTTGATAAAAACTTTTTTTTTAATCATTATTGCTGCTAAAGTTATTCACCTATGAAACACTGCATAACAATTTTTTTTTGAAAATATTAAATTTAAAAAAGGAAATAATTTGAATTTTTTCTTGTGTCTAAAAATAAAATTAAAAAAGAAGAAATTATCTCATGTCATCCTTTAGAATCTCTATTTTCTGCATTAAAGCTCATACGTTCTACTTTGCACACCATAGTAAAGGATGCACAAGTTAACTTTCGTTTATTTTTTTTTTTATTTTTTCTCTCTCTTTTATTTTTATCAATTTAAAGTATATAATTTTTTTTACGTTTCGTTGACTTTAATATAAATTTAATTATGAACAGAAACAGAATACATAATTAAGTATAAAAATATATATTTTTTATTTTTTTTATGTTTGCATCAAGCTTTAAATTTACTTTTAATTTTTTTTTTTTTTTTTTTTTAAATAAAAATTTTACGCTGAATAAAATCTAACGAGAGTTTTATCTAAGAAAATTTATTTAAATATATTTTTTTTTTTTATTTAAATTCTCTAAAAAGCTTGGTATGCTGTTTACTAGGTTAATTCAATGTGAAACTAAAATTAACAATCTGCAAACATGCTTAAGTTATCCTAAATGTATGCAAAATCATACTTACTTCTTAAATTTTCTTAAATTTTGTTAGTTTTTTTTTTGCACAATTAATTTGAAAATAATTTTGAATAGTTAAATAAATTTTGATTTTAATTTTAGTCTGGTTCAAGAAATGTAACATTTAGAAAACTGTTTCAGTGCACTTACATATTTAAGAAAATATTAAAAGATATAAGAAAAAAATTTAAATAATCTGATTACTTTTTATAAACGACAAATTTGGATTAAAAATTACAGTTCGCTTTAAAAATCCAAAAATTGTTCGCTCTAACATCTAGAGAGATAACTTAAGGAAAATTTATCAATTATTAGAGAACATTTTTTTCTTGTTAAAAACAACTTTTAAAGAACGTTTACTTTTTTATCAGAATTTATATTATTAAAACGATTGAAACTATTTACCAGTATCTATTTTGCTTGTTTGGGAAATTTTAGCACGCCCTTATATAATAGTGTATATCTATCATTACAACATCCACTATTAAAGTGTATTTCCTTGTTATGTTATGTGTAGTTTATTTTTATATATTTCAAGGACTTCCCATAAAGAATAAGTAAATAAAATATAGGAAAATTTTTTTTCTCTTATTATTGTTATTAAATTCCTAAGAACATTGAATATAACCCTTATCACTTTTATCTATATGATGTAAGGAAAAAGAAAAAAAAGGAACGAATAAGTTTTTCTATGTTAAAAAAAAAAAAAACAATTATTTTTAAATTTACTAATTCATGAAAAAAGAATTGCCATTATAAATTTTATAATATCAAGATCATTGATAAGTTTAAGTAAAAGAATTGTTAACATTAGATATTTGTTTCTGGTGTAACTATACCAATAATGAGTTTTAAGACAAACTATATTTAAAATTTAATAGTATTTAACGAATTTCTAATCTCTTGTTGCAAGCTTTTCTATCGTCATGCCATCAATCCTTTCAAAACTTTTCTGATTTTAATTTTAAATCAAATCAAACTCAATACAGCAAACATAAATATTCCCATTACAAATTCTGTAAATTAATTGAAGAATTATGATTGTTCTTCTCTGTTTTAATTCGAACCAAGTCTACAAACATAACCTGGAAAATTTTTAGACCTACATATTATTAAATTATTATCGTTAAAGCAATTTTTATAATCAACAAATTCAATAATTTTTGAATTTAAATAGTTTAAATAGATGAAAAATTTAAAAGAATAATTTATTCCTTGGAAGAAAATCTAACTGGAAAAAAGCCAAAATTTAAAAAAAGCAATAATTTTCCATTTTTTCAACGCATTCGAAACTTGAAAAAAAATTTTTTTCTTTATTTTGTAAATTTTTCAATATTTATATTAATTTTTAGCCAAGCTATGCACAAAAAAAAGATTTATTTTTGAAAATCAAATAAAAATTATTAAAACAACAAAAATAAGTTCTCAACCATTAAATAATATATCTATTCGAATTAAAATGGTGAAAAAAAAATATTACAATTTCGTATTTTCTAAAATTATATACAAAATATTAATTCAGTATAGAATATTAACCTCTTTTTGGATAAATCAGTTTCGAATTTCAATCACCATAGTTATTAGTTTGTTCACCAGGATTGTGAATAGGAAGGAATACAGAATCTATAAAATAAAAATTTCATTTAGAAGTGAGATTTGATTTTCTTAAATTTGGGAAATGTTTCAAATATAAGTTTTTTTTTTAATATTTCGATACATTAAGATAATTAAAGAAAGTATTGTTAAAGTTAACTCTTTTGGTATATTCACTCTATCAAACATTTTAGAAAGTTTAATAAATAAATATAATTGAAAATCGATAATCTAAAATCGATAATATGATAAATATGATAGTGAATAATTGTTTATTAGGAAAATAAGGTAAACTTGTTTTTTTAGAAATTTAATTCTTTCATATACGATAAATTAAAACATAAATCCATTTTATAAACCAAATAAAGACAGAAAGTATCAAGTGGATTAGTCTTAATAAAAATTTCTGACGATTATTGTATTTTATTCTTAATTATATCCTGACATTCACCGTCTACTCATTATGAAGTGATATTTATAGGAAAATCTTATATATTTTCCGCTGCACTCTGGTAAAAATAAAAATAGGAATGCACAATAGGTTACACAATTTGGAAATAAGACTTTCGCAAAATTATCGCTATTAACTTTATAATATAACTTTGTGTAACTTTTTGCTATCTTGTTAACATTTCAAACAGAATATAAGCATTATATCCAGCATTTTACCACATCTAAGTCTTTTGTCACAGCTAAGAATTTTTCCACACACATAATTATCCTTTTTCCACATTTATTTTTTTTTTCTTTTAATAAAAATAAATTTTTCCATAGCAACTCACAAAAATCAGCAATTCAACGTCATAATTAAAAATTTATAATATAAAATCACAATTTTTGAAGTGTTTTTCCGCTATACCAAAATTTTAAACAATAAAATGAAAATTTTTCACCTGAAAATTGCAAAGAAAATAAAAAATATGTATAAATTTAGCGGATGTGGAAAAGCTCACAAAAATTTTATAAAAATTTTCCTACATTAAAAAAAAACAACAAATAAAAATAAATAAATAAAAATTAAATTATAAAATGCATACAAGAAGAATACTGTGATTAAAAAAAAAAAAAAAAAAAAATTGGAAATAATATAAACGGGTAAAAATCCATTTAATTTTTTATTTTTTATAGAAATTTTTTTTGTTCCTGTATCTCTATATCTATATTATCCTTTTTTTAATTTTCCAATTTTCCTATAAATAAAAAAAATCACAAAAAAAAAAAAAAATTTTTTTTAAAGTAAAACTAAAGAGCATAAAAAATAATAACGAATTTTCCTATTTTCTGCTTGCATTTAAATGTTTATTTATTTTACAAAAAAAAAACCAATTTTTGTATGTATACTTAAAAAAAAGAATAATTTACATATATTTGTGTATATTATATCTACATTTTTTTTTTTAAATATTGAAACGGCTGAATTTTCATTTAATTTTTTTCACAACTTCTATATATTATGCATGAAAATTTTTTATATAAATATTGCTTTAAAACGCGAAAAAAATGTAGACGAAAAAAAAAAAAATGTATATTATGTTTATAAAATATAATATATACATTATATAAATTTATAGTATTGTACATATATAAAGTGCATTCTAAATTTTTACACAGAAAAGCATAAAAAGAATTTTTTTTTTTTAATTATTTTACAATGCACTTTTTCATGCTTCTTTTTTATTGTTAATATTGTCGTCACAGACCCTAATTTGATATAATAAGTGTTATTTAATGTTGTTTATGTATAAATGTCAAAAAAACAAAATATTAATAATCCAATTTTTATTGTATGATAAATTTTTAATAGTTTTTCTTAAAGTTAAAGCAAAAAAAAAATGTGACAATTAACCATTATGTGTCAAAAACGATAGAAAAGATTTTCAATCTATAATGTCGATTTAGATCATTTTCAAATTAAATAAAGTTTTCCGCTTAATTATAATTCAATTAAGCGGAATTAGTTATTTTGATAAAAAAAATAATCTGTAATTTTATAACAAACTAATATTCGGTGCCAAGCTCAACATAACGTTGATCAGTATAATTAAGGCCAGTGAATTTCTTTTATATGGCTTAAATCAACTAAGAGATGTTATGATTTGAGATTAAAGCCTCACATTTGGGTTTAAAATCCTGAAAAATATCTTACTATAAAATCCTCAGAAATTTACTATTTTTATGTTCAATTTATCTAAACTTAAAATGATTTTATATAATTTTTTCCTTATAACTAAGTAGATCGACTATTGTTTTCTCGCAAAAAATTACATGTTTCATAAAATGTACATATATATAGTTTGAATGAAATCCAATTTAATAATTATAAATTTTTTTTTTTAAATTCCCACTATATAGAATCTTACAGCTGAATATGTATAGTTTTTTTTTTAATATTATGTCGGTTATCACATTTTAACATATTATTTAACCATGAGGAAAATTAATTAAATTATTTTATATAACTTATAACATGCAGGATAAAAAAATGTTTTTTTTTTTTTATTTTCTATAATTTTCTAGGTGCTATTTATGTTGTCGATGAATTAGATTATGAACGTAAACAAAATTATGAATTAATTATACGTGCAACTGATAGTGTAAGTGGTGTATCAGCTGAAGTTCCTGTATCAATATTAGTACAAGATGTTAATGATTGTCCACCAGAAATTGAAAATGATATTTATAATGTTACTGTATCAGAAGGTTCACCATTTGGTACATCAATATTAAAAATTAATGCCAGAGATAATGATACTGATGTTAATTCAATGATAACATATACAATTAAAACAGATGATATAAAAAATAATTATTCAGAATATTTTCACATGGACGGTACAGAAGGTGTTATTTATTTAAAAAAATCATTAGATCATGAAACACAAAGTTTACATCATTTTACTGTGATGGCATCAGATCACGGTATACCAAGTTTAAGTTCAACAGCTCATGTTTGGATAACAGGTAATTAACATTTTAATTATATACCAAGAATTCTTTTTGCATAATTTTTTTGTTGTTAAGCAACACAAATTTTTACAAGTAAAATTGAAATACTTACATAATTGAATCCAAACTTAAAATTAAGATACTTTGTTTTATCGATCAAGATTTGTCCCTTCTATCAAGAGCATTGAAATTTTAAGATAATTTTCTTCAAACTAATTTATTTTTTTTTAAATATATTTGTAATTATACATATATTGAATAAATATGTCACTATTTTATTGTTGATAAAAAAAATAAAAATGGTTTTAATATGACATATAAACAACTAATTTTTCATAATTTATGAATTTATGTAAGTCCATACCGTACATTATATACATTGATGTCGTCATTTCAACCATTAATTTAAAGATTAAATTTTATTATAAATAATGTATTTTGCGAATATTTGTAAAGTTTTCCAACACCACCTTCTTAAATATTTCACTTAAAATTAATTAAATTTTAATCTAATGTTTGTGTAAAATTTCTCTGCTACAATTATATATACAATAACGTACACATTTTGTAATAAATATCATAGTTTAAATGATATACAATATACATGTTCGTAAAAGTGAAAAACAAATAGAAACATAAATTGAAATTTGTTATTACATGCCTCACAAATTAGTGTTGCTAATTATGCTAAAGTAATCTTGAAATATCACCATTTTCAACAAAGAGACAATTATATTTACATAAAAGTTTTTTATATTGTATTAAGATGTTAAAATTTTAATAATGCTTAATTCTTTTTGAATAAGTTCTATTTTATTAAGCAATCTATCTCTAAAGATATAATACCTAATTAATTACTTAAAACTTTATTAATGCTACAAATTTCGTATAAAATTACATTCAATTTATTTGTTATTTGAAACTTTTTGGTAAGATATTATTTCATACGAAAAACCGGCATCAAAACATTTATTTTTTCATTTGACTTTATTTTCTACTCCCTACAATTTACTCAATTCTGAAGGTTTCTGCATTATTTTTGTGAAATAATATAAAGAAAAAACCAGTACTATACTAAGAAACCGAGCCAGAAAAATAATCTGATATGGGAAGAAGAGAAGCCTACATTTGGTTTATCTTAATTTTTTGAACAATTTTTTTTTCTAATGTCTGTTATGAGGAAAGATAAATCAAAAAAATTAGAAAAAACTACTATTATTTTAAATAAATACATATTTCAAAATAGAATTTTATTAAACATCTATCATTATTACAATAATGTAGTTACTGTTAACGTGTTAACATTAGACAATATATAGTTACCACTTACCATAATTTTCTAGTGGGATTTGATGTGTATTTTAATGTATTTATGATTCATAGAAACAAAATTAATTAAATTTTCTTGTGTTTTTGTTTCCAACTACAGTGATTGATATGAATGATAATGCACCAAAATTTGAAAAATCAACATACAGTTGCGTATTATCAGAGCATGCCAAGAGGGGTCAATTTGTAACTATTGTTAAAGCAAGTGATCCTGATTTAATTGATAATGATAGTTTATTATATAAAATAGCTGAAGGAAATGAATTACAAACATATGATATTGATTCAATTAGTGGTATAATAACATTAATTAATATGCAAAATTTTGCTGAAAATCAAATGACCATATTGAATGTATCAGTAACAGATGGAGTGTACACAAGTTTTGCTAGAGTTAAAATTAATATATTGCCTGGTAATTTACATAGTCCAATATTTCCACATTTAGTTTATGATGTTAAAATAAATGAAAATCAATTAGCTGGTCGACATGTTATGACGGTAATATAAATATTTATATAAATAAAATTTTATTTCAAAAATTATTAAAACAAAAAAAAATGTATAAATAATGATTATAATTGAAATAACATTATTATTCGTGCCTAGATATAAACGTAGATATTTTTCCATGTCAGGAAGGATCAATTAAATTAAATTTAAATAAATTTTTGTTTTGTTTGATTTCGCAACTTTTAAAATGAAAATTCAATATTTTTCTCACACACAATCAGAAATTCTTTAGGCAATTTCATCAACCTTTTGGTAATTAAGAATATAATACCAAGTTAAATTATTATTGTTAATTATATTTAAAAACTTTTTTAAAGTTAACTTAAATAAAGTTAAAAATAAAAAAAAAAAAATTTTAATTAACTTTATTTAAAATTTTGCTTTAGGCCTTTAATAAAGAATTTTTTTTTTTTTTTTTTAAGAATAAGAGTATGTATGTACAAAACGAAAAACTATGTTGTTTATTGTTGGATAAATCATATCATTGAAAGTAAAAACGAAAATAAAATGTTTATTCTTTTTTGAAATTGAAATAAGATGGTACACAGATAATTTTTTATGTTTTATTTTATCCTTTTGTGTAATTTCACTATTTCTTTTTGTCCTTTAACTTATTTCTTATTTCATCCACCATCCTTTTATTGTCCGATGTTTTAGTTAATATATATACATATATTATATATGTATAAAAAATATATATATGTATAAAACTATTTTTATATCTACTATTAAAGTAATAGATTTAATGAAGTTCTATGAGTTAGATTTCCTCTATTGTTCAAATCCCAACAGGAAACACATCCTTCGAATTGTTTTCAACTATTTTTCCCAACAGTTAAAAAACAAAGGTTTTCAGCAAAAAATAAAATAAAACTATTGCTGCATGAAACATTTTAATTATGATAATTAAATTTTAGTTTATTATAAACATAAAATTCAATATAATTAATGGTAATTAAAACTAAATTACCCGTTGAAGTGCTCACTCAATATGTGTAGCTAAATCATAGTTAAATAATTATTATCTATTTAGTAAATAAAATTTATAATTTTTTTTATTCATAAAAATTGTACGGACCTAATTTATTCACTATTATTATTGATTTTTAGTTTTTGTATCATAATTAATATTAGCAATCTAATTAAAACCATGAATAAATACTGTAACAATTTTAAAATTTGATTATTCCTTGTTAACTGTGATATTTTCGTTTCCATGAATTTTTCAGGTAACAGCAAGTGATGCAGATTTTGGTGAATATGGTACAATTACGTATGATATATTCTCGGATGAAATGAAAGATTATTTTGCAATTGACAAAGATAAAGGAATATTGGAGGCAAAAATTTCATTAGATCGAGAAGAGAAAAAATCATATGAAATTCCAATAATTGCTACAGGTACAATATGTTTTTGAAGTGTAAAATTATTTATGAAAGTTAATCAAAAATTCTTCATTAAAAATAGCAATAGTAAAATTTTATTTACAATAAGCAATGTTATATTTAATAAGATGACTTGAAAACGGCTACTGTATAATAATATCTTTTCAAAAAATCTCTTCAACTGGAATATAAATTTCTAAACCAAAATTCCTTATAATTTTTACCCAAATAATTCAAACCAAATTCTCTACTGTTCTTAATTTCTCTATCAGATAAAAAAAAAAAACCAATAATTTTCATGAATGCGCTTTATTATTATTCTCGACACAGTATTTAACGAATTTTGTCTTCTTACAAAAATTCATAAAAAACATTTGTGTGAAATAAGTGTAGAAAAATCAGAAATAGTTTAACGAAAATAAAAAAAAAAGTTTAAAACCAATTAAAAAAGAATGGTCATTATTCAATTGTAACCACGTTTGACAAATCATTTTCTGTCAAATACGTACACTAACAATTAAAAGTTTGTAACAAAATTAAGAAAAAAAAACAAGAATAATCAAATATAAAATAATACATAAATTCATTTTTTAACAGATGGTGGCGGAAAATCAGGATTTACAACAATTAAAGTCAAAGTTGGTGATGAAAATGATAATGCTCCAATATTTTTATATCGAGAATATAGAGCTGTTATAAATGGAAATTTTTTAGTAAATTCTACAATTGTTAAGGTAAACATTTTTGTCCTTATGAGAAAAATATAAATAAATATATAATATACATATATATTAATATTACATTATTTTATCGTAATTACATCATTATTGTTTTTTGGCAAATAATATACATATAGTATTCTTTTAAATCTTCATAATTTTATAAACCACCATGCTATTGTTTGCTAATATCTTTACAAAACACACATATATTTTAGAATTTCTAACTTGAATCCTATTTCAGATACAAGGCTTTCATTATTAAGAGTTAATAAACCAATGTAGTGTAAAATCACACGAAATATTCCATCCAAGATTTGGGTTACTTATTCCGACCTGCCGACTGAAAAATATTCGGTTCTTCTTGTACTAGTACTTTAAAATATTAAAATTTCTGCAAATTTAATATTAAACACAGCAGGCAGAACTTATGTTACTTTAAAAATTTTCTGCAAAAATCCGTAGTCTCACTTAATGTTCGTTCAGTATAATAATTGATTTTTCATTCTAAAAAAGAAATTATTATAATTATTGTACCATAAAAATGGGAAGAATTTTTAAATCAAATTTGAAAGCAGATGTTGTAAATGTTTAATTTTCTTCCTTTGAATCAGAGACACTATAAATATTTTCTTCTTTAAAATTAAAAAATAAAAAAACTTGGTAAATTGTAAATATTAATATTGCGACGACAGTAATATTTTTAATTATAAAGTCAATACTCCAAAAATTTTAATGAGATTAATTTTAAGAAAACCAAAATCCTTAGAGAATTTTCCAGTTAAATATGGAAAAATAATAAGTATTATAAAAAGAATAAAATGAATGCCTGTTATTATGATATGAAGAATATTTTGTGGTTTTATTTTAAGAAATATTCCACTGTAAACAAAATCATAATAATATAAAACTTTTCAAGGTTTCAATTTAATTGCGATAGCAAAAAGTAATGAATTATATTTATGTTATAGAAAAAACATACAATTTAAAACATTCATATCAAAATTTTATTCAATGGTATTTAAGAAAGAATAGAATTGTGTTGAAAGTAATAAAAAAAAGTTTCAATTATGCTTGAGGATCATATTTTTAAAAGAAACAAACTTTTTAACTATTTATGTTTATTAACACATAATGTCAAAATATGTTGGTATACTTGTCTACATTAAATAAAAAAAAAATTGGATTTTTATAATAAATTATTTTAAATATTTACTGAAATTTCATTTTAATCCTCTCATAGGTCACTGCCACCGATCTCGATGATAATCAAAATAGTGTAATCCAATATTCAATTTATAATGCAGAAAATCTGTTAATTCGAAATTTATTTTCAATTAATGAGAATACTGGTGCACTACAGTTGCAACAATCAGCAGAACCATATATAAGGAAAAAATTTCAATTTTTTGTTCGTGCTATGGATGGTGGTACACCGTCATTACATTCTGATGTGCCAGTTGATATTTTCATTGTTGGAAATGATGTTGTTCTGCCATCATTTGAGAAAAAAGATCGTAAACTTTTTATATCAGAAATATCTCCACCTGGCACAATTATAACACGACTAAGATTAACAACAAATATTACACGGAAATTTACTTTGATTTCTGAAAAATCAGATGATCCTCAATTTTCTATAACCGATAATGGTGAACTAGTTTTGGCGAAAACTTTGGATCGAGAGAAACGTGATGTACATTATATTGGAATATTAGCCGAAAGTGACGATCAACCACCTCTCAATACTTTATCAGAAATTGTTTTACATGTTCAGGACGAAAATGATAATGCACCTATTTTCGAAAGTAATCCGTACAATTTGTTGTTAGCTGAAAATGTTGATAAAGGAACTTCAATAATGAAAGTTACAGCCCGTGATGCCGATACTGGATCGAACGGAGATATTCGTTATTATCTAGCCGATGATGTTGGAGATCTTGTAAATGTGTTTGATATAGATGTTTATAGTGGTTGGATAACTACTTTGGTGCCTTTGGATAAAGAAGAAAAAGGTGAATATCGATTTCAAATTATTGCAACTGACAATGGACAAACAAAACATGTTGGAAAAACTACGGTGATGATAAAATTAAAAGATTATAATGATAGTCCTCCAAAATTTAAGAAAGCAAATTATACAACTTCTGTTAAAGAAGATGCTTTACCAGGATTTACTCTATTACAATTGTCTGTGAATGACAAAGATGTAGATTTGAATACATTAGTTGAATATTACATAACTTCAGGCGATGCTTTATCGCAGTTTGATATTAGACAAAATGGTGAATTGTATGTTTCAAAAAGTTTAGACCGTGAAAATATTCCATTTTATGAATTGCAAATAACAGCAACAGATGGCAAATTTATTGCTAAAACAAATGTGAGCGTAAATGTAATAGATGTAAATGATAATCCACCATATTGCCTGAAGTATAGATATAGACGTATAATCAACGAATCGATCGTACCGGGAACGTTTATTCTTAAAATATTGGCAACTGATGCTGATGACGATATTAACTCCAAATTCCGATATTTTCTTACCGGAAATGGTTCAGATGATTATTCTTTGGACAAAGATTCAGGCATTTTAAAGACTGCACGTCAGCTTGACAGAGAAACAATATCAAAATATTTAATGACAGCCCACGTTCAGGATCACGAGCATTCGTCTTGGGAATGTTCATCCAGAATTGAGATTGCCGTTACTGATTTAAATGATAATTCACCTGAGTTCACTATGGAGGAATACACAGTTACCTTACCGGAAGATGCAGAAATTGGAACACTGGTAACAAAGGTTCACGCAACAGATAAAGATATTGGTTTAAATAGAAAAATTCGGTACTCATTTATTGATTCAGGCAGAGATCATTTTAAAATAGCATCTGAAACCGGAATTATAACATTAGAAAAAGGTTTAGATAGAGAATCGATAGCGATTTATAATTTGTCTGTGAAGGCGACAGATCAAGGTAATCCAAAACTTTCAACATCTGCTAAATTAACTGTTAATGTTCAAGATATAAATGATAACCCTCCAGAATTTTCGACGAAAAATTATTTTGCCACAGTTACTGAAATCAGTTCCGTGAATACGGAAGTGATACAAATAACTGCAACATCTAAGGATACAGGAATTAATGCAGAAATTTTCTACTCAATAATTGGAGGAAATGAACAAAGAAAATTTGCAATTGATCGAAAAAGCGGATTGGTCAGCGTTAGTGGTGAACTCGACTTTGAAAAAACTAAGGATTATTTCTTAACAATCCAAGCAGTTGACGGTGGTACTCCTCCATTAAGTAACCTTGCAACTTTAAATATTTCCATCCTGGATAGTAATGATAACAGTCCACAATTTATGCAAAACTCGTATAGTGCAAGGATTCGAGAAGACGCTGTAATTGGCGACAAAATATTACAAGTCCGAGCGATTGATATGGATTCTGATGATAATGGAAAGGTTTCTTACAGCATTGAGAGAGGCGATCGATTGAATCAATTCCAAATTGATGATTCAACTGGGTATATTTCCGTAGCGGGACCTTTAGATAGAGAATCCGTTTCAAATTATGTTTTAGAAATTTGCTCTCGTGATAATGGTCAACCCTCATTATCGACTTACGTCCATGTTAACATTGAAATTTCTGATGCTAATGATAATCCACCATTATTTGCAAGGTCGAATTATTCAGTAGTCGTCCAGGAAGATAAACAGCTGGGACACGTCTTGCTTCAATTTGAAATCACTGATGCAGACATGTCACCCAACGGTGCACCATATACATTCGATTTTAGGAGTGGTAACGAAGGTAGTCCATTTAGGCTGGAAATGGATGGAACTTTAAGAACCGCAACCCGATTTAATCATAAAGTACGTAATTCATATTCTCTCCAGATAAGAGTGTTCGATAACGGAACACCACCGCTCTATTCCGACGCTTGGGTAAACGTTAAAGTTATAGAAGAAAGTCAATATCCTCCTGTCATCACTCCACTAGAAATTTCAATAAATTCATTTCAAGACGAGTTTCCCGGTGGGCACATTGGAAAAGTTTTCGCTTCAGATCAAGATCAGTACGATAATCTTGTCTATACTCTTTCCCCAACTGCAGGAGTTTTATATTCACCAACAAGTTTATTTAACATTTCAAAAGAAGACGGATCTTTATATGCACTACCAAATTTAGATGTTGGAGACTACAGGCTTAACGTAACTGTCACTGATGGTAAATTTACAACATTTGCTATCCTAAAAATAACAGTTGAGCTTATTACGCCTGAGATGTTGAAAAATTCAGTGATTCTGAGGTTTAGTAAAGTATCTGCTGAAGATTTTATACTGAGCCACCGAAAAGGGTTTATACGATCGATTCGTACAGCGATGCGAACTAGACAGAAAGATGTTGTCATAATATCAGTTCAACCAGCACCAGACGATGATAATTTAGTCAACGAAAGATACAGAAGAAATACAAATGAACTCCACAAACGTGATATAAAACGAGATTTAGACATTGTATTTACAGTTCGGAAACAGCAAGTTAATCCAACAGCAGAAGGTTATTTCACTGCGAAAGAAATTACTGCAGCAGTTATGGATAGTACTGTTGAAATAGAAGAAGCAACAAATCTGATAATAGAAAAAATTGTTAAATCTAAATGTGATCAACAGAAATGTTTACATGGAGCATGTAAAGATAAAATTTTATTGGATCGGAAAATCATCAATGCGATTTCAAAAGATGTGACGAGCTTTGTTTCGGCTCGTTATAAACATGTGGACGAATGCGAATGCCTGCAAGGCTATGGTGGAGAAGAATGTGGCATGATCATCAACGCTTGCGCTCACAATCCTTGTCCATCATTTAAAAATTGTATACCTGAAGATAATGTAGATGGCTACAGATGTATTTGTCCACAAGGCTTTGCAGGTCCTACTTGTGATCGTGATGTGAAAAAATGTAGTGATGAAAGCTGCTATTCACCATTAAATCCAGTATCATTTGCTGGGAAAAGTTATGCACAATATAAAATAGATAAAATGCTTGCTAAGAAAACCTTAGAAGATCAACTGATATTTACTTTAAGAATTCGAACTATTCAACAAACTGGCAATATTATGTACGCTGCTGGTAAAATTGACTACAATATATTAGAAGTTGTGAATGGTGTAGTTCAATACCGATTTGACTTAGGATCCGGTGAAGGGTTAATAAGCGTTAGTAGTATTTATGTTTCTGATGGCGAATGGCACGAAATAAAGCTGGAACGTGAAAGAAATAGTGCACGATTGATGGTTGATGGAAAACATGTAGCTCAAGGAAACGCTCCAGGTGTCAATGGAATATTAAATTTACAATCTAATGACTTTTTCCTTGGAGCTGAAGTGCGGCCTCATCCAACAATACTAGGATTTGAAGATATTCAACGTGGCTTTGTTGGCTGCATGGATGACATAAAACTATCACGAGAACCTGTTCCTTTTCACATGACGGGTAGTAGTACGGTTGCCGTTTTAAAACGTTTTGCAAATGTTGAATTCACTTGCGATCCTGCAACTGTATTAGTGCCATTAGGCGTTTGTGGAACCCAACCTTGTTATAATGGTGGAGTTTGCAAGGATATTGGTTATGGAAGTTTTGAGTGTCATTGTCATCCACGATTTTCCGGACCCTTTTGTAAAGATGACTTAGATCCATGTGCATCATCACCTTGTTTATTTGGGGGAAAGTGTAAAACCGAAGGATTTGGAAACTATACATGTGATTGCCCACCAAGAATGTCCGGAAGACGATGCGAGTTCGGTAGATTCTGTTCACCTAATCCATGCCGCAATGGTGGTGTATGTGAAGAAGGTGATAACGGACCACTATGCTTATGTCGAGGATACAAGGGGTTAACATGCGAAGTGGATGTCGACGAATGTAAGTTATTTTATTGTTATAAAGAAATAGTTATTAATTGTGGTTAAAAATAATGAGATGTGGTATAATATAATACACGACAATAAATTATAATTATATAATTCTGCTTTATTATTCTTCATCTCACAATTTTGATTAACCACTATAAATATTCTTATGAGAATAAAAAAAATACTATAACATTAATTATGAAATAAAAATGTTTTATTCTTATTTTCAAAATTATAGGTCACAACCAACCCTGTGGAAATGGAGCTACTTGCATAAATGAACCTGGAAGTTTCCGTTGCATCTGTCCACCAGATTTAACAGGAGCTAGCTGCGGTGATCCATTATATTCGAACTCAATTACAACTAAGTTGAGAAATTTGCCGCTAGAGCAAGTAATAGGTATCGCTGGAGGTGCTATGGGAATTATTTTTGTTGTGACTGCAGCTGTTTGCTGCATTGTTTGTAGTAAAAAATCTTCATCTCATCATTCCCATAATATTAATAATGACACTCGGAAAGAGATAACATTAAATTCAGTGTCACCAAGAGAAGAATATAAGCGTAGCTCAAAATTAAGTAATTTAGAAATAATCCAAAGACCATTAAGTTATACACCAGCCTCGAATAATGAAAATTCTGCGTACACTTGCAACAATGCAGTATTTGTAAATAATTTAGATACACTTAGAAGTTATGGTTCAGCGGGTGATGAATTGGAAAACGTACCACCCGAATATCAAAAATTAAATCGTATGAATCAACAAGTTAATATAAATGGACATGCAGGAACTGATAACGAATCTGTACAAAAACAAACTTGGTGCGAACAAATGCAATTGAAGACATTTACTGATAACAAATTAAATAATGGTAAGTTAAACTTTTTAATTAAAACGATAAAAATATATAATTATATATATATTTACTTATTAGAGCGAAAATTGCCTTCTGACAATCCGAATGGTCGTTTAGCTACTTTGAGAACGTCAGGTATTCTACAAGGAAGACTTTTAAATGTTCCAATGCCGAATTTGAATACTTCGCCAAACTTAGAAGATTCACCAGGGATGCATGGACAATATCATTGGGATTGTTCTGACTGGGCAAGAAGAAGTCAGAATCCATTACCAGACATAACTGAAGTTCCTGGTGGTGAAGTAGCAGATTCGAGTAGTTTTCATAGTAATGAAAGTAATGAATCCCATCCTAATAAACATATTCATTTACCATTAAGTAAATTACATGGAGGTAAATATCATTAGAATTAGAATAAATTTCAAAAAATCAAATAATAATAAGAATATGTTTTTGCTTTTAGTAGTTGGTTTAAATGATCCGAATAGGGATATAGAAACTTTAAATGAAGAAGTAGAGTCAGAATATCCTAATGGTTATAATTGCAATGAAAAATTATCGCGGTTATCATTTGATCCTAATCAATCGATTCCTATATTAAATCCACTAGATAGTGGCAGCGAAGATTATAGATTTAGTACAGGTAAATCTTTATTTCGAATATTTTTAATGAAATTGTAATTAAAAAAGTATCAGTAATTTAATAAATTATTATTATGTTAAATTGAACATAATAATATACAAACAACTGACAACACCATGTATACAATATACAATACGTATTGCAAATGCCCACACTTCAAGCAATATACAATACAGTAGTAGCATTAAAATCGTTTTCTTAACAAATTATACTATAGACTTCAGATTTTACAAAACTTGTTGAGCTAGCTCAATTAAAAGCTTTGGAATAAATTATTTATTATTAAAACATTTGAAACAAAATATAATTAAGAAATAAATTTTACATTTTTCATGCTGCACTCTAACTTTAGTGCCTTTAGTTGTAAATAATAATAATCAAAGTAAGTTATAACAAATATTATTTGTATTAAAATATTTTCTATTTACATTCATAAAACCTCTAGTATTCACTTTTGATTTATTTGTAGGTGATAATTATTTACGTCATCCAAACAGTTACTTGCCCCGTTATAATATACAGAGTGAAACCGATGGTGAGGGAACATCATTAGCTAGTAGTAAACTTTTAAATAGTCTAGATTTAGATTCCCATCAAATAATTGAATCGGACGATGAAGATGTACCTGCCTATGGTTTTCCAAAGCATAGAAATCGTCGAAATCCAACAGCTGATATTGATTTATTAGCTCATAGTGGAGGTTTGTTTTTCAATTCAGTATTTTATCATAAGTTTTTCTTATTAAATTTTAAAATACAAATAATTTAAATTGTTTTTCACTAATTAGGGTCACAAGAAAATAGTTCATTATTGGGAAATTATAAAAATAATCGGCAAAATAATGGTTCAAATAGTGATTTATCAACACAGTTATGTGAAATTGATGATTCTGAATTTGATGATGACATTTCCAGGAAAAAAATATCAACAATAAAAAAACAAACCCAACTGCCATCAGATAAAAAAAATTTAAAATGGACAAATAGTGTTCACCAAACTGATGTTTGACAAAAGCAACTAATAAATTTTTATAAATGCACCAGATAGCAAAAACAGTTGATAATAACAAATAAGCATAATAAGATTTATATTATTTTAAAAGAAAATGTTAAAAATATCAAATTAAATTTTCAATTTTATATTTTACTTAAAAAAAATGTTTTGTATGTACTTTTCAAAAAAAAACTATTTTTTTTTTCATATTAGATGCTAATGTAAGTTTAGTTATATATTTCTTATATAATTTTTCATTTCTTATGCATTTTTTTTTTCCAATTATTATTTCATTCAAATATTTAAATATTTATAAAATAAAAATGACAAGAGAAATTTACATTTTCTACTATATAAAACATAAAACTAACATGGAATTCTATTTTTTATTTCAAGGTGAGAGTGACGATCTATAAATTTATTTATAATGTTTAAGAACTTTCCATTCAAATAAGACATAATTATTTCATATTAAAACAGAAATAATTTTAATATATACATTAAAAATTTATGAAATTTACTAATTTTTATATTTCAACTTTGAACTTGTCAATTAATTTAATTTTTATTTTATTTTTCAATAATAAGTAAAAAATAATGCATTTAAAAAGAATTTATTCAATGGAAAAAAAATTAGTGTTATTAATAAATTTTGTAAATATTAAATCTTAATGTGTAAGTAAATTAATATAAAAACAACAAATAAAAAATAATGTTATCATTTAATAATTTTGACTGACGACGATCAATATAAAAATTAAGTTAGAATTCAGTTTTTGTAAAAAAGAAAAATATAATTAATTGTTTAAAAAAAAATAAAAATATTTTTAAAAATCATTTAGGTACTATTAAAAATATATTGTACATTTAAAAAAATAAATAAAATAAAATTATATAAGTTTTAGCGCTCTTATATATTATATTTAAAAATAAATGAATAATATTATAAAATATTATATAACTAATTAGAGAATAATATTATTTATATTTAAGATTTTTTTTACAAAAAAAAAAAAGAATATTGAATTTATAAGAAGAATAATTTTTTTACATCTTAAAACAAACTGATTGTGTTCTGTATATAAACTTAAGTGTATTATTATTATTATAACTATATTATTATTTTATTTATAAAAATTGTATTTTTTTTTTAATTTTATATGGGTCAAAAATGATAGAATTGGCTAAGTATTATTATTTTATATTTCGTGATTTATAATTATGTTTTTTGATTTCCAAAAAATATACATAAATTTTAAAGATGATATTAGAATCTCGAAGTTAAAGTTATTTGAATTTTTAAGGACAGTGTCCATTCGAAAAACTATTATTATTATTATTTTTTTAATAATTTCATTTCCAATGAATATTTTTTCCCTTAAGATCTCAAATGATTAAAACATTCCGATAAAGTTAAATAAAAATAATATACTATTTTTTTTTACTGTTAAAAATTTTCTCCGTCAAATATAACATTCTCACTAAGGTTCACTTTCCTTTAACATTATATTAAAAATTATTAATATTCTCTGAAAAGAAAATTTATAATACTTATTTTTTTTGTACGAAAAACAAGAATTTGCTTTCCTATTTTTTTTATTAAGACAGCTGTAATGGTAAATTTAAATAATAAAATATAATAAAAAAATCATGTAATTCTTATTTTGTCCGCCAATTCTGTCAAAATTTAGTCCATAATTATAATATACTTCTCATACTTATTATATTAGTTTTATTTACATACTTTTAGAAAATTAGTAAAATTAAAAATTAATAATTTTTTTTAATGTTCATGATAAAAATAATTTGTATGATTTTTTTTAACAGATAATTATTAAGATATAAAAACGATATCCGAGAAGATTTAAACTCCTTTATCTGTCAGGTTATTTCCGTTTTATGTTGGTTTAAAAAATGTTTTTAATTTTTTTTCTAACTAACAAAATTTTAGTCTAAAACAATATATAAATTAAATAAAATGTTTTATTAAAAACAAAACTTTCTTTTAAAAATTTTATTTATTTAAAAATACTTTAACAAATTTTCAGTCTGCCTAAAAACAGAAAACTTTATCCTTACTTATGCGTTGCAATCACATTTATTTTTTTTTAACTCTTTATATAATTTTTTTAGGAACTTTGCGTTTATAGATATTATTGTGATTTATACAATTTTTAGTTTTTTCTTAATATTTATTGGATATTTTTTTTTTTTTCAATTTTTTGTTTCTTATGAGAGAAACTTGAAAATTATCATAATTCTTATATTAAAAATTTAAAAATACTTAAAAAAAAAAAATGTAAAAAACATTAAAACTATTATTATAAAATATAATACTTATTAAACATAAACATATTTAAATATAACTAAATTAAAAAATAAAATAAAAATAAAATAAACCTCTATTTTTCTAAACATTAACTTTTTTACGTAATTATGAGAAAATGAAAAATATTTTTAAGATCTCTGTGGTTTTTAAATCTTTTTTGTAAAGAAAAAAATTAGAAAAATATATATTAAAATATAATTTTTTTTTCTATTATTTTGTTAATGAAAACAAAGTTTAAAAGGTGAATTTATTATAAAAATATTAATTTTTTGTAAATAAAATACAAAAACATGACATATCTGTTGTTAAATTTTCAAGTTTCTCTCGATATCTTTTTTTAGTTTTTAAATCATAAACACAAACATTATTTGAGTATAGTTCATTTTTTTTTACTAGATAATCTTAATAAAATAGGTGTTACAAACAAGAAAAAATGAAAATGAACTTAATTTATAAGAAGGAAAAAAAAAATAAAAATAATTATGAAATAAAAAAAAAAATAAAAATAATTATGAAATAAAAAAATAAAACAAAAATAAAATTTCTTTTAATTTAATGTTGTTTGTGGGTCTTTTAGAAATTTTTAAAAATTCCTTAACTTCTAACTTATAAAGTCATTGAACATTAGGAATTCATAATTTTTTACACTTATATTCAATCTTGCGTTAATAAGGCAATCAAAAATGAAAAAGTTTCCTGAACAATAAATAATACAATACCTAATTTACTTCAAAATTACAGCTATATAGTTTATTCATTTACTACATAACACTCTAGACTAGACTAAAATAAGCTTTACATGTGACATTACTTATATTACATGAATGTATGTAAAACACAAAATCTACATATAATTTTTTTCCATTATTAACAGTCTAGAAAACAACATAAAAAATTTATATATATACTTATATTTTGTATATACATTTAGACATAAAATCTAACCAAAAAGAATTCAATTGTACAATTTCACTATTGGAAATGAAGATATCTTTTTTAACTTTATTTCATACATTTATATTCTTTTTTCTCAAACGAAAATCGCTACCTTAATTCAACCATGCGGAAATTATATATTTTAAATATCTCATGGTAGCATAAAGTTAAAACATAAAAAAAAATCTTTCTAAACTTTAATCATGAATAAGATGACTTTGCACTGTGCAATTGTGCATATTCTGTAATGGATTTTTCACTGAACTTAATAGTGTAGTAAAATAAATTTAAAACTTATACTATTTAAATTTAAATAATCTTTATAAATATAAAGTAAAATGATACGTATATAAGATTCATAAGAATAAAAAATAGGGTTTTTCTGGATTTTTTGTATTCCGTTCAAAAATGTTTGACTGAATAAAGATTCCATTCACATTACATCGAACATTACACGTTACACATTACATCACACATTACATCGAAAATTTACATTATTTACAGAATACCGTCTTAACTATCGTATAGAAGCTTTTTTTATGTAGACATAACATCTTTGAGAGAAGTGATAATTCGTAGAAATCATGGAAACTTTGGCTTAATTATATTCTGACTTAATAAATTGTTTCATCAGATTGTTTTTTCATTTCCAATATTATTACGTTTCGAAATATGAATAATTTACTATAGGATTCAATGGCAGAGAAGCATATAATGAAAATATGGTGTTTATTTAAAAAAAAAAAATTCTTACAAACTTTAAAACCACTGAATTTTTTTAAGTGTCCAAAATAACCCAAAAAAAAATTCAACCAACCAAAACATTTTTTTATATAAAAAAAAAATGTTTAAAATTTTAAGAAATATTGTGGTTGAATTAAAAAAAATCATATTTTATGTAGTTCTACACGTACAATGAGTTCTAAATACATAACCAAATAATGCTTTTTATTTCTTATATGATTGTTGGAAGATTTTTTTATTTTATTTTTTTTTGGACATATTCCAAAAACCATTTATTATCGTTACATTTAACTTTAATTCATAATTATTATGTAGAGTTAAGTACCAAAGATACTACATAATATGGTGTGTGTAGTTTATTATATGAAGAAATTGCAAAAATTGCAGATTTTTTTTGAACTTGTATTAAAATTAATGTTTTTTTTTTATATTTATGTATCTGAACATAATGTATCAATGTTGAATGTATGTATGTATGTTAAATTTTTATTGAGGAGAAAGAAAAATTTAACAGTTTTAAAACAAAGTAAATATAGTTTTTAGTGGTAGTTTTTGATTGTCAATTTTGAAATCAAAATTTCTTATTAACAAAAATTCAAGATTTGTAGTCTACATTCATGTTCAACAAGATATTTTATCCACGGAGAGAAATCTTTTTTCAATGATCAATGATCAAATTTTAAACGAAAATTACCCACGAAAATGGGTTATTAGATATAAATTATTGAAATAGTGATTAATTTATTCGTAATAATAAACTGCAGGAATTATTGAGCATTTGAGAATAAAATGAATTAACGCCGAAAATTAAAATTTTTATAAAGGAATATATTTTATTAGTTACTATTCTTTTTATAAATTTTTTTTTTCCTTTTTAATTTTTAACTCTTTTTTTTACTAATTTCATGTTTCGACCCTCCGTCTTTAGCATTACAATCCACCAATCTACCGCTTAGCTAGCACTAAAAGTTTATGCATATGTTATAAATTCTATCTGAGATAAAATCAAATCAAATACAACAATTAGTAAATGCAAAATTTGGTGGCCAATTAAAGATTGACTATAAAAAAGCAAATCAGGTATAATGCTGTATTAACTTATTTAAATTATTATTTTAATATATGAAATTGATTATTAAGAAAATTGTGTTCCTTTTTAATGAAAACTATTTGAGGAAATGTCTCTATACTTCTAACATATACATTAATAAGGACCGCGCTAAGATTGGTCAGGTTTGTAACCGCGAAAATTATAAATAAAAATAAATTCATTGGACGTGTCAATATCATCCTTACCATCATATCCTATCGCTACTAAACTGCGAAAACCGCGAAAATTATAAATGAAAAATAAAATTTACTCCCATCAAATCTGATCGTTACTAATCCTCAAAAATCATGGCGAAAACTGCGGAAAAAGCCAAATGAGATGTTTTTTATGTAGAGATTTTCGGGTATGTGTCATAAACCATTCCTCCATCATATCCAAAATCCAATCGCAAAAACTAACTCGCGAAAACTGAGAAAAACTGAAAAACTGCGAGAATTATAAATTTAATTAATAACATTATTTAATTAATATCTAGGTTTGTAAAATATATTATTAAAAAATATATATATATATATTTATGTGGCAAAAGAGGGTTTACTGGGACAGCTAGTATATTATATATATATATAAGTTTTGTCAATGGAAAATCAGTTAATCAACTAAAAATAAAAAATTAAAAATTAGAAAATTTTCCCCAATAAACCATAAATTCATTTTCAAATAACCCACATTTAAACGTGTTGAAATATTAAAAATATAACACTCAGACATAACTTACAGTGTTGATAATATTTTAATTTTAATGCACCATTGGTCTCTATGTTTTTGAAACATAATTTATTTAGGGAGGACTGAAATAATAGCAAAATTAAAGTTTTGTAAAAAATATTAAAATGCGGTATTTTCAAGATTTAATCATTCAAAAGTGGCTTTGTATTTGTGGAATCCGATGAAGCAGTTTTGTTTTTTCATTCCGCATTAAATTAATAAGTTTACATTTTTATAATTGCTTTGAAATTAGTTTATTTCAGAATACAAAATTAAGATAATATCGAAATAAAATTAAATGCTGTTCTAACAGAGAAAATAATACAAGTTTTGGAATATCAAACAAATGGAGCTTAATGGTAATAACCCTAAAATAAATAATGTAAGCTTAGCAAATATGTAGATACTGCTATACTTTTGAAAAAAGAAATAAAAAAATAATTAAATATGTTCCTAGTTTTTAAAATTATTGTAGGTACGAAAAGTCTATAGTTTAGAATTGAGCTAATGTTGACTCAACGATACTTTAACTGCAAGTTATTATGTTAGAGTTAGATGCATGTTTATAATAAAAATTAACTAAAATTTTCAAATTATCTAACAAATAAAAATCTTTTTTTTAAACACAAAATTTAAATGGTAAAAATCTATCCACCCAATTTTATATAAAATAATAGAATTTAAATCTTTCTTAACCCTATCCATTTCTCTAACATATACATAATTTCATAAATTTATTGCTCAATTTTAAAATAAAATATTTGTAAGCGAAAATGAAAATTTTTATCGCAAGTTATAAATTAGAGTGTTATTGTCCCCAAGTGTTTAGTCAATATTTAAATTTTCAAATTACAAAAATGGGATAATTTTCTTCTTTTTTTTCATTGCTTTTCTTTACGCTTCTCGTTTCTTAAAATTCGTAGAGTAAAATTCATTGAACAAAAGGATGAAATTTTTATACATAATTGAGATTTTTTAACATATCTTTACGGTCGGTAAAACTAGTACATACGGAGAAAGTGCTGCATAACAATGACAAAATATTTTTAAAACTTGTTTATTTTTTAATTAATAAAATTAAAATAATTAAACTGAAATAGAGTAGCTTCTAACCAGGAAACTCTTCATTTTGCAGTGGTAATCTCAGTAGCTTTTTTAATGAATGGTTCATTTCGAGCTTAATTTCTTCGATACCAACAAATCTTTAAAGTTTAAAGTCTTTTTGCTAAGAATTAACAGAAGGTACATATACTTTCTGGAATTTTTAAAAGCTAAATGTTTTGGTAAAAATGTAAAGCCTTTCAAAGTTTGAGCCTTTATTCTTATTATAATTAAGAAAATTCCTTTCTCTTTCAATTTAAAAATATGCCCTCATCCTGAAAATTCCTCAATCAGTAATAAATATCTTCCCTATCTACAAAACTAGTTTTATAATGTACATTTGAGCTTTTAATTACACAAACAAAAATTATTTCTAATTTGAAAGACTATAGTGGGAAGTGATTTCAATTATGTTCATATATTTAAATAACAAATATATTTTATAATTAAAAATTAAAAATATAGAAAACAAAAATGTGCAGAATTAAATATAAAATAAAACTTATGAACATAATTTTAATATGCATTATAAATTCATCAAATCAAAATAAAATTAATTCGGCAACTGAGACTGAATTAAAATCAAATTTACAAGTTAATGGAAAACCAAAAATTTATGAAAATAAAATGAATTTAAATAATGTAAGTTAAATTAATTTTTGATTATTATATAATTTTCTTTGTGCTCCGTTCTTAGTGGCTTTTACGAATATTTTTAATGTGCATGTGATCGGTAAGTTGTGTTTAGGATCGTAAATTTAGCTCGGTAAATGGTATATTAAGTGCGTCAATTATTTAATTAAGAAAATTTTATTTACACACTTCAATTTTATTTACCACACTTAAATTTTATTTACTTTCTTCATTTTGAACTTTTGTTTATTTTTCGCATTCCAAATGTATTGATTGCAACTACCTCTCACATGCACATTAAAACAGTATGCAAAACATGTTAATAAAATTTGTTATACAGCTCGTTGTGTATATACAAAAAAACACATAGACACTTGTCAATATTATATCACTCGACCGAACGGTCTCGTGATATAAGTATTGACGCGTGTCCAAGTGTTTTTGTGTATACACAACTCGTTGTAATAACAAATTTTCTTAACATGTGTTGTAATCTACTATAACGAACTAACTAATTATATGTCATAAAAATGTTCGACATGAGATTCTTTTTTTTAAATCAGTGTTTATTCTTTTTTTCCAAGCTGTTTAAATATTCTGTTCCAGATGTTTGTATGGCAGACTTTTTATACGAGATCGTAAAAATGAAAGCCCTGAAAATTTGTATAAACCATTCATACCGAACTCCTAATTAATGGACAAAATTCCGAGTTACATAACTTTCTACCTATCGCCCTTACATTTTTCTAGTTTATCAAAAATAATTAATAAATATAACTTTTTCGTTTCCAAAATATTATGTATAGGCAAGCCAGAAAGTTAAAAATTCGAATCAAGCTGAAGACAATAATGATTTTTACGATATTAAATTTGGTGAGGCAGGTGAAGAAGAATATCACAAAGTAACCCACACAAAAGGATCAAAAGGTTTTGAAGATTTGGAAAAATTCCATAAAAAAGATGCTGAAGAATATCTAAACAAAAATGAAGATGCAGATGCAAAAAGAAAACGAATCAAATTTATTGATTTGAAGGAAAAATCACAAGGTAAACATTTTTTTCAATAAGACTTTTTGTTACAACCGATTCAAGCATTTGCAATAACA
Source organism: Hybos culiciformis (assembly GCA_964007475.1). Lineage (NCBI taxonomy): Eukaryota > Metazoa > Arthropoda > Insecta > Diptera > Hybotidae > Hybos > Hybos culiciformis. The sequence continues at coordinate 22,437,906 of OZ023274.1, forward strand.
GATAATTCAGTTGCGGGACATATTTGACCACTTTTAATACATAGTTTATGTCAAATAGCCAAGAAGTATATACTATATCTTTTTCTAAATTCAAAAGAAATTAAATTGAATTCAACAATTTAATTTAAAAATAAAGTTTTAATTATTTTTAGAAGTTCAAGCTGATGATGACAATGTCAAGAAGAATACTAAAAAATTTGGTATAAAAAATATATTCGACTTTTTTACGAAAAACATGAAGCGGAACAATAATAATGAGAAGAAAAATGATTTAGAAAATAAAAACAGTAGAGAAAAAAATTTTAAATCGGCTCAAAATTTAAAGAAAACCAATACAAAAGATGAAAATAACAATGAAGAATTAAATTCAAAGAGAGAACCTTATAAGGATTCACAATCATCCAAGAGTGGAAAATTAGAAAATATTATAAAATCTGCTCAATATTCTTCGCACGAGAATAAGAAAATTAAATGCAAGAAACATTTGAAAAAGAAATTTCCAAAAGGAAGAGTTCATTTTTTAAATTCAAATCTAGATAATGACACATTATCAGGTCTGAATTTAGAAATTTTGAACATTTATAATTTCACAGATAAATCTGAAAATTTCACCAACAGTCCAATAAAATTAATGATTAATAATCCCATTATTCGTAATCAAACGTCAGAGGCTAACAATATTACACAGGCGACGGAATTTCGAGGCTTACAAATTGATTCAAATAAAAATCAAACAACTGAGGGTGGAATGCAAACCTCAGAAACTATGAATCAAATATTTTCGATAGTCCGGCCCGAAATAGGATTTAATGAGCCACCCAATTCAAGAAATACTACTTCCTTACAAAATAATCCCAATGAAGAAACTAAAATTAGTACAATTCATACAAAAATTTATGATAATTCTACAGATGCAGGAATGGAAATCTTAGAGCCACAAGCTCTTTCACAAGTCGAATCACATATGATTCCAAATGACAATTTTGGCTACGATACAATAATATTCCACGATGAAGAAGATCTAGCTGATAGTTTAAAAAATGATACACCAGATGAAAAAAATTCCATTATCAATTTTTACAGACCTGATTTTATAATGCATCCTGAGAAGTCAAATGATTCGAATATAAGTTCAGAACAAATTTTTTCAACAGAAGAAAATCGTGGAATTTTTGAAACTGAAGTTGAAAAATCCAGCAGTAGTGAAAAATATTTCAAAGAAAATAATTTTTCTAATGATAACAGAGACAATTTTAATTTTTCAAAAATTCGAGAACCATTATCTTTGCAAATTCCCAAAAGTTCAGTAAGTTTAATTAAATTGAAGAAACCGATTCGCCTTGTTAAACCTCAAAAAACAATAAAAAATTCCAATTTTTCTTATTATCATCAACCTAAATTTTCAAATCATCGTTTGTCATATTCTCCGATTACATTAAACCATAAAGAGGAAAACAAACAACATCAACCAATCAAAAAGTCCGAGATTCGCAGAACTAATGAATCTAAAGATGATAAGCTCCATTATTTGACTAAAAATATACCAAAAACAACAGGTCGTCCTTACAAAATTTATAATAATTATCTTAATTCTAATAAAAATAACAATCCTAGAAAGAAATTAAAAAATAAACACGAATTAGACAGCAGTGATTACGATATAAATCCAAAAAATAATATTAAAAACAAAATATACCATACTTACGAAGTAACTGAATCACCATCAGAAGCTTATGATGATGATAACGAATATCCTGAGGATTTTTTAATTGTTGTTGATGAAAAAAAAAATCTAAAGGATGTGAAGCATAATGAAGATTCTGGAAGTTCTGAGGAAACTGATAATTCGACAAATGAAACTAAGGAAGAGCAAGAAGATGAAGAAAATGAAGAAAAAAAAGATGATATTGATGAAATTAAACCCTTGAAGACAAAGTCTCTTCAAGATTATGCTAACAGTGATTATTATGATGACAATGATGAAAAAAATGATAATGGTGATATAGAAAATTATGATAATACCAATGGAGATAGAAGTGATGATGATGATGATGATTGTCCTGAAGATTGCGATTATAGTAATGAAGAATAAAATTTTGTTAATTTATTTTAAATAAAATAATCTAATTTAAGTAAATATAAAACATCACGTTATTTATGATACATATACCTAATTCGATTTGAAATTTTTGTTCAAGTTTTCCATTAAAGATTACATACGCATGTAAAGTACATTATATTTGAAAACGTATTGGTAACAGAAAATTTTTGGTGAACAAATTAATGTTCATACATAGTCTGTTGTAATGTTGTTCACAGCAATAACTTCATACGAACATTTAATCCGTTTTCTTATTTTATAAATTTTTGCTTTGTAATTTTTTTAAAATTCTGTAAAGAAATTTTCACATGACTAAACATATTCAAAATTAATAACATTACTTCGGTCTCAATGTTGACAAGCCCATAAACAATTTACAGCCGTCGAAAATTGGAAATTGGCAACACTAGCTTTTCCGGGTCCATGTCTGTGGATGAGAACTACATCATTTCCATTTCCACATATTTTTCAACACGAAAAAGATTAAGTCCATAAAAAAAATTTATTCAAGGACTACTTGCAAAGTTATAAAGTACATCAGTGTTCCTCCGATACAATGCACAAACTAATTGCAGAAAGCTTAACGAGGTAAAAAAAGAGAGTAATTTGCCTATTGCTGCATCGAAATGGGTCAACTCTTTGATCCCTTGGAACTAGTTCTAAAACTGATTTTTATAATCGATTTCTACCTTACTCTGTTGTGATTGGAATAACAGATCCCTATATCAAATGAAAATTTTTTTGCTTAACGATTGTGAATTGTGACAAAGATAAATTTAGAAATTTTGATGTGAAGTAGTAATTTTTCCTCTTATATAAGTTACAGTTACAGATACGAAATATAATTTAGTTTTGTGTAAATCTAAAAAATAAACAAAAGGATAATGGCAATACCAATACCAGGTCGAATTTCGAATCAAAAAACAAGAAAAATTTAAAAATATTTTTGAAAAAAAATTAACTTTTCTTAAATTTGAAGCCATTTTAAGTCTAATATGAAAAGTACTAATAAATTAACTGAATAATTAAAATTTTATTTTATTGTTTTTTTCTTATTTCGAACATATTATCAGTTTTTTTATTCAATTCACAATACATCATCATTAGAAAAAAATTTCAATCGATTAACCCAATTTCATTTTATTTTCACATTTTTTTAACAATCATATTCAACATCACAATATTTAGATTGAAACCATCTGCAAACACTGGTCTTCAGAAATTGCTAAACATGTATCACAAGGCTTTGAAGTTCCATTACATTTATATAAAAAGATAAGAATATTATTAGCATTATCTAATATTTTTGATAAACCCCAGATAATAAGATTCTGTACTATAAGATTCTGTAAACGACTATTATGTTTAAATTTTATATCACACTAATTGAGCATTTACAGTAGTTATTCTGTCCTCAACATTAAATTGGCAAACAAATCTAGTTTGCATAAGTAGATGCCCAATTAGACGAACTTTGGCTTTCACAGATTTCGATGATCCACTTGGTATTAGAATCTTATTTTCATTTCCAATTGATTTAATTATAGGCCAAAATCCTGGATCTGATCGATATGATATAATATAATTAACATTGATAATTAAACATCATTTCGACGGTTTTCATATATCTGTACAACGATGTGTCTGTGCACGATGATTGCATCGCACAATTAAGCAATGTAGCATTTGTAGACTTCAACATATTATTATCGTTATTCTAAATTGCACAAATTTGTAATTGAAAAGTAAACAGAAGTAATGCGTGGATTCTCCAATAAAAACCGTAGAATATAAACCAGTATTTCATAAATATTAAATAACTTATTTTATTTTGGATCCACTCTTTTCTCCAATAACTCTTTTCAAAATATAAATTTAAAAATTTCAAAATATAGATCAAATCAAAATATAATCAAATCAATTAAATTCACTAAATTATTTGAAAACCGTTCTTTTTTTATATTTTAAGCTTGTTAACACTTCATAAATTCATTTGACTTAAGAATGAAAATTTCAGAGAATATTTGATGTAATTTTATAACATAATGTTTCTAATAATCATATATGTTGTTGTTGAATCATATACATCTTAATTTTAATGTGTCTAATAATTATTAACTAAGAAATGTCAATCCAATAATAGTACCGTATTGTATAACAAATTATATGTATTTCTTGAATTTCAATGTTGGATGTATATTTAAAACTAATAATTAAAATATATATTACATATGTTTGTACATATTTCATCAAAATTATATTAGAGTAAGAAATGCTTGTAATTAAGCTATGTGAAATAAATAAATAAATAAACATCACAAGATACGCTGAGCAACTGAAGACGATCCGTATAAGACGAAAGAATAAATGGATCACGCCACGGCAATGTTCATAATACAAATCTTAAGAAATATTTTGGACACTTTCAATACTATTTGCATCAACTTCGACCATACTTGGGAGCAATAGTACAATAGAGTGACTTTGTTACAACAATACTGAAAACTCCCTAGACCATCTCTTGATCTCTCTTGACCCAACAAAGAGAAAGCTTTATTAATAATCAAGTTATATTAGGCCTTATAGTCCATCTTTGCATCAAAAGTCATTCCCAAATCAGAAACCTTTGAGACTCTTCTCACCGATGAATCACCAACTAACTTGTACTTGAAATAGTTGGTGCCTTTCAAACGAGAGAAGGTAATTACTTCACACTTGTCAACATTCAACGACAGAAAATTCTTTTCACACCAAACAATAAACAGCTCCAAGTCTCTTTGAAGGGCATAACAATACCCTCTTGAAGATTTTCATGTCATCCGCAAAGATAATCAATTCTGATTCACTAATTACACTTACCACTAATCAAAAATAAAAGCGGACCAAGGTTCTACCTTGTGGAACTTCTGAAGTCGCAATAAATGGCTTAGAATAAAATGACCTATATGAAACAATACATCTATTTAAGATTTAAGATTTAATCCATTTGACAAAATTAGTTGGAAAACCCAACTTGCCAAGCTTAAAACGTATCAAATTATGTGACAACCTGTCAAACGCCTTAAGAAGTTTGTATAAACAATGTCCGTCTTACATAGACCCCAGGACATACGCTGAAATCTCCATAACATTAGTCACAGTCGACCTACCACTCACAAAGCCATGTTGCTTACCGAGATAAATGGTTTACAGTGAAAACTAGTTTTATCCAACACAATTTTTTCAAAAAGTTCCGGAATTGTGGACAATTTAGTTACCGGCATGTTGTTAGTAACCTCAAACACAAAAATCGAATTTTCGCGGTTATAACAAAAAATTTTGTTATAACCACGAAACACAAAAATTTGATCAATTTGAAAACTGAAATAAGACCTCGAAAAAAAAATGTTGTGAGGAGTGCTTATCTCACAACGTTTTTTTTTCGTGGTCTGGTAAGCACACGGGTGGGGGGCCGCCCTGCTGCCCCCCCTACCGTGTGCTTATCACACAACATTTTTTTATCGAGGTCTTATTTTATTTTTCAAAATGATCGAGTTTTTGTGTTTCGCGGTTATGCCAAAAATTTTTGTTATAACCGCGAAATGATAAAAATCGAAATTTTGTGTTTCGCGGTTATAACAAAAATTTTTGTTATAACCGCAAAACGAAATTTTTTGCCATATTTTTTCGCGGTTATGACAAAAAAAATATAAGACATTTTTCGCGGTTACGACACTTTTATTTTTTATTTCGCTGTTATGACAAAAAAGTTTCGTGGTTATGACATTCGCGGTTATGTCATGTAGCCCTCTTCCATACACTAGGAAATTTACATGAATCAAGAGATTTATTGTATAAAATTGTCTTTAAAGTGTTATCTTACAGAATTGTGTAAGTAAAACTCTGTTCATAAAAAATAATGAAATATTCTGTAAGTCCAAAGAATATTTCCTACAAAATAAAATTATACAGTATATCATTTGAATTTAATATAAATTTATTTAACCTTTTTTTACAATGGAATATTTAATGGTTTAATTTTTTAATGATTCATATTTTACTTATTATTTTTGAAGGCAAATACATTAAAATAAAAAATAAGAAGAATTTTACTTATTGTAATAATTTTTGCAAGGAACCATCTTGATACATGGATTTGACATCAGTCCCACCACCAACACATTTTCCATTGACAAAAACTCTGGGTACCTTACATTTAAAATAAAAAAAAATAATAATTTATTGTAGGTACAATTCCATAATGAAAACAATTGGTTTAAAAATAGAATGTAAACACTTTATTATTATTGTTATGATGGAAGTAAACTACTATTCACATTTAAACTTTTTTTAACTGTTTTAAAATAAATAGTTGGGGAATTGAAAAGTAAAGTGGATGAATTGCCAAGATTTCTTCAATTTAGAAATAATCAAATGCCGAGTTATTAATTGGAAAAATATATAATAAAATTTTAAGTTATCCCATTTTATTATACAAGTATATAAAAGTAGGGAATACCTTAGTAGTTTTCACATTCAATTATTTGTTAGAAAAAAATGTTTTTATATTAGAAAATTTGAAAAACCAATATTGGTTTCATTGGAGCTATACGATTTTATTTTTTAGATAAATCAAGATAAATACGGGACAACAAATTTTTAACATAAAAACTTTATTTTCCAAAACTGTTGATATTTAAGTATTTTTAAATAATAAAATAGAGTAATTAAATTTTTTTTTTATTTTAAACTTTTTAGTCTCTAAAATTTCCCATATCAATTTCATAGTGGTCCAATTGTAATTATACATTTTCGAAACTCCTGAACCGATTATTCCGAAATTATTATAATATTCTAATATTTTACTGTAAGAAATAAAGGATGTGATAAAATATGATATCCTTGTCTAAAATTATTTTTATTTTACGTTTCCCTTTTTGTGCTTCTATTTTCTTTGATTTGAACCAACCAACTTATGTATTTTAAATAAAATATTGTAAAAATTGAATTTTTATAACAAAAATTAAAAGTTTCTATTTCCAAGGTAATATCGTATAACAGTGGTTCTTAACCGGTGGTGCACGCACCGCTTAGGAATGCCAGCTAATGTCATGAGGAGCTAAGTTGTAATTTAACAAATTCACATGTAGCTAGTAAAATAAAAAAATAAACTTAAAAATTTTGGTTAGAAAATTTTTTATTCATTAAACATTTTTTATGTATGTTCGTATAACATAATTTCAAGTAAACTATTGCCACCGAAATTAAAGATCATTTGCAAAAGTTCATCGAATCTATTGATTGATATTTTGCTACTGGAGTTATTAATATATCAGTAAAATGGATATTAGATCCATTTCTTTTTAATCAGGACTCGAATCAAGACTGAAAGTAATTTATTAAAAGACGATCTTGTTGAGTTACAGACAAATGGACGTAATCAAATGAAACGTGAAACAGTGAGTTTGGAAATTTTCAGGTGTGCTCAAGTAATGCCATGTATACTGTTAGCTAAAATAGCGGTTCAGTATGTTATTCCATTTGCCACAACGTATTTGTGCGAGATGGGGCTCTCGTCATTTATACATATAAATACAAAAGCTAGAAATAGACTTAATGCTAGTAATGATATGCGTGTTCCTATTTCAAAAAAGATTCCCCGGTTATCAACAATAATTGACGAAAAGCAACAACACAAAAGCCATTAATATAAATTTTGATAATTAATAATTGATTATTTCAACTAACAATTAAAATTTATAAAAAATTTGTTATGCACATAAAATTAATAAAAAATATGTTATGCAAAATGTTTGTTTTCCAAATTATATAGTTCAATAAATTCAGATACGGGGTGCGAGAATATTGTTTGAAAATTTTAGGGATGTCGGTAGCTGAAAAGAACCACTGCCGTATAATGACTATAATGAACGTATTTGTACCTGGGGGTAGTTTTTAATTTCGAATACTAGTTTTCACAATATTTTTTTTTTGTTTTTTTTTATAATTTTTGTATTTAAATTTTAAAGTCTATCATAAATAACTCAAATTTATTGATCTCTTTCAAATTTTATATTTTCATTATTTTTCTTACCAACAAGTCAATAATTTTATTACAACAATATCATCAATTTTATACTTACAGTTCTTGATCCTGTCAATTCGGCTAAAATATTTTGAATTTCATCTCCATCATCACGATGATTCAGTTCAATAGCGAAAAAAGGAAAATTCAGCTTTTCAAATTGCTTAAAAATAAATAAAATGGAAATACAATAAATAAATTTGAGCTATGATATCATCTTTATTCTATATTATTATATCATCTATTTTTTAATGGTAAAAAGTTTTGTTGTTTGTTTTGAATTTATTTGAAATTACGTCAGAATTGTGTGTACAAAAGAGTTATTAATAGTTCATAATTTGAGATTTCGATAATCCTGGATGATGTGAAATATAAATGTACAATTAATTAAAGTTTATTGATTTCAATTATGATTTTATATTGAAATGATTAAGCCCAAAATTGAGCAGGACCAATGTCAGACCTTCATCCTATAATCAAGTGCAAAAGTAATTATTTGAAATTGAGTAGGACTAATATCAGACTTTCATCCTGTAATCAAGTACAGAAATCATTATTTAAAAATGTCTGCATTTTTCTTGAAAAGTATTTTCCAGATATTTGTCCAACAATAACAATTTTTGCAATTTAATGAAATATCTGATTTTTTCTGCATCTCTTGGATTCAAAAATCGATAGAGGAGTCTATAATTAAAAATATGTACAATCTTTTTTTACCTCCTTGGCCATTACACAATATGGACAATGGCTTTTGGAAAAAATCATCTGAAATTAAAATAAGACAAAATAATTGTTTTTTTTAAACGTTCAATATTTTGTTAAATATTTTATTATAATTAAATTACCACTTTATTGTCATTAATTTGTTCTTTAACAAATTGTGCTTTTAAACTATCCATGTCAATTTTCAAATGTCCTGAAGAAGTGGAGTAACTAGAGAAACTAAGTCCCATTCTAAAAAAAATAAAAAGTAAAAAAAATAAATAAATAAATAAATGCGCACACTCTTGTATTATGTCAATTCTGTATACCTACATATGACCAGAAGTCAGTGATATGTCACATAATTTAAATTTAAATATAATTGAAAATTTAAGAATTGAAGAATTGAAGAATTTCGATGTGACAAACGTTGCAAAAAACATTATCAAACAATTATGGATATTTGTGAGTTATCCTAGTGAAGAAATAATTAAAAATCACGGTAATATCATGTATGATGATAGTATTATAGAAGATTAATTATCTAATATGTACACAAAACAAGAAATGAAATTTAGATGATTTGTAAGATTTTATCGATTTCTGTAGTTTTATCGGTTCTTCAGCTTAAAAAAATTTGAACCGCCCATCATTTGGTCATCATAAAATTTTAAACAAACTTATATTATCTTTTATAACTTTCAATTGTTCATTTTCTAAAACTATCTTCGAATTTTTATATAACTAAATACTTTTGATATAAAAAAATTAAATATGAGAGTGGAAAAGAATTAGGCTAGAATTTAATTTTGTTTAATAATCCAGTTGGTATTAATTTAAATTTTTAGATTCCAAACACACCAATAATGGATTATTTGAAATATATTTAATTAAATACTTAAACCAAAAATATAAGTTAAAATAATTGATATTATAAATTCTATGGTCTTTACAGCTAACTAAAATTGCTGTAACTTGTGGTTGTGAGCCATAAACAACAAATTTCGATTGAAACTATCTTCACCCAAAAAGAAGAATCATTTATTTTTATTTAAGATAGCAAGAAAATATATTCGTGTTTCATATAAACGTATCATTTTATAACATTATAAATAGATTTGTGTAAATCTTTTTATTTTAAACTATTGACATATTTTTATTGTAATTTAACGGATATTACATTATGTTACGTAAATTAATACAAAGCTTTTGATATTTCTACTTTTCTATTATTATTTATTGCTTTTCATATAATTTCCATTTTTGCATTGTTAGGATGTTAAGAAAATATTGTCAAATTGTTGGATTAAATTCCAAAATTTGATAATGAAATTTAACATACATTATCGTTCGAATTGTTCAAATTTTAGGCTAATCATTAGTTTAGTAATGTAAATAAATTTTAGGATAAACAAGATAATAATGAAACTATTTTGAACATAGCTTTAAATTTGCATATTTTCCTTTCACAATCAATTATAAAGCACAAATCGATGGCTCCGAAGAGTACTATCCTATCTAAAAATCACTAGCTTTCACAGGAAGCAAAAAACTGTTTGTTTTAAATTTTTTCTTCATGAGTCCTCATTTTTTTTACATCGTTTTATGAAAAAATTATATTTTATTTTAAACAATTAAAATTTATTTAAAAATTTGAAAATTTTCATAAAATTTTTACATTTTTAGTTTTTAAGACGATCGCTTAATTTACTAACATTGCCTAAATGGATATACGATAATTGCAAATTTTTTTCTGCCGTTTAATATCGTAAGTTGCCGATATTAAGTACGGTTCATGTCGTATCTTTATTTAAGTCTAACAAAACAAAGCACAATAAAATCGCAAGTTGGTGGGTAACGGTAGTTTAAGATTATAAAAACGACAAGTTCTACCATTCATTAATTGTATCTCATGATAAAATTTTTTTTTACTGATCGTATTTTCATTTACAATTTTTGACTGACGGAAAGTGGCTTGTATATGAATATACAATTCTGGAACGTCGATTTTAATAAAAATATTTTTATTATTTTGAATGAGTTTTATTTCAGTTAGGAACTATAGTATGACCCAAAATCTGAGATATGAGTGCAGAGAATTATTTTTAATATAAGGCGGCTTCTATCGTATCTCACTTTACCATAGTACTCTTTGGAGCCGTCGAAAGTTTAAGTTAAGCCAAAAATCCTAATAGTTAGTGTTGAAAGTTGTAATTCTACTGTAATTCATTACATTAAAATTTTAATAGTAATAATAATAACAAAAGACCAAATTTACTATATTATTTACTGATAATCCTACTAAATATCTTTCAAATCTTTATCATACTACTGGAATATTTAGATTTTGGTTCTAAGTTGTCTTGATGACAAAATTAAAATAATATAATTAATATAAATAATATAATAGAATTTTTCTAAATTAATCTTATAAAAACTTCTTACCTTTCAGTTATAAATATTATACCTAATTTAATAAATTTATAAAGGCATTTCAAACTTTATTCGAATCATCAATTAATACTCTATTAGCATCAGTTTCTTCAAAAATCTTCCCAACATTTTTTTTTTGTTAATGAAGAAAGAAAACATAATGTTTTCGAGAGAGTTGACGCATTTATTTAATTTAAGGTAAATCGTAAGAGAATATGTAATAAAATGAATAACTCTGATAATGAGGATTAATAATAATTTGTTCCCCGAAAAAATAGATTTTAGAAGTGCAAAGAAACCAAAAATTGATTGTTCTACTAATTAAATAATCTAAATTTAATTTTTATTACATTACTCATTTTATTTTTATTTTAAATAAATTTATTCAATAGTAAAAGTAAAGAATCAAGAATGCTATTTTCTCATTAGTCTGAAAGTAATGTTAGAAATATCTGAAGAATTTTTCATGTATTTTAATAATTTCAAGGCCGAAATAAATTTTGAATTAGTATATTGATACACTTGAATTGAAACACTAAGTAGAATTTAATAACAATACTAATAAATTTTATAAAACATCTTTTACGAAACTGCTCAAACTCAGCCTAATAATCTCAAAACAATGATTTTCATTCATTTATAAATATATTAAATTAAATGCAACCATAGGTCTGAGCCACCCCTTGCATTTTATTTAATATCTTAAAAACATTCTTATTGCAATTAAGGTATACTAAAAAAATAAATAAATAAATCTTTAATTATGGAGGTTACGCTTTTTATTTTGATAAAATTTTAATAATTCGATACTGAACCTTGACAGAATCTTAATAGTAAAAGCTTGCGTATACTACTTATTGTAATCCTAATAGAACTAAGTCATTATTATGAAATTGTAAGTAAAATCAAAAATTATGAAATTAGAAATAATTCTTATAGTACTATTTTACAAATAATATTTTAAATTAAAAATATTTTTTTTAAGAAAACACTAAATCTAATTTTTTTATGACAGTACCTATAAAGTAAGTTATTTTATTTTTATGCTTCTTTTATAAAAAATCAATTCGTCGTTTTATTGAGGTTTTATTAATTTTACTTTGAAAACAATTATCTTCTCTGATAAGATGAAAAAATTCGTCTCAGTACGGTGCATAACGACGTCCTGGTGGAGAAAGGCCTCTCATACCACGGCGATCATCGAATGAATCACGACTGAAGTCATCGTAGCCACTAAAAAATATGTAAATTAATACATTTTTTGTTTAAGAAAATAAAATTATTTACCCAAATCGTCCCAAGCCTCCACCTCTAGGTGGTGAACGTCGACTAAACATAGAATCATAACCGCGTCCAAAACTGGAGCTGTTTCTCATGCCTCCTCCGCCTAACGATGGAGGAAGTGGCATTGGTTCCCTGCGTCCCATAAGTGGCGGATAATCACGCATTCTAGATTCTGAATACCTTCTGTCGAATAGATCACGGTCATCCATTCGCCGATCATAATAATCCTATGATATAAAGTTAATATATTAGTTGAGTCATAAAGATATTTAATATCATATATAATCAACTAAACATAATTTTTAAATTAAAGAATGTGTTTTATATTCACAAAATGCAAGTTACATCAAGTTAATATTCAGGAAATTTTAAAAGTAAAATTTGCTAATGAAAGTAAACACATTACTGAGTAGACAGATTTAATTACAAGAAATTATCATTCTCTTCCCTTTTCGATTTAACTTAAAACTAATTTTATAAACAAAAATTCTTAATTGTTATTATTTAAGTTTTATATTTGGTAAATTATCAATAAAATTGTATATAAAGCAGAATTTATATTTTAAGAAAAACTATGATTGAATTAATTGTAATCATACATTCAAATTTAAAAAAACAATTTTACTGAAAATATTGATAGATATGAGAAACAATCAGCGTTCCTCAAAATATTTGTTTTTTTTTTATTTCTTTCCGTAGACATAACCACAGAATATAGAAGAATCTTTTTTACTTAGAATTAATTTTTAATGATAGAACTAATAAATAAATATGCTGTTTTTGTTATTTTCATATATTTATGGAATTTTAAGAAAATAGACTATCATTCAGAAATAATTTTTCTTTGAAATAAGCACTAAGCCTAATGATGAAAATTTAGTTTATACAACAGATTGCAGAGAAGAGCTACTAAATTGCTTTTGAATTGATCGGATCAAAGAAATTTAATTGTAATATAAATTTAATACATTGAATGAAAATTAAAATCAAAAAAAGAACCTAAAAAATAAAAAAAAATATTATTTAAAGAAAAATTGGAAATAAAAACTCAGACAGTAGAACGCACGTTTTAATAATGAAAAAAAAGACTAATAGGTACCTAACCTTTTTTAGAATTTTTTTTTTTTCATATTTTCAATTAATTTTACCTTAAAGCCATCCAATATACGATCGCGTAGGAACATAGGTGGTGGCGGAGGAGGATAAGGATCACGTCCATAATCTCTGAAGTTATCAGGGGCGCCACGTCCGCCTCTACCAAACATCATGCGTGGACATTCTTTTGACCAATGTCCGGGTCGACCGCAGCGATAACACTGTTCAGGATCTCCCATACCCGGTTTTGGGCGAACACGACTCGTCGAAACTTGAACTTTCATCGGTTGACCATCTATTTCGAATCCATTTAATTCTTTGATCACGTCATCGATATCACCGACACATTCCAAATGAACAAAACCATAATTACGAACAATATCGCATTCAACAACCGTACCATATTTAGCAAATAATTCACGAACTTCCGGTGCTCGCACTTTATCCGTTAAATTTCCAACAAAAATTTTTGTTGTTGATGTATTCGGCGCACGACGACTTTTAGCTGCTTCGACTTTAATACGATTTTCATGCAGAACGTAACCGTCTAAATTTTGCATAGCTTCGCGACCTTGTTCTTCTGTTTCCATATGAACAAATCCAAAATTTTTGACAACATCGCATTCAACAACGGTACCATATTTTTCGAACAGCGGACGTAATTCTGAAGCTTGGGTTTTTTCATTCAAATTTCCAATGAATAACTTGAACGTTCCAGCTCCCGGCATATTGGTTTCACTTGATGGTTTAATTTTGATTTTTGTTAATATTTCACGGTGGGCGATCGAAACCGGTTTTTTTTTCCGAACGTTTTAAATTTCCGTCGTTAGTTCTACAAAATATACAAATTTTTAACGATATGTGTACTGAAATTTAATCAATTAAAAAAAAAATATTTATAAATTAAGGTTCCAATCACGTCACACTGAGTTCGAGAATAGGCCTACGCGTAATAAATAAAACTCAAGATTATTTAACGAATAAGTAATATGAATTACTTTTTATATTCAGAACAGTGTCAAACAAATTTGGATTAAATTATTTTAGATTTGGATTGTCAAGTAAATTATTCCAACAAACACATCCAAAAAAAAAATTCAAAATCAAGTCTCATGAAAACTGGAAACCAAAATTTTTTTTCTTAGTAACTCCAATAACTTAAAAATTTATTTTATTATCAAAATTATTATGAGTTTTTTTAATTGTCTTCAAATCATATTTTGTGAGAATAGGAAGAAATAATTGAAGACCGACTAAATATTTTCATCGCTATTCTAGGTACTATTCCGTCAACTCACGTTTTTGATAAAACTAATTTAATGAATATTTCTTCACTCATAGCGATAATAATACTTTTTTTTGCCAATTTAATCTCGCACTCTTTCTTGAATTCTGTGGATTAGGAGACTTGTGCCACAAAATGACTATTAATGTTCTTTTCAATCAGTACAAGAGTTTTCAAGTTCGAATCAAGGTAATTTTTCACATATTTTTGTATAAATTTTATCTATTTATCTATCAGTTATGCGAGTTTTTTCAGAATTACTACTTACAATATTTCAAATAAATCTTATCAAGAATTGAAAACCTAAATTATATATTATCTACATTCAACGTGTGTTTTTAATTTTTAAACAAAGAAAGTAAAAATCAAAAAAGTTTACAAAAGATAAGAAATTCATCACGCCCAAATGCAATTTTAATGTAACATTTTATTTTTTTTTATGTAATTAAAATTTAATTCAAAAGAAGAATTTTGGTACTTATAGAAAATTTTAACGATCTCCAGTAACATTTCATCAACTCAAATTCAGATTCTTATTTAAATAAAATTTTGAATAGGTAGATAATTATTTTTTCATATTAATTTTGTAACAAATGGTCAAACAATAGTTTTTTTTAATACAAATTTCTGAAATTCCATCGTTTGATACTCGGTTGCATCAAAATAAACTTTATTCATGTCATGGGAAAATTAATCTCTTTTACTATCCAAAGCATCTAAAATCAGCAAAATTATTCTATTCTCAAACTCTATTTTAATGAATTTTCAAAATTATTCTAGTTTTATGTAAAGGAATAGAATTAGAATTTTTGTCATTTTTTTAATGATATGTAGGTACTTAGATAGATATGCAGTTCGTAATAATTCCCCCGATGATCCTCAGTTCATTAAAGGAACTGATCAATATTATTTTGTAACAAAAAGATATATAGAATAGAACAGTAACTCATAAATGAAGTGGGGGCCCGTTTTCAGCATTTCAATTTAGGATAGGTACTTTAATTTTAAGATAACTCGATCACAATCAGGAGCTAAACAATTATTATTTAGAATCCTTTCAATATCATTAAACCAAAACAATTGAATCATATGCACAAATATAAAAATTTTCTAATCCGAGTCTTTGGGCTCTTACCATTTTTTTTATGCTTCTTTAATCGACATCTATCCTCCCAAAAAAACTAACCTAAATAATTAAACCCTAGTTCGAATTTTTGGGCTCTAACCATTTTTCTAAGTTTCTCTAATCGTTATCTATCTGCCAACATACTTATTTTAATCAGAATTCATTTAATATTTTATAAAATTTCAAATTTATAAAAATACCGCACCGACGGACGGAAAATGTAAGATCTTAATTCCTAATGGTTTCAATAATCAGCAAATACGAATTTGGTCTTATAAACGGGTTAGATTCACATCTCCGGGTGTAATTGTTTTTATTCGCCGACTAAGTTAAGTAGTTCCTATCTACGTCTACAAACACAAAATTATTACGTCAAAATTGTGACCCACTTTCCCTTGTAGCGTTAAAACTAATTATAGGTAAAGGTAAATGTAAAATAAATCTTTAATTACTTATATAAAAATTAGACAGGTAGGTAGGTACACATTGCTGCATTAGTCTGCTCATTAATTTTGTGAAATTTATTTTTTTTATTATTAAAACTAAAAAATGACGACGAAAAAAAAAGTAATGAATTCTGTCCAGCTTCTACTGAGCTCTTAAAAATAAAAATTTTTGACATTTTTTTTTTTAAGGTTAGAGTGTAGAGAAGAGTTCATCATGAATTCATGATGGCTACTTCTTCTAAAAAACAGTCTCAAAATATTTATTTCACCAAAAGAAATTAAATAGAAAATAATGTCATTCCAATTTTGGGTTAATTATTATTAAATTTAATTGCTTAATTCGAGTTCGTTCGAAGTCTAGTTTTCAATCATTCTCAATTTATTTATGTGTCCTCTGTTGACCTTTTTTTCTTGCTGCTACTTCTTCTTCTTCTTCTTGACCAACAAAACAAGAAGCTAGAGGAGCTTTTTCTCTTGATTTGAAAAAAAAAAAATTATTTATAAATTTATTACTTACAATTTTTAATAAAAATTATGATGAAAAAATTTAATTAAATCGCAATTATTTTTAATTTTATTGCCAAGTTTTCCAAATTTTCTTTTGATTTTAGAGTTTAGTCACCAAACACCAACAAAACAACAATGAAAAATGGGAAAAATGAAAAATGAATAATTTCAACGGCATACTTTCTAAATCTTTGAGAATTTTAGTAGCATCGATATATAAATTATTTTATAAAAGCCCGAATCGTTAGGGTGGAGTGGACAAAAAATGGAAAAATAAATTAAAGTTGGTGAGCAAATGAAGAAAATTAAAGGTTTTTTAATTGAATTCAAACTTTTTTTTTTTATTTATTATTTGCATTTGATGATCAGAATCATATTTTCATATTACTAAATAAGACCCCGGAAATACGAATTTGAGTTTTTTCAGTTAGTTAAGAAACCAATAATTAAAGAAATAAGATATTTATCATTTTTATGAATAATGGGTTTTGTAATACCTACTTCAATTTTTATACGTTCTACTAAAGTTTGGGTTTATTGATTGAAAATTAATAAATAATGAGTCTCAACCAAAGATATTGTACACTAGATTTGAAGCTCCCGTACCTTCCATATCTCTTGAAGAAATTTAACTTATTATCTATTCAAAACACCAAAACAAAATAATTTTGCAGTACCTATTCTGACTGTTGTTGTTTACATGCCGGTCATATTGTTGCCATGACATGCCATAGAATATCAAAAAAAATATTAATGTTCACAAAATTTAACACATCTATTTATTATTTAGTTTGTTCACGCTTTCAGTATTTAAGATTCCATTTAATACCGGCGTCTTGACGTTATTTGTGGTTTTTTTGGAGTCAATATGACCTTAATATTCGTTACTCCGCGGTCTGAACTCTTAAAGATCATTTCCAAAATCACTTACCTAAAAAATAGAAAACCATATTTTCAATGCGATGGAATTAAATAAAATCATTAAAATTATAAGATTGATTATTCATTCAGATCAAACATCATTAATTAGAAATAGAAAAAAATACAATATTAATTGCTTATTATCACACTTAATATATTTTGAATATTTTCAAAATATAATACTCTTATTATAATTTTTGTTTTAGAAAGAATACATATGTATAAGAAAAAATGCTCAATCAAAATTATCAAGCTATTCTTAAAAATAATGATTACATTTAAAAATGTAATGAATAACATAATAATAACCATAATACATTTTTCTATAAAATAAAATAAAATATTTATATATAAAAAACAATATTTCTTATACAAAGTTATACAGCTAAAAATTAAAAAAATCCTTAAAATGTATTATTCATTTAATGTGAATGATATTTTTTATATGAAACCACCTCTACGTTTTGTTAAGTTTTTGTTCAATTTACCGCTTTGCAAGCGAAATTCTTCTCTAATAGAATATAAAAGTTCATCTCAGTAGGGTGCATACCGACGACCAGGCGATGAACTTCTCATTCCTAATCGGCGATCATCAAATGAATCTCGACTGAAGTCTTCATAACTGAAAAATACAAACAACAATATTATTATTTAGTGCTAAAAAAAATAATCGAAAACCCTACCCAAAACGTCCTCCATTTCTTGGTGGTGTTCTGCGACTAAACATGGAATCATATCCATCATATCCACGGCCCAAACTTGAACTATTTCTTCCACCCAAGGAAGGTGGTAACGGCATTGGCTCTCTTCGACTTATTAGCGATGGGAAATCACGCATTCTGGATCCACCATATCTTCGCTCAAAAAGGTCACGGTCATCCATATGTCGATCATAATAATCATAATCCTGGATATTTAGAAAAAAAAAAAGTATTTATGTTTTTGGTACTTTTAATTTTTTTCATATTATGCGTTCAATTATTTAGCGTCATTTTTTACTTTCAATACAAATAATGCAAAAAAATAAAGAGATGAAATATAAACTACTCCTTCATCAATAGCTTCATCAGCAATTTCAGCCCATCAGAAGAAATTATTTTTCGTTTAAGCTTAATTAATGCATTTTTTTTATATTTTTCGTTTCAGCTTAATTAATTTCTTTTTTAATTAGCGAAGAATGCTTATAGCAAACATACATAAATTTTCAAGTCTTTATTAAATGTAATTACTTAATTACATAATTATAAATTATAAAACTGAAATCAAATTAGTTAAGGAAACATTCTATTTTACTTAATTTCTCTTAAAATATTTCAAACTTATTTAGAATAGCTAAAACTATAAGACCTTAACCAACGACATTGTATTGAAAATATTAAAAGCGACAATTATCTATAGTTATTACAGAACACAAATTTTCGGTTCTTCAAAATTCAAGAATTATATCGTAATTAGTTTAAAATTTTAATTAGGTTTTTCTTTTAAAAATGAACTCATTCCTAATTTCGAATTATTAAGAGGAATAATTCGCAAACGGTTCTAGAAACTAACTAAATCGAAAAAATATAAATTTTATTTTCAGAAGCAATCACAAAAAAGCTAAAAAAAAGATTTAATCGATTTTTTTGAAACATCAAATTTTTTTAAATTTTGAGTTGTTTTAAAAGCCAATACTTTTACCTAGTTTACATGATAGGGTTGAAACAGAGTTGAGTTTTCGTCGAGTTGAAAGATTTCATATTAAAATCAAATCAACGAAAATTAAACTTTGTTTCAATCCGATCATGTAAGCTAGGTATTTGTTTAATCTTTCTATTGCCAATGTTTTTCTATAACTTATTAGATAAACTAGAAAACGACTTAGACTTATTAGGTCATCAAAAGGACGCAAAGTATGGTCTCTTGGATTTTTCCTAAAAACTAAAAAATTATATTTGGATAGGCGAAATTAAGAATGATTTCATTTTTAAAAGAAAAACCAAATTTAAATTTTTAACTGATTTCGATATAGTTTTTGAATTTTTCCACATTTGATATGTGAATTCAAAATTTTTTAAGCTCATATATCAAATTAACATTTATTATTATATGTAAAGTGTGAAGAATTGTTTTGAAAATGAAGTTTGTCTGGATATTCTTCCACTCATGATTCAGCCACTGATGAGATCAGAGTGGAGGGACGCGATTGAAACGAAATTTCGCCTATCCAATTTTTTTTTTCCTTTACTGTGAACTTATTATTATTTCAGATGAATCGAAAATTTGTGTTTAGAAATCAAGGCCCTAAATGAAAAAAAAATATTACAAAATAATTTTGTTGACTTTTTTTTTTTTTATAAATTTTTACCCTAAAGTCATCCATCATACGATCGCGTAAAAATGGTGGTGGTGGTGGTGGTGGATAAGGATCACGTCCGTAACCACCTCTGAAATTATCGGGGCCACCACGACCACCACCAAACATTAAACGTGGGCATTCTTTCGACCAATGTCCTGATCGACCGCAGCGATAACATTGTTCTGGATCTCCCATTCCCGGTTTCGGACGTACCCGACTAGTCGAAACTTGAACTTTCAATGGTTGACCATCAACATCACGTCCATTTAAATCTTTAATAACGTCTTGAACATCACCGACGCAATCCAAATGAACAAAACCATAATTACGGACAATATCGCATTCAACAACCGTACCATATTTAGCAAATAATTCTCGAATTTCCGGTGCTCGTGTTTTATTCGTTAAATTTCCAACAAAAATTTTTGTTGTTGGTGTATTCGGCGCACGACGACTTTTAGCTGCTTCGACTTTAATTGCATTATCATGAATCACGTAGCCGTTTAAATTTTGTATAGCTTCGCGAGCTTGATCTTCTGTTTCCATATGAACGAATCCAAAATTTTTGACAACATCGCATTCAACAACGGTTCCATACTTTTCGAATAGCGGTCGTATATCAGCCGGTTGTGTTTTATCGTCGATATTCCCGATAAACAATTTAAATGTTCCAGCTCCCGGCATTTTTATTTCGAATTTAGTTATCACCCAAAATAAAATTAAAGGTTGTGATGAATTTTTTTGGTGAAACGAAAAGTATTATTATGTACGACGATTGATTTTTGTTGATATTAACAGCAAATAATTTCTAACGCTACCGTTACCGTACACAGATTTATTTGGCGTATTTTCTGGAAATAGTAGAACGATGGTGGTTAAGACACGAATAACTTGCGCTCTGAAAAGATTAATTATACATAGTTTTTTTTTTTTCATCTTGAAATTGATTAAAATTTAATTATAAATCAACTTATTTTCACAACAAAGATATTTTAATAAAATTCAAATATACTTAAATTTGGTATTTTTCAATTATAGTACCTAGGTTTTATTTTTTAGGAGATTTTTGAGAAAATAAGAAATAAAAATTTAATGAAATGCCAATACCAAACCATTAAGTTCAATAACGTACTAACGACTGTACGTATAATTTGTAAAAAAAATTAATAAATTAATAACGAAGTGCTACGTTTGACTTTAAGTCCAAGAAATGCATGACGACCGAGATGACGACCGTATGTGTACTTAATGAAAAAGAAATGCAATTACGCAATATCAATATTAATAATTAGAGTCAAACAAACCTAACCCATTAATAAAAAAAATAATTTTTATCAAAAAGTTGAACCTGATTTGGGTACGGTCCAAGTACATTGTATTAAAGATAGATCGGATATACTTATTACTTATTAGGGAAAACCTTGTGCGTAATGAAATTTTATAATTTTTATTGCTACTATTACTTATTAGAGATGTAAAAGAATAATGTACTAGCTAAAACAAATTTGGAAAGTTGTGAAAAAAAATTAACTTTTATAGTCAAATACCTAAATGGAAAATTTCGGTAAATTTAGGTAGGTATTATTAGATAAAATTGTTTTAGGCCAAAAGTATTAGGTTCGCTTAATTTGGTACCTATCTCAGTTGTCTCAAACAATGTCTAAAACTATTTGTCCTCACCTTTCGATTTTTTTTTTTTTTCAGGGAAAAGCATGCATGAAATACAGTACCTATAGCAGGTTAATAAAGTATGTTCACTTTGCATACAAGGTACCTACATTTTAATTTTTATATGAACGCAATACCTACCTACCTACTAAACAAAATCAAACATGTTGGAACGCTTTATAACTTAGAATTTTTTTTAGCCTCATTCCCCTAATACCTACCAAGGTTGTTGATCAATACCTCATATACCTAGTTTATATGATAGTGTTGAAACAAAGTTGAGTTTTCGTCAAGTTGAAAAATTTCATATTAAAGATCAAATTAACGAAAACTCAACTCTGCTTCAACCCGATCGTGTAAACTAAGTACTACATATATACCTACCTAGTTTATTACTCTGAAGTCTGAACAGAATAGGTAGGTATGTAATACATGTCCTTCCGATATATCCACTTCAAATTTAGGTCAGCGCAAAAACTGACTGCCTAATAATGATGAAAAATAAGTTTATTTAATTCAAATTGAAATTGGTTTGGTTTCGAGGTCTTTCTTAAAAAAAAATTAGATTCCACTAGAAAAAGGTAAACAATTTATGAAAAAAAAAAAGCAAAAAAGCCCAACGAAATATATGAAAAATAAATAAAAATACCATTTATGAAAAAAATAATTTAGTTTTTAAAAATCGCCATTTTTTTATTTCCTCTGTGATGAATCTGAATTAGATCATAAAATATTTTTTCTTCATTCGTGAAATCCGAACTTCTTTTTTTTTTATTTAAACAAAAATAAAATACTTACGATATTTTAATAAAATATATTTTTTAATAATCCCAAATATCAAATTTTTAAACAAAATTATTAATAATAATTGATTTTTAATTTTTTCAATTCGTTCTCAAAAGTTCTTGAAAAAAAATACTTAATGTTGACAATGACAACTGACAGCCAATTGATCAACTTCAACTTGCTAAAGTGATGCGATAACCCGGCTACACAGCGACGCAACATTTTAACTTTTCAGGGCGACAATTCTTTTATAAAATGTAAACAAATTAGTTCACAGCTCAATTTTGATTAATAATACACTAAACACTAAACCCTTTCTGGACTGGCAATATGAAGACGTCTTAAAGCAGTCTTATGAAAAAGTTGGACACACTGCCAAAGGGACCTCTTTCTACTCACTTTTGACAGAAAAAAAACAAATTTTCATTGTTTATGAATTTATTTTTCGTTTTGTTATTATTTTTTGACAGAAATAAGAGTAACCACCATGAAATAATTAATTTAAGGCAGAAAAATAACAAAAAATAACAACCTACAAGCTGCAAAGTGACAAAGTATGTACTGTGACGAGTCTTTCTTTCGGTTTTTGTGTTTTTTTTTATATGACGAAAGACAAAAGAGAACTGAAAGAAAGACGTCTTTCGCAAGAACCGATATTAAGACTGCCAGTGCAGCAAGGGTATAAAGCGTGATTTACACAATGGCTAATTTGTAATCTTGTAATCTTGTCAAACTAGAACGAGAAAACGATAAATAAACAACAACAACAACAACAAACATATGAAAGAACTAGACAGAAATTTTATTATTTTTTTCCTTTTATAGTAAAATTGAGCACAAACCATAAACTAATTTTATAGACAGTTTAAAATTTTCAAAACATTAAAAAAATTAATTTTTTTCTATCTCAAATTATTTCGAAATGGATAACAGTATAGTAATAATAACATTTTTTTTAATTTACTAAAAAAAATTTTTTTTTTTTTATTTAGAAATAAATGGACAACACAATAATAATTGTCAGAAACCATAAAATTCAAATTATGCCATAAATTTCATTTATGCGCCTTGAAAAAAAGACGTAAACTATAAAAAAAGATGAACTAGTTCATCTTTTTATTTTTTTTTGTGTATTTTCCTCTAAAAAAAGATTACAAAAAAAGACAAAAAAAAAAAAGATTACGCTGTTTGTACTGCTCTAACACATTAGTTTTTGTATCTTCTGTCCTGTTTGAGATATTTTTTTAGCCATTGTGTAAATCACGCTTTATTGTTGAAAATGAAGTTTTTTTATTTTTTCAAAGTACTGTATTTGCCTATTTCAATTGTCAAAAAATGTACAAAAGAAAAAAAGAAAAATTCATAAACATTTTTTTTTTCTTTTCATGAATTTTTTTTTTTTTTTTTTTGTTCCTTTTTTGATTAAATCAGTACCGAGATTTCGTTATTAAGCGAGTGAGTGGGTGAAATGAAACGATCTCGCCAAATCATTCCACCTTTTCCGAAAAATCGATTTTAATAAAAAAGTGAGATGAGTGGGTCTCGAAAATATTTCGAAATTATATTATATGTCATTTATTATACATAAAAAAAATAATAAAAAAGAATACAAAAAAAAATTATTAAAAAAATAAAAAAGTATTTTGAAATCTCACACAAATAATTTCAAGTGAGTAAAATGACACTTAAATCGAATCATCTCACCAGTAAAAAATAAAATGAAATCTTTTTTTGTGAAAAATGAGTCATCTCATCTCACTCACCTAATAATTTTCATAACGAAATCTCCGTACAGGTTCACCTGATAAAACCCAGCATTGATTGTTTATTTAGATTAAATGAATATGTTCTGATACGTTTGAATAATTAAAAAAAGAAAAAACAAAATTCCTCAAAAAAGCATAAAAATAAAATAATTTTTTTTTTTCTAATTTTTATTTTTCGAATTTTAATTTTAAATTAATTAATTCACTTATAGAATTTTTAAATTATTTTTGATTAAATTTTTATTTAGAAATTTAACAAAAAAAAAATAAATAAAAAAACAACAAAATTAACCCTGGTTAAAAAAAAATCATGGTGTGAACAGAACAGTAATTTTCAATTGAGGGATAACCAACCTGATTTAATTTATGAATAAAATTCGTAGTTGGAAACCCTATTATATATAAGTTCATTGGCTTTGATCGAGTTGATTTTTACCAAAAAAATCTCTTCAGGATTTTGAGTTTGGAAGCCCTAATATCTTAAGCTATGATAACATGTCAAGTATGCTATAAATCACATAATGATTTTTGACATTTAAATTTTTTTTGGCGCAAATTCAACTTTCCTTGGCGGAATCGGTATATATAAAACTTGTATAAAACAGGTAAAATTTTGATTTGATTAAATTAATTGATAAAAAAAAAAATTATTTAATTTGTTTTTAGAGAAAAAAAAATCTATCCCAAGATTTTTTTCGCAATATTTATATAATGGAGACTCCTGAAAAAGAGAAAAATAATTTAAGAACAAGAACTTCGTCGCGTAAGAAAAGTTTATTTTCAGAAAATAACAAAGGTAGTCCAAGGAGAAATCAAAAATTGAATAATTTGAATTCAGAATCACATAGTGATGACGATTTGGATGGAATTGAAGCATTTGATCCAGTTTTGGATCAACATTTAAAGAAAGGTACGTACTCTTAAGAGGTAACTATATACCTAGGTACTCACTTTCATATTGATTTATGAATTGAAAACCAAATCCCTGTTCGTAACAAATGTATGATTGATGTAAGTTACATCATGTAAGCAATAATAATCGTTAGATTTCAAAGATTGAAATAATTTTAAATGTTTTTTTCGGACTACTATCTATGTAGGTACCTATATTAGACAAAGGTTGGTAGGGTGCCATCCTATAGCAAACTTATACCAAGGTAGGTACCTAGATAGGTAGGTAGGTACCTAGATAGGTAGGTAGGTACCTAACTATGGAAATTTAAACATTTCAGCAGTCAAACCATCAAGGAAAATATCAAAATTTGATCAAAGACGACAAAATTTGTCAGCATCACCATCAGAAGTTTCTAATGAAATAAATTCACCGACGGAACCTAAACAATTCAATCCTCCCACTCGAATATCAAGTCGATTGCAAAAATTATCTGGAAAACCCACCGATAACTCGAATTCACCCCCCTCGAATTCACCCCAATCTATTGAAAAAAAATTTTCTACGCACAATGTTACTAAACAACAAAGCGAGCCCAGGTCAAATTCTGATGATTTGCTTCAATTATTCAACGAATCATTAAATATTCGTAATAATGAAAATCGTGATGACCAGGACAGTGAAGATGATGTAATAATTGAAGAAACCCCAATTAAATTAATGGGAAAACGTCCGTTTGAATCTAATGGTGAAGAAAGCCCACGAAAAAAATTTTTTAAACTTGATGACTTAACGCAAATATCAACAAAATCATTCTATTCCAAGCAAGCTAAAAAAACTATTATTTCTACACCATTACCAGTAAATTATAATTCACCAAAAAAGAGACATCGTACTAAGAATCGAAGAAAACCATCAAGCATTAATAAAGGTAAAATTAAAAAAAATAGTTTATATTAAAAGATGTAATTAGTGAATCAGCGATTAATTATTTCTTCATTCTTAATTTTTCAGGGGTCAAGCATGGAATAAAAAAAGATCGTAGAAGAACAGCAACAATGTCCATTGATGATATTTTGAAATCAATCAAAAATGAGAAATTAAAACATTTGCCTTCTAAACGATTATCATCGGAAAAAATAGCTCTTGTCCATAATATTCTAAAATCAAGCCAAAATCCCATTGAAATGGCCAGACCATTGAAAATTAATCCTCAGATGGAGGTAAGCTGTCGATTTTCAGATATCGAATCATCAGATGATGATGAAAATGATATTAATGTAGAAGAAAATGAAATAGGCATAACTAATCATAATTCCAAAGTGAATAATAATGATGAACTCAAAGAAAATTTCAATAATTTAAATGAGAAATCAGTTCAGCAATCAGCATCAAAAAAGAAGTTTTTTAAATCTGGAGATACTAAGACTAGAAAGCAAGTTAATATTACTGATAACATTAAAGCAGATTTCTCAAAGGATAGAAAATTGACTCTGATAAAAGAAAAAAAGAAACGAAAAACCAAAATTCGAACAGGTAATTATTCTAAGCTTTTATAATAATAATAATGGTAAAATAATTAAGTTCAATGCTTGTTTTTAATTATTAATAATTTATATTTAAGGAACCTGTTAGAACATCTAAAGTTTTATTAAATAAAATATCACAAATAAACAATGATTTCAAAATTACCGTAATACTAAGAGAATTTACAAGTTTATTGATGAAAATAAAATTAAAAAAATAATGATTTCTTAATTGTTCAGCTACACGGAACTTTACAATTACTTCATATTCAGTATCGCTCAAAACATTAGCAACTTTTTCATAAATTTCTTTTTTATCAAAAAATGATGAAAATAATTAAAAATTTCTAACATAAACATCTTTTCATTAAAATTTACAATTGTATTTTATGAAATTTGTGTGAAATATTTATAATAAAATTTTTTTTTCAAAGATCTATTTTTTTAAGTCTAAAAATTTTGAGTTCAAATGTTCAAAACAATAGCAACTTTTTCTATTTAACTAATTTTCTTC
This sequence comes from Hybos culiciformis, assembly GCA_964007475.1. Classification (NCBI taxonomy): domain Eukaryota; kingdom Metazoa; phylum Arthropoda; class Insecta; order Diptera; family Hybotidae; genus Hybos; species Hybos culiciformis. The sequence continues at coordinate 22,465,360 of OZ023274.1, forward strand.
CTTGATTTTAGCATTGAGTATATAATAATATTTATAAGAAGTTTAACGCCTTTTTAGATTTTCCGAAAATCCTTTTTGTGCTAAATTGTACTAGGTTTATGCTACGCTATATTGAAAATTGGCGGGGATAGAGCAACTCGTTTTTTAAAAAAAAAAGTTAACTCACCAATTTTTGTTGTGCTCAGTGTATGCAAAATTATAACAATTAAAATAATATTTGATTTCGTCTGAATCGTCAAGTTCAGGTGTGCTTCAAAAAAAAACCCCAATAAGACGGGGCTAACTTCATCAATACATTGATAATATTCTCGTCATTTTTGAGTTCTTTAAAAAAAAATTTTGAAATTTACTTGCATAAACCCTGCATCTCTTATAAATATTACTATACAATAATTTTAGTTACTTATTTCAAAATCCTTTATTTTTTACAACGTTTTTATTAAGTCACTTTCTTGTCTGTTTGTCTGTCCACGAAATTTTGCAATCAAAATTTAGACCATTTTCCGACAAGCTACAGCTCTGAAACTTTAAATATAGCTCTGAATCCGATGACAATTCAATATTCCACCACTTTAATCATGATGTCAAAAGTTTCTTGTCTGTTTGTCTGCCCGCGAAATTTTGCAATCAAATTTTCACAACGAAAAGTTTGTTCAATGTCATTCAAATTTAGTACATAAAAAGAGGAAATAGTTAAAACACATAAATTTCGTAACAAAAAATGTATTGGCCTCCTACCTAGCGTCCTTCCCTTGGGGAGGACTTCAAAAGTTCGTCCGATCGATTTCATTCAAATTTGGTACATTAAAAGAGGACATAATTGAACACACAAATTTAGTAACAAAAATTTTGTTGGCCTTCTACCGAGCGACCGCCTCTGCAGGAGGACTTCAGAAATTCGTCCGATTTCATTCAAATTTGATACATAAAAAGAAGACATGATTCAACACATAAAATTCGTAACAAAAAATTGATTGGCCTCCTACCCAGCGATCTTCTCTGGGGAAGAACTTCAAAAGTTCGTCCGATTTCATTCAAATTTGGTAAATAAAAAGAGGAAATGATTAAACACAAAAATTTTTTAACAAAAAATAATCAGTTAGAGTCCGTAGCTAAGCACGGGTTGACGTTTAGTTGACTAAAAAGAAGAAAATAAATAATAAATAAAAAAGTTTTAAAAACCACGTTTTTTAATTGAAGAAAATAAAAATTTTTCTCCGGCTCATTCAGAGAATTGTGGACACACATACTTGAAACTGATTACAACAGTCCATAACTATAGAAACGTGGGGCGCATTTTTACGACACATTTATAGTATTACCTCAAAAATGTGCTCGACGTTTCTAGTTATAGACTGTTGTACTCAGTTTGAAGTATGTGTGTCCACAATCCTCTGAATGAGCTGGAGAAAATTTTTGAACTTTTTTATTTATTATTTTTGTTATTATTGTCATTGTTCCGTTACATTGACTAGTAAATTACAAAGTAATTTTTTAAAAGCAATATCATTCTAACTTCCAAGCCTGTTTTGCCTTTTCGAATAACCATGTTAAATTTTAAATTTTATGGACGTACTGTATTGATATCGGATTTCTTTCAAGTCATGGGGTGAAGTCAATTCATCGTATTAAAGGATATAATACACGAATATTGCTTATGAAGTGATAATACCATTTGTTGAGGAGAAAATGCCGATAAAATGACTGATAATGATCCTGAACATACAAGCCGAACCGGTAAAGATTGTTTCAAAGTTCGAAATCTTGGAACTTTCCACTAGCTAAACCAATATGGATTTCAAACCAAAATAGAACTTCTGGGAAACAGTGGACTTACGATTTGAGAGAAAAAAAACCAAAACAAAACATGGGTTATTGGAATCAGTAAAACAGGCTTGGAGAGAATCCTTCCAAAAAATTACTTTGTAATTTTTTAGCCAATGTAACCAATAACGTTAGAAATAACAAAAACTAATAGATTCTGGACTAAATAATTAAAATTATCGAAGAACATTAGTTAAATAGAAAAAGTTGCTATTGTTTTGTTTTAAACCCAAAATTTTAGACTTAAGAAAACAGATTTTTTTTGTTATTTTATTTTTTACACAATTTCATGAAACACATTATAAAAAGTTGTTTATGTAGAAATTTTTAATTATTTTTTATAATTTTTTGATAAAAGAAGAAATTTATGGAAAAGTTACTGATGTTTTGAGCGATACATAGCAACTGCAAAATCTATAAATGAAAACTTTCCTGTACCTTTCCAAACCCTAAAAGATTATGTTTTATTGTTAGAAAAGAACTTTAAAATTGTGTCAAATGGAGAAAATAATCACAATTATTATACTATTGATTGTCATTTATGAAAGTAACATTAACATAATATATTCATATTTTTCTAGATGATTTATTCTCGATGGAACAAAGTAATGTTGATAATATTATTGAACATTTGAATATGGAATTTATTGATACAAAAGAAACTACTTCATCAAGCATTAATTCAAACACATTAAATCATGAATTTTATTCAAGAATACCATATCAAACAGTTGATTCAGAAAAAATAAAAGAACAAAAAATTTTAGTGGATTTCCTTGTTTCAAATAATATTTGTACAGAAGAAAATTTCAACATTTTTATTGTAGACCCGGACAATAATGAGGGAGAAATTGATCGAATTTTTAGAAGTGTATGTAATGTTGAGTTGACCAATTTTCGAAAAAGAATTCCTTACAATACTTCAGATCCTGAGAAAATAGAGCAACAAATGTTATTGATGGATTTCTTAATAGATAATAATATTTGCACTGAAGAAAATTTTCAAATTTTTATTGCTGATCCAGAGAATCACACAGAAGAAGCTGAAAAAATTGTTGATAGCTTAATTTTAATAACAAACAATGAACTTCCAATAGAAAATATGGATATTGAAAAAGAATCGACACAAGAAACTAACAAAGTAGCATTGCAAAATCAATTATTTGAAAACGAATCGTCGGAAAAAATTTTATTACCGGTTATAAATGAAACAAACGAAACGGATTTAGAGGGTCAAAAATCAACTGATGATCCGAAATTTTATCCAATATTTTACGCGAATAAATCATGTAAGCCAATTTTGAAAAAGTCATCTAGAATTCGGCAATCTTTGAGTCTAACGAAAGCTGCAACGGGTTCAAATCAATATCAAATTGATTTTGGACAGAAAAATTATGGCGCCAAACAATGTAGTCAGTGTGGTCTTATTTACAGTTGTCATGAACCCGAAGAAGAAAAAATTCATTCTGAATATCACCAGTCATTACATATTTTAAAATTCCGAGGCTGGATTGATGAAGATGTTGTTTTCACTTATCCAGAATGGGGGTTTGATGGTAGAATAATACGCATCACGAATTTTGCACACCAAAAGAAAAAGGAACGTCTTTTAGAAATTTTAAAAGAAGTTGTTGATAAAGAATTAGGATTTTCGTCTTATATTTTACCTGAAGAATATGTGGTAAGTAAATATTTTCAAATGTAATACCTACCATTATCAAAACTAGGACCGTTTATATGTAAAGGTAAAAAGATTGTAATTAATACAGAATCGCGTCAAACTTGCATTTTTAAATTGACAATACCCACTTGCACCGACAAATAAAAGTATCAAAAAGGAATCATAAACGTTAGGTAAAATAAACCAAAACGTTATCCGAAAAGCGATTTGTAGAAATACTAACCAGACGAGTTTAGTATTGTTTCACGCATTCTGTTTCAAAAAAATAGTTCTAATAATGATGATTTTTAAATTTTACAGGTATTTCTAGCTATTCGACAACAAAGGATAGTTGGTTTGTGTTTGGTACAATTTTTGGAATCTGCTAATCGCTACATATGTATAAATGGGGTTGATTGCTGTACGGAAGAAAGTTTTCAAGCTAAGTTAATAGCCTTTTCTTTTTATTTTGCTCTTAAACTTTCTATTTCAATCTTTTTACTTTGATCTAATTTCATTATTTTTAGATGTGGAATATCGAGACTTTGGGTATCACCATTTCATCGAAGAATTCATGTGGCAACAAAACTTATAGCAGCTGTTCAAACTAATACTATTAGTGGAGAAAGCATTGATTTAGAATTAATTGCTTTTAGCTCGCCAACAGAATACGGAAAAATTTTTGCACAAAAAATTACTAAGAGAACTGATTTTTTAGTTTATCAATAAATTTGCAATAATAGACTTTTTTGTAAATAAAGTAGGAAGTAGGTTCTCACTAAATAAATATTCGTTATTCGGCAGTTTGGTAGAATGAAAATTTTGTAGCACTTTTAAAAATGTTTTAAACATTTGTCAACCTGATATTAAACTGTAAATAAAAGTCTATTCCTATACTTTTCTTGTAGCGTTGTCACAGACTTTTTTTTCTATCAGGAACTAAGTAACTTTTTTATAGCTTTAGTTATATTTATCACAAAGACCACACTTTTTAATTTTTTTTCTTTTGTTATACAATTTCTATCGTGTTCTTTTAACAAAGTTTTTTGTTTTTCTTCGAAGTTTTGAGATTTTTTTTTTGTTTTTTGTGCAGGTCAACGAAAGATAGATTGTCATGAATATGAAGAAAAAAAACCATAACTTCCAAAAAAAAAGTGTAGTTATTTTTTAATTTTGATTAATCTAATTCCAAAAGAAAGTGTTATCGAAATATTATAATTTCAATAATTTAATTCCTATTTTCCATTTCTTTTTTAGCTTTCTAAACAGTATAATTTAATTATGATTGAAATTTTACTAAGCAATGTCCGCAAAAGTTTAAGCTTTACAATATTTATTGTAGTTTACAACAAATATATATTTAATATTGTTTATTCATCAAAAGGAGATAGATATTCCAACTGAATGTTTAATTAATTATAATACATGTTTATGATGTTATTGATATTTATATTAAAAACTTCGAAATATAAAAACATATTATTTGTTATAAAAATTATTTCTAAATTTTCTTTTTAAAGCTAATAGCTAATTGCACACTAAGCAAATATTTGTTAATTTGTTGATAAAACACTGTAAACGAAAATGAGAAATATTTGCAGAAAAACTATTTGCTTCAAGTCATGGCAAAGAACAGCAAAGACGAAAAAAATATATTTACTGCATCTTAACAAATATATTTTTTACCAGTGCACTCAGTAGTAATAAGTAGCAAATAAGTGACGAGCAAAAACTTGCAAACAGATATTTTCTTTTCCTTTTATTTGCCGGTATTTTTTTGTGAAGTTAATTGAAGAATTATGGAAGAAGAAATTGAAAAAACGATTATGGGCCTTCAGCCAAAAAGGATTTGATATTCTGAATACAAGTATGATTTGACGAAAGAACTATGTAAACTTATTTTTTTAAAATCAAAATAATCAAAATTTTTAAATATCTTATTATATATATATATAATATTTTTTTTTTAAATTTCAACAAAAGAAAGTTGTACATACCCAGCTAGCACTGAATGCATTTTGAATCAATTCAAAATACATTGAACGTGATACTTGAATGCATTACTATACGTTACTTTTTTCAAAGAGGTTTTGATTACGATGTCCGCCTGTAGAATATATCTCCCCTTAAAAATGGTTACGGCAAATGCATCACAAAATGCATTTCGAAAAGGTATTTAGAACGTATTTAGGAAATGTATTTCTGAATACATTTAAATAATGAGTTTTAAATCTATTTTGGAAATATATTGATAATGCATTTAAGGAATGAGTTTAGAATGTATTTTGGAAATATATCGGTAATGCATTTAAGGAATGAGTTTAGAATGTTTTTTGGAAATATATTCGTAATGGATTTTTGGAATGTATTACAAATTCATTTAGAAAAATAGAAAAAAATCCGTTTTTATTTTAAAATATTTATTTTATATATTTTATATATTTATTTAAGCAAAATAAAGAAATTAAAAAATTAATTCTAATAAAACGAATAACGAAAAGTTCACATGAAAAAATGGAAAATAAAACTAAGACATATATTTAAACATAATTAAATAATTAACATATTTTCTTTATTCTGCACCTTTACTTTTTCCCTTTTCCGAAAGTTAACCGAGTGAATTCTTCTATGAGCGTGTTTCAAATTATTTTTCATTTCTTCTTCAAACTTCGCTAATCCGAAATCATCGATTTTATCGTATCTATTAATAGAAAAATTGGGTCATGTAATATTTAAAAATTGAAGCAGAACAATTTTTTTGACTTACAAAATCATTGAAATAACTTCATTTTCCAGGTTCTGGTTGAGAATCTGTATATCCTGGACCGTTTCCAGTGGAAATTAAAATTTTTTATAATTATTTTCAGGAGATTCCTGGAACACAGCTTTTGAAAGTTATTAACTAAATTAAAATTTTTGTACGATACATATTTTTTTTTATAAATTTTAATCACTAATTAGCCTTGACTTCAAAACACAAGCATACTAAAGAGAGTATAGTAATCAATTACGTTCGTGTACTATAGAATCATTAGAGAATGCATTCCTTTATGTTTTTTTGAGTAATCGATTGCGATTGTGCTAGCTGGGTATATCATTTATTTTCCCCAAATTCTTATTATTTTCAGAATTACAGATGTCACAAACTTTGTTAAAAATTGATGAAAAAATTCAAAAAAACAAAGTTTTCAATAACAAACAAGTTTTTAAAATTTTATTGCTAATCATGTAACAATTAATGAATATGACTGTAAAATTTAATATCTAACATTAATACTTATATATAAAATTATAATTATTAGGAATTAAATTTAAATATCAAAATTTTTCTTATAGAATTTTTTTAAATTTTATGGGTTAAAAATACTTAATTTAATAAATCGTATACAATCAATGTATCTTTGTCCACTGCGGGTGCTACATATCTTTACATTGAATATAAATTTTAAAATTATAATTATAGTAGATTATATTTTAGCTCCCCAGACAATTTTATTTGTTATTTATTAATCGCCGTAATTTCAAATAAATTATAGTATATGTACATATACTTACAATATAGTTAAAGTAAAGTTAATAAATTAAAACTTTAAATTGAAGCTGATAACGCATCTGGTTTATCATATAAATATAATTTGGCTGTTTCTTTAATCATGTATTCAACCAAATCATCCAAATTATATTTCGGTGCCCAATTCCAATCAGCCCTAGCTTCTGAATCATCTAATACTTGTGGCCACGAATCAGCTATTAATTGCCTACTATCAGGTCTATAATTCATTGCCAAATGTGGTACGTAAGCTTTTAATTTTTCAGCTAATTCTTCAGGTGTAAATGACATTGCTAGAAAATGAAAGAAATAAAAAGACTTAAGAAATTTAAATTTACGATTAAATTTATATATAATTAATTACCCGTCACATTGTAAACTCTTGAACGGAGAGATTCAGATGGAGCTTTCATAATTTCAAATATTGATCGTAAACAGTCTTCAATATGCATCATTGGCAATCTAGTATCTGGCTTTAAATAACATGTGTAGTTACCATTCTTTAATGCTTCATGGAAAATAGCAATCGCGTAATCTTTAGGTAAATTATTTAAAGCAAAATACATTATTTAAAATTCAAATAAAGAAATTATTTTAGCGACATTGTACCTGTTGTACCGCCTCCTGGTTGATCACTGGAAATTACACCTGGGAATCTTAAACATCTAAAATCTAAACCGAATCTTCGATTATCTGAAAACAATAAAAAAAAAAGAATTTAAAAATAAATTGTTAAAATGTATTTTTAAAAAATTACAATATTCTCCTAATAATTCTGCATGAACTTTTGCAACACCATATATGGTTTTGGGACGTTGAACGCATAAATTTGGTGTTGGATTTCTGGGTGATTCTGGTCCAAAAGCACCAATTGTTGATGGAACAAAAATTCTAAAATTAGATAAAAATTAATTTAATTAAAACTTTCTCATTCAAAAAATAATAAAATATTGATTTACCTTAAATTATACTGTCTCGCTAGTTCAATAACATTATGAACTCCTTCAATGTTAACCCTGTAATTAGAAATAATAAATATTATATAACTATGAATAAAGTTTCTTATTAGCCTTAAAAAAATCTTCGATATTATAAATACCTAACACGAAAAAGCCAGTCCGAAGAAGTTTTAAATTAATAATGTGCAAACAATTAATTATGTTGCACTTATTTCTCTATTTAAAAATTGTCATTAGTTTCCTTTTTATTGTCTTCAAAAATAATGTTTCACGCGATTTTTGATTTTTTTATAATTCAATGTAGGTACATATGTGATTCTACTGTACGCCACACAATACGGAAAATAATATATAATAAAATTTGTTATTATTTAACTTTTTTTTCATTGTTATCAATCAATATTGTATAATAAGCATTGAGTACAAAAAAAAAATAAATTATACGGTGGGTAAAACTTGATAACAATTTGATTACGATTTAATTTTTTTTTTCTCGATAGGAGGTTGATGACGATAAAACGGTTTTTTTAAATTAGGTAATAAGATTTCCATATTATTCAAAAAAACAATTCGAATCTTATTTTAATTTGAAAATGGAATAAAAATCATATCTGCCATACAAAATCGGACTTTTATGATTTTGAATGTGAGTGAGGTCAATATTGTACAAACATATTTTGGAAGATGGGTCTCTACAGAGGATTATTAAAATAAAAATTTTATTTATGAAAAAATTTTATAAATTATTATAGGTGAGCATAATGTTTTTATTCTAAAATAATACTTATTAAAAAAATTTATTACCAAATTCTATTTCGATGAAATTTAATGATATTCACTTTTATGGATATTGAAAGATTGTTTTGTTCGAGTTCAACCACTTTGATAGAAACTGAACTTGCGCGTCTTTATTGTTCAAATTAAAAAAAAAAAAATGAAAAGAATTTGAATCGATAAAATAGAAGAAATTTGTTCTGATGACGGATAATAGAATAAAATTTGAAGTTGGTTGATAAAATTTTAGTCATACAATTTTTTCCTAAGTAAAGTTATTAAAAACAATTTTCTAACTTTAATTGTAGTGAGGTAGTGAGAATTTTGAAAAAAAAATCAAATAAAAATAGAAAAATATATTTTTTGGAAATAAAAAGGGTCCTATGCAAAAAATTTGTAATTTCTGTTACATTTATTATTTAATAAGTAATTAACATTCAACCCTGTTTTGTTTAGGATTTGAATATTTTGATGCTTTGTTCTTTGTTCTCTCATATTTTTTTTTTGGATTTTTGAAACAAAAACTTATATACCTATTCAATGAACTGATAACTCTTCTAACTTTAAATCTTTCGTCTCAATGTAAATAATATTTACAATAATCTTAAAAAAAAAATTAAAAATAAAGTTTAATAAGTTTTTTCTTCCACTTACTTCATTGCTAAAGGAACATTTTGTTCTCCAATTGCACTTAATAGTGCCGAAAAATGTATTATCCAATCTATTCTATTATTGACAATTATTTTTTGTAAATGCTGTAAAAAACAAACAATTAAAAAAATTAGTTTTTTCCAATGGTTTTATTATTTTATATTAGGTATGTTAAATTTAATCAATTTGATTAGAAGAAAACAATATTTTGAAATCACTTTGAAGTTCATTCAAAAAATCAAAATAAATGTATTTTAAAGTTAATTATAATTCTTATACATATGACTTAAGAGCCCTCACTTTTTGACTTAGTTTTGCTTTGATTGTAGACTGAAGTGATTTTTTGATATGTTTAGAGAATATAAATCTGGCTCCAGCTCCAGGGTGGATGAGGTGGATTTTTGAAATTTTTTTTTTTTGCTCAAATTGGCCTTTGAAAAACTTGCTGAGATTGTGAAGTAAAGAAAACAGATAATAAAAAAAAAATATGTGTGAGCCTCATCCTCATAAGCTTACGAAAGAAGTTTAACTTCTTTATTTACTTGCAAATATTTATTTTGCTACGGACTCTGACTGACTTACTTTTGTAAGTAGAAGAGGCGGCTAATTTTGTTGTTACGAAATTTGTGTGTTATCAGTTCCTCTTTTTACATACCAAATTTAAATGAAATCGGACGAACTTTTAAAGTGGGAGGTCGCTAGGTAGGATGCCAATCAAATTTTAAAATAGCCTATAACGACCCTCGATCTGAGACAAAGAAATGGTGTAAGTTTGAAAACAATCGGCTGAGCGGTTCAGGAGCCTATTCGGAACAGACAAACAGCGTTTCTGTTTTATATGATAGAATTTCACTAATTCGAAAAGGAAATAAACTAAATAAATATTAACAACAAAATCAGTTGATCTTTAACTCTGTTATTGTACATTTTTTTAATTCTATTTGGTTTTTTTTTGTTTTTTGCTTTCCACACATCGTTAGTATTTTGTTATGTGTGTGTAGTATCGCTATTTTATTTTCATAAATACATGCTGCATGCTACACGCTACAACGTTATTTCCCCTATTTTGTTACATAGGATATACTATATTCTGTCGTTATTACCCCTATTTTGTTACATACAATTTTTTACAATACCTCGCTAAAGAGGTTAAACTTAAAAAAAAATCAAACGCAGAAATAAAGCTGAAAGATCACTTGCAGTTGCTGGTGAGGTGGAATTTTGTATTTCTTTAATTTTCTAAACAATTTTTAATTAATTTCATTTAATTATAAAAATTTGTTTATTTTTCTGATAAATTGCAGTTCCTGCACAGAAATAAATTACAAATATGTATAGTTTTTTTCACACAATCTTTCTTTGTTCCATTTTTCACGGTATTTTTGTTTTCTGTAAAATAAAACAAAAAAACTGCAAGAAAACAGAAAAATATTTTTAAATTTCGCAGTGATGACTCTTAATTGAGTATATTAAGCATATAATAATGTTTTGTCGTTAAAATCATTAATATTGAATTGTAACAAGTTACAAAAAAAGAGGCTAAAATTATACTTAGAAATTTAGAAAAATTTCAAAATTATTGAATTTTCTTTTTCTCTAAAAAAAAAAAAAATCACAGTGAAATTAAGAAAATCAAGATCAAGTTCATTTTGTTGATATCCTTGAAAGAATAGTAAATACATACACTTCTATTAATAAATACTCTTTTGTTTTTTGTTTTTTTTTTAATTTTTAATTTATGTTTTCATATTTAGAAATTCAATAAAAAAAAATATAACAAAAATAGGTTCAAGTTCATTGCATTTGGCTTTAAAATAACCTTGAATAAGTTTTATTTTTCTAAAAATTTATAATAATAATAATTCAATTTTTCTTCACAATATCGCAGAATTGACCGAATTGTAGATAAATAAATAAAAAGTTGATTAACTTATTTCTTTGGGGTAAATTGTTCTTTATCTCACAAAAAAACGTATTTTCTTTTGTTTAATTTGAAAAGAGCAAAAGGATAAAGTTTTCAAATCGCAGTCGAAAAGGTCTTAAAAATGCATATTTTCACTTTTTCAAAATCAATATTGTCGACGGAAATAAATAAGTACCTCCTGTTTTATCATATTATTTGTATGGTATTTTATGAAAGTATGTATCTACACAATTTTTTTTTACACAATGCTAACATTTCCAACAATTTATTGATAAAATTAAAAAAAAAAAACTATTAAAGCTCTGCTCAAGTTTCTTTTTGACCAACCTTAAAATCTAAAATATCGGCGTATACATAGGGACCACTGTCTGTCACACTATCACTTGGTTTAACAATATCAGATAAAATAACATTTTCATCGCCATAAGTTTTTCGAAATAATTTAGCACATTCTGTTCCAAGTTGGCCGTGTCCACCTGAAATGTTAAAAACAAAATAACAGGTTAATCTTAATAGAATATTTAATTGTGTTATTCAATAATATAACAAAATATTTATTTTGTTTGATTATAAGATTTGTAAAATAAGTTTTTTATTTTTATTTTCTTACGTTATCACGTTATCAGTGATTCACGTGCATTTATTATTTCCAAGCTGCGAACTATTATTTATTGAACGGAAATTATTTGCATATTATATACCTACCTATGCATTTCTATTTTTGAAAAACAAAATTATTATTGAAAATATATAATTCCAAAAAGTCATAACAAGGAAATTTTAAACAAAGTATTCAATTAAAATTTTTAATTTTTATTTGAAGGTATTATAATATTTAATTTGAATGTACAAAAAGGCTAAACAAAAATCATCTGAACTGAAGCTTTTGAAATATTTATTAACTTAATATTATATTACGATGGAACGTTGAGTATTATCCAAGATCCATATATGTAAAACGAAATAGACTTAAGTAAAAAATATATTAACAGAATAAATTAATGGAAATATCTTCTATATTTATATTAATGCGTGAACACTATCTCTTTCCGTAACAATGCGCCTTTGATTTTTTTTTTTTTTTTGAAAGGTGACCATTAGTAGAAATATTATAAAATTTTTATTTAAAAAAGTTGTTAGCTCACCGTTAAATTAATTTTTACTTCTTTTTCGCTTCAACAACAAATATGTGAATATAGTTCATCAAAATGATATTGAAATAGAAAGTATTTTTACTCAAAATTTCGAGCGCGGGCTATTATAAGTACGCATTAATACGTGAACCCAAACAGTATCTTACTTTTTCATTGTGTTTGCGTTAAGTGTAGGAACATTTTTTTTTTTCATATTTCTATTTTGAAAGGTGAAATCGATATTCTTTGCACAAAAAGACCATTCTAATATGTTTTTTGAAATCAAAATAAGTATATGTATGTACAATTTTAATCAATTACTCACAAATATTGACTTGATTTAAAACCAATGTTTATCAAAACATTGAATGGCACTGAGCAATAGGGAAATAAAAAAGGAAACAGAAAAAAACGAAAAAGGAAACAGAAAGTAAAACAAGCCAAAATGGTTAACTAATTAGACTTATAAATTATCATTGACCAACTTGGTCAAATTTCGACCATTATAATTAATCAGTTTCGTTCGTTATTGAATAATTTCTTTTTTTGGCGGAATTTAAAAATTGTGTGATATTTTTTAATTTTCATGCAATTTGATTTTTATTTTCATCATTCTAAAAAAAAAAAAAAACTTTTTTTTTTGGTCCCACATGGAATTTTAAAAGTTTTGGCATTTCTCCCATTATTTCATTATTTCACTGAACTCTTATTAAAAATGTTTATTAAACATTTTATACACATAGAATATTTCAACATGACAACCACTGTGAAAATTGTTTTTCATAATCCATATTTGGGTCAGAATGGTTATAATTGAAAATAAATTATAAAATATTTCGAGAAAAACGTAATATTTTTAAGAGTTTTTTTTAATATAGTTTCCAAAAGCGAAGTAAATCAATCAATATTAAAATAAAACAAAATGTTTGTGCCAATAGTTAATGCAATATAGATCATACACAATGAGCCAACAAATCTAAGTACAAGGGCCAACAAATCTAAGTAAAAGAAAGTTTCGTCACCTTAAATCTTACCTAATCTAAAGTCAATCATTAATGATAATGCGAAGAAGATTTCAACCACCACTTATTTCTTCAATTCTCACAGTTTAATTTATCGTAAGATTATGTACCTTACAGTTTTTAAAATTAATATTATATTTTAAGCACATTAAAGATTCAAGTATCTTTAAACGAATCAGCACTTTCTAGGATCATGGACGAATACAAATTTTAACGAAATAAAAATTTCGATTTATTTTTGCACTATCTTCGACGACAATCTTAAGTTAATTCGAGGACACCAGAAATGTACTCACCAGTTATTAAAATTCTTGGAGATTTTGATAGTCCATGCATTAAACGCTTATTCTGCATTATTGTCAAATTATTGACATTATTTTTTACTAAATTTTTTGCACTCAACTCAAAACACTTTTTAAACATAATTTTAATTTTTTTTTTTAATGATTTTATTCAAAAATAAAATATTATTATGTCCTAAATATTTTTTATTAAAAAAAAATTAAAAAAAAAATAATTTTTTTTTTGGTTTAAAATTTTGCACACAAAAATCTTTTTTCCTGTTTTTAAAAAATAAAAATAAATTAAATTCTTAAGCAAATTTTTTATCCGAACCCTCTGAAAAACGTTTTAAAAATGATTATAAATTCTGAATTTCACTCAAATTTATAAAAATCATAAGAATAAAAATATACTTAGGTATTTGTATATACATATAAATATATTTATAAAAAAATATTTAGTAAATAAATATATAAAAAAAATATTTGAAAAACATAACGAACGATCTATCAACAAAAAACAGCCGAGAATTCAGTTGAAAACAATTTTTTTTTATATAAATAGAATAGAGAATATTCCCTAATTCTTATATGAGTGTAATATTTATTATTACATTTATATATTTTTTTTTTTGCAAAATAAAAACAATAATAGTTTTGTTTAAATGAAACTATCTGTAATATATGTAAATTTTTAATTTGACGAGCAAGAAAATGAGGTCCAATGCAATTTTTTTTGAAGAATTTTTTTTTTATTAGATAAACTTTTATATTATTCAATTATATAAATATTATGATGTTGTGTACATAATAGCTTGTTTACACTTAGCTAATTTAACATGTTCGGACAACGAACATGTTCCGTTGGTGTTTTTGATGTTGTTTTTTCATAGTAAAAAAATTAAAACAGAAACACGTTCTTGAACATGTTTCTACAAAAACATGTTAATTTTCAGAAATGAATGAGTAATTTTTGAATAATATTTTGTTAGGCAATATTCAGTATGCATTAATTTTTACTTGGTATGTCATTTTTGACTTTGAAATTTTATAAAGGTGGAGATACACTCATGATAAATGACGCGCGAGTTCTTAACCTTGACACAACTTCATATATTTTAACTTTTTTGGGCGCGTCAGTTCCTTTGAGCTTATCTCCGGTATTATTTGAAATTTTTTATCTGACAGAGCTAAACATGTTAACATACGAAAAACTTCGTCTGAACGGTCGATTTTCCAAAGATGTTTAACTCCTTTCGAACATGTTAAATTAGCGAAGTGTGAACAAGGCATAAGGTATAATTTTCCAAAAAAAAAAAACAATTAACCCCATGTGTGACAGGAAATAAAATTATTTTTGTGACGTAAGTTCTTAATTAGCTTTAGTTTAATTTCATATACTTTTCGAAATTTTTGATGTAAAATTCTAAGTGTTAAGATTAAAATAATTTGTTGTTGTTTAATTTACATAATTGTTGTTGTTTAATTTACATAAATATATTAGCTGTACGTTATACTCTAACTCTTTGTTTTTGTAATATAACTATATCATTATTATATAAATTGGCTAATAAACTTTAAATTGGCTAATAAACCCAATTTTTATATCAAATGTTTATAATTGACAATATCTGTTGATAAGCAATCGAACTCTGTTCCTTGATTTGATCTGGCTAGATATTATCACAGAAACTTAGGTACTTAGTCATTCTTGAAACACGTATACTTTTGGTTTAATATAATAAGACAAATTTATATTTTTTGCACTAACTTTATAGTGATATTTTGGCTCGAATTTTGACTTAATAATTTTTAACATTAAATATGTAGTCTAGTACTCTAGATTAGTTATACTTATAAATTTTAATAACAAATAAATAAACAAGCTTTCATTCAAGGACATTTTTATACGTTGCTACTGTAAAAGTGTGTACAATGTAGTATATACATTGTATATATTATTAAAACTTACAATGTGACACACGTGAGATAATTAACATACATACGTATTTACTTTTTTTGCACAATTTTTATTTTAAATAATGTCACTTAATTTTAACTGAACAGCAATTTATAATAAACATTTAGGTCTTTATTTCTTAATTTTAACATTATTTATAATATTTCAACTTACCCAGCAATATGGTTCTTCAACTCTCCAACTTACCTTTAATTATATCACCAATTTTGCGAGCAGTGACACATGTCTCATTTTGCAACATTAGTCTAGAAATTTGCAATATATAATATAATAATTATATAACAATAAAGTGATCAAACAGTTGTTACACATCGTAGAAAAAAAATTTCGTAACCCATTAAAAGTACACAGCAGAAGTGGGTGTTTTTTTAATTGTGATCAAACATCAAACATGAAAATCTTATGAAAATCCTATTCTCTTTTGCATTCGGGTGAATTGCACCAGAATAGAATATGAGTATACGATTTTCGAACGATGTTTACATTCGATGGTAATTCAATTTAAAAAGATCAATAAATTTACTATCACAAAGGGAGAATTGATTGCTAGTTGTAAGTTTGTTTGTATTTGATTTGTTGATAAGTTACGTTTGTCTAAACAAGAACAAGATTTTCTTAAAATCATAATTTCGTAGAACTAAATATGGATATTTTTGTTTAATATCCAACGCTATTAGCAACTTTAATTCTTGTTGTGAATAAGCTGACCATACTCAGGAGGACATATTCAGAATATTTTTAGTTTTTAGCAAATATCTCGAAAGCGGTGCATTTTACAGCAAGTGGCGGATCAACCTATACGCCAATGAAGCTGCAGCTTCAGGCCCCTAAAAGGGGACTCAAAGTACATTTTAAAGTAAATAAAACAAACTTGGTTATAACATACGAATTATAACTACAATTTTCTAGAATATGTTAATATGTCTATTTTGGTTTTCGATGTGATACTAAAGTGATGTGAAAGGAAGTTCCGCTCTTTATAAAACTTCAAAGTCTTCTGAAATATGAAAGCTTTTTACTATTTTTTTTGTCAAAAAAATAAATACAGAGAAAACAATTTATTGAAAGTTTTTAAAAAATGATTATCACTCCACTTCGGAAACAAAAATAGGCCCTTAAGTCTACGTGATGTCACCACTATAATATAAAATTTAAAAACTGTAATAATATATTGACATTTGTTCCATTTTTCATTAGGATTATCTGTTAAGGGGGTATTCAGTGGTGGGATGTTAAGATTTCGAAAAATTCGATATTCGACATTCGATCGAATGGCAGTATGTTATGACAAAATCGCTTCTACGTTTTCTCGCTACGGTATCACAAAATTTTTTCAAGTGATACGGAATCGAATAAAAAAAATATATGAAAAAAGAAATTATTTTTATTCAAATTTATAAAAATTAATTTTGAATAATCAAAAATATTTTTTTTTAATTATTTAAAAATATTATTTTAATATTTAATAAAAAAAAAAATGAATCTAAAGGTAGGTAGGTAGGTAGGTAAACATTTTTATTTATAAAAATTAAAAACAATTTTAATAAATGTAGGTAAATAAAAATAATTATGTTTATTATTATATTATTATTTTCTTTTTGGTTATTTTTTTTTTTTAACGTCAAAAATTCTTTCAGAAAATGATTTTCGAAAGTATCGAAGCGAGAAAATCTTAACATGTTGCCAAAAAATCCACTCGCTTCGATGTTCGATACATCTTCGCTGTTCGAATCACAACTTAACATGCCACCACTGGTCTAGAAATTTGAAAAAATCCTTTTTTTTTTCATATTTTCAAAGTTTAACCCTTTAAAAACATGTCTTTAATAGGATTTTAGAAAATTCAAATTATTTTCGGAGGTATGGCTGTTTTACTAAAATATCATTTCATGAATTAAGACTGCGAGAAACTTTACGTGAAACTTTAAACGCGTTTTTCTCAAAACTGTCTTTTTTAAAACGTTTCCCATGACAACTCAAGTCCTACTGAACCGATTTACTGCAAATTTTGTAGAGGTCTTCTTCATGGGCTTTTCTATCGCATGAACTATCCTCATCCCAAAATTTTAATGCTACTATTTTTAAAAATTTCCAAAAACTATAAAAAAGTGGTGCAAAAACAAATTTTTTTTTCAAGTAGTCGCCATTTTTTTTTCAACTCTTTTAGTTCGAACGGTAGAGGCATTCCTATAAATTAATAATCGTTTTTTTTTTTTTCAAATTGCCAGAAGGGCTGAATCGTGGGAATGGTCACGTGCCAGCTTTTTGAGAGCCCCCACTTCATCAGCTGCGAACTCTTTGAATTTTGGATTTTTTACTTTTTTTTTTTTTGCTGTATTTTTAAAACATTAATAAATATCCTATAAAAAAATGAATAGTAAAAATATTGATTGGTTTTTTTTACAGCACTTCAAAAATTGCGTTAAATTCGTGCATCTAGACCAGAATACCCCCTTAAGCAAGTAAGGTTCAAATCAAATCTTATCCGATTGAGATTTTAATTGTTTAAAAATTCTAGGAAACTTTTTCAATTCTTAAAATGTCTGGAATTATTTCAATTTTTGTTTACTTAAATTTTTGTTTCTTGAATTAAAATTATTTTCCTATTATTTATGTATATACATACATATGTATTTTTTTAAGTTTTTCTTAACATTGGTTTTAAAAACAGATAATGGACTTTAGGGGCCCCGAAAATAACTAAGCTTCAGGTCCCAAAAAACTTAGATCCGCCACAAACGTACACTTTGTGGTTGAATAACGTTCACTTCCTGGTGTAAATTTAAACTCTGTTGTTTAATGCGTACACTAATGGTGTAAAATTAAACTCTGTGCTGTAAATTTAAAAAAAATGCGTGTAGGGCGTTGAGCACGGGGGGTTGGGCGCTGGGCGGGCATTGTCCTTACCTATTCAAAACGCCCTGGAACTTGGAAAACTATTAAAGGGTTACTGAAATATTGAGTTTCGCAAAATATTTAACATTGTCACACTTCTTAAGAATTTATTATTTTTATATTTTTTTTAAAACCATAGGTAGGACAACCTCAAAAATGCTGTAAAACGCACCGTTTTCGAGATATTTGCGAAAAACTAAAAATATGCAGAATATGTATTTAGGAGGACAAAAATGGTCAGCTTAGTTGTGAAGCATTCGATTTTCATCATCAGAAATATTGAAAATTTTTTAGTTAGATTATGAATTTAAAATTATTTTAGGTATTAATAAATAAATAAATAAATAAATATATACAACAGCTAAAGAATTACAACTTCATATAACTATAACGAATTCAGCCGTTGCTGTTTTTCTTATGAATTAAAAATCCTTGAAATCACTATAATTTTTTTCGTTTTTGGCTCAATGAAATTTTGGCCATGACAAAGAATATTGAAAATAAATTTTTTTTTTTTAAATATTTTATTAAAAATTTAATAAAAAATAATAAATTCATTCAACCTACAAAACAGTTTATTTAAATGAAACGGAGAAAATAAAAACCACCTAACGACAGAATAAAAACATGATTTTTTTTTGAATTTGGTCATCACAGATCACCCCATATAATTTTTTTCTTCTAAACATTTTTAAAAGTTCTGTTCTTTCTTTTAATTTCAATAAATTTGTTTTTGAAAAAAAATTGAAAAAATTTTTTATTTTATTAATTTTTTGTAAACAAATCATTATTTCGTTTTCACACGTGACGAAAAATCTGGCGATTATCCAATTTAATAAATTGGATATTAAAAAATAAATTTTTATTCTTAAATTTTTTGAATTTGTATACATAGTTGTTGTTTCAGAATAATAATGTACGTCAGAGAGACACACCTCCCTTCGCGTAAAAAAACTATAAAAATGATAATACATATATGTAAGTATGTATACCTAAGTGTTTTTTTAGTGATAAAATAAAATGACCATATATTTTATGCTGAAATCCGGGACCAGTTAGTTCAAATAAAAATAAAAAAAGGATTAACGCATTCTCGGTACATAGTTTTCTTAGTTTATTTAATTGTTCCGAATTAAAATATCATAGAGTTTTCATTTTATTCATTTAATTAATATTAAAAATAAAAAAAAATAAAAAAAAAAAAATAAAATAATTATTCTTAATATTTTTAATTAGAAGAAATAAATTTTATAAAAATAAACTAATAATAAATACTATTGCATTAAGCGTATTTTTCTGCTGAATGAATTTTTTTTAGAGTAAATCTTCATTACTAGAAATAAAATTATAAAACTCTTCACATAAATAAGAGAAATTACACTTCACTTGCAGTATCGCTTTTAATGTATCCACCCTCAACTCCGTTTTTTCAATGGACCAATACTTATTGACCACTGAAAATACTCGTTCGGTTGTTATTTAATTGGAAATAATAAGGTAAGCTGTACAATACGGAACACTTTCCGGGACAATTTTCAATGCAGAACATACGCATAATCCGGGACGTCTGGCCACTTTATGATAAAATAAAGTTTAAATGTTATAGGATCAAATTTTTGAGTTCAGTTTAATTTCTTCTTTTTTTAAATCAATTGAAATTAACCAAAGTTATCTGTTTAATTTACATATAAAGTTTTATTTTCAATTTATGTTCTAGTTCATTTTTTTTAGGTTCTAGTACACTTTTTTTAGGTCCCAGTTCGTTCAAATTTTTTTTAATTTTTTCGAAATTTTTTTAGGTCCTAGCTCATTTTTTGCTTTTAGGTTCTAGTTCATTAGGTCCTAATTCGTGGCGCCCAAAAATTGTCCGAAATTGAAAATACTCGTTCTGAGTCAATGTTGGCTTAATTGTACAAATAGCATCAAATAATATTTGCAAATTATCAGTTGTTTTCCCAGTGTTCCGAAATAATGTAAATTTTTTATTATATTTTTAATTTTAAATAAGTTAACACCGATTAGTCCAACTAATTAAAAAAAAACATGAGGTGTCATGTGACACCCGACAAAGCGATCTTACGCCTAAAAGTATAATTTTTAAAATTTAAATAATATATATATGTATTATATGTATATGTATGTACTAGTCATCATATTCTATCATGGAAATAATTGGTTTGTGGTAGCTAAAATAAGAGACAAATGTTTGTGACTCTGTTTTGTTGACATATCTGGAAAATTTACTTTTTTTTTTATCTCTAATGTTTTCTCGTTTTAATACTCTAATTTTCGCAATAAATTTTACACAATTTATAATTACATATTTATAGCTACATATTTTTCAACACAAGTCCAAAGTAATATAATATTTATAACTATAGATAATAATATCAATAAATTTGGTTTTTGGGCTTCCGTTTTTTAAATTGAATTCACGCAACAGAATAATATTAATCCAATTAAGTAAATAAATTGTCAATAAATTAATGAGAAATCAAAAAATATCGAATTTATCAATTAAAACTCGTAAATATAATTATATTAGAATTTATTAAAATTTCAAATTAAATTGACCTAATATAAATGTTTAAAAGTTTTTTTAAGTTGCTAGAATTCTTTTTTGCCGACAAAAATTTGTGGGATTTGCGGAGCCACTGACCACCCGCCCGCTCCCCCGCCCTTCTCCTTTTTTGCAAAATTAATTTCTCGTCAAAGTTCTGTTTAAAATTTTTTGTGAAAAGGCTTTGACGAGAAATTAATTTTTCAAAAAAAGTTTTGTTTAAAAAACGTATGAAGTAAAGTATGAAAATATTGAAGGGCCATAACTCCGAAATGGGGGCTTTCCCACAAAAACCGTCTCGGATTTAACATTTTAGAGATCGCCCCTACCACCTACCCAAAAATATGGCAAATCGGGTACAAAAAACAATGTCCATACAAAAATATATGAAAACATTTGGGGGCCCTTTCTCCGAAACTTCCACATCCTTTTTTTTTTCATTTCACTCCCTATTCAATATCCTCCGTAAAGATGCTTCGCTTCAAAAACGTTGTATCGGAGTCGGATTATAATTCCGGATATCGGAGACGAATACATAAGAAAAAAACCGCGGATTTTCGGATTCAGTTTATCCGTTTCAGAAATTCTACCGCTGAACTACAAAAGCACTTCGGTAAATAATTACTGGAACTTAATAATATAAAAAAGATTAAAAAAACTAACGTCTATTTGTATTTGTAATGCTTTAGCAGAAAGTTTGTAACATTTTATCTTTTATTTATATAATAGTTGAAATTTGTAATAAATAATTTATTTAGAATGAAAAACCGTTACTGAAATGAGTTTTTTAGTATACACATACCTAGCCTTCATTTATTACAGTTTAAAAAACCTAAGGATGTTGTTTTTGTACACCAAACTTTGAATTTTACGACGACTTGTTTTGTGATAGTAAGACTGGAAAATGTTACCAACATATTTGAAAAAACACAAAAGCCTTAAGCTTACTTTAATTAATTTTGAATAGAAAAGTTAAGGAAATCTAAAAAAAATTAAACGAATTAAACAAATGTGAAATGAAATAAATATTTCAAAGCAATAAAATAAAATTATATCATATGTTTGTGGAAATTTCTAGCTTACGTAAAACAATTAATTAATTCAATAATTTGCTTCGACGATGAAAATTTTTGAATGCGCAACTGTTTATTTATTTTCCAACTAATTGTATTTATTACATATGTACGTACTTTATATATATTAGAATTTCTTTTTTCAAATATTATTTTATTTTTAAATTTGTGTTTCTAAGAATGATTTATATATTATTTATTTACTATTTATATTACGCTTTGAGTCCAGAACAAACATAAATAGATATTTAAGTACTATTTATATACATAGAAACGAACATAGATGTTATGTACTTATTAAAGAAGCTTTTTACTTTAATTTTCAATAATATTTACAGAAAATAATTTCTAATTAAAATATTGCTCAACTTGTATGATAATAAATGTTTGGAAATTGGAATCTAAAGCAATGATTGATGACAGATATAATATTGTAATAATTTCATCTACATATAATAATAATAATTATATGTATAATCTCAAAGATAGGTATTTTGCTCTCAGTGAACTACTTGCTTTCAAGTGTGTTTCAACCAGAGCTGTGGAGTCGGTCAGCAAAATTATCGACCCCAACTCCGACTCTTCATTTTTTTTCTTTGACGACTCCGAGTTCGACTTCGACCCGACTCCTACTTTGACTACTTTGACTCTCTGTCTGATACCAATGTACTATTCTTTCTGTACCCGCACCAGCAATTATAAAAAATAGTATTTCCCGAAATTGCCATAAATTTTAATATGAACATAAAAGGGTATTTCCAGTAATTTTCCCGGTAAGCCAAAAATCGTGATAATATATTTTTATTGGATTCCTGTGCCAGACACTTGGTTGTTGCTTTGTTAAATTTAATTATAAAAATATAATTATAAAAATGTTTTATTTAATTTAATATGTTTTGGCCGAGTATACTTTAAATTTTATAGTTTTGGAGTCGTAGTCGGAGTCGGCTTTATTTTGTCGACTCCTACAACGACTCTTAACAAGCAAAAATTACTACCGACTCCGACTCCACAGCCCTGGTTTCAACAAATAAATGGTAATGGAAGCAGTTGCAAGGAGATAGTTTTAAAAATTGAAGGTTCAACACTTCACGAAATTATTATCGTTATATACTTATAAAGATCTACTCACGAACATACCTCTTCTATTTTCAATAACTAAGTTTTTAATCGATTTTTGATTAAAAATTATTTTTTTTACGTTTTTGATTTTATTTTGGTAATCAAACTTAGTGAAAGCTTAAGCTTTAAAGAATGAGAATTTATATAAGTGGTGTTTATTCGTGAAGATTAAGATAATTTTTATTCCAAATTATCTTAATTCCCGCGAATAATTATCACTTTCAACATTATTATAAGCAGGGCTGTGGAGTCGTCAAAAAATAGTTCCAACTCCGACTCCAACCGCTAAAATTTTTAATGTACGACTCCGACTCCAACTCCAAAGCTAAAAGTATGTGGAAATATATTTTTAAATACTAGTGAAAACTATGCTGTGGGTAATGAATGGAAGGGAATTTATTATATAATATAAAGCACGTGCATATACAAAATTTTTAAAATTCAATGAACTTTGAAACATGTGCTAAAAAAATTCTTGGGGTCGGAATCGCGAATTTTCGTAACGACTTCGATCCGACTCAAACTCCGATACAAACACCACAACTCCGACTCCACAACTCTGACCCCACAACCCCGACTCCGACTCCAACTCCACAGCCCTGATTATAAGGATAGGAAATGAAAATTTAAATCTATCGATAACTCAAATAAGAATTTAATTTTCTAAGTGAATGAGGAAGAGAAATTTTGCAAATTCAATCACCTTTACTAAATAAATAGGTACTAATAAAATTAAGAATGGATCAAATTATGTCTGTTTTTATTACATCAATAAAATTGAATTATTTTATTTTTATATAAAACAAAATGAAGAGTCTAATAGAAAATTATGCAATTATCTAGCATAATGTATAATGTGTAGTAAAAGTAAAAGTAAGGCTTTTGTTTTTTTTTTTTTTTAATAGTAACAAAAATTTCACGTCAGAATAATAAGCCATAAAAATGTACCTTAAAAAATAAATTTCATAATTTTAATAATTTAAAAAAATTATGAAATAATAATAAAATTTATGCACTTCTCAAAATCATGGTCTGGGTTTTATTGTTCTTAAATATAAAATTAAAAAAAATTATAAAATTATTTTGTTTTCCATAATATCCGGTGTATTGTTTTTTTCTTTAACTTATTACTTAATTTTGTGTGTTTGAAAAAAATTAAAATCCGTGACCAAAACTTATAGATATTATTATAATACATATATCTACAATTTTTATCCTCAATGTCTTAAGACGGAAATAATATATAGAAACGGGATTGATAACTGGGCGGACAATATAAACAATTGCATGAAATTATTTGTAAAATTTTGGTTTTTGGTTTAAGATTTAAAAATATGATTTAAAAATATGAAAAATTTTAAAACTTAATAATATGTTTGCCTTTTTTTATTTCCTTTTTACATAGTTTGATTTATATAAAAATTTTGTCTAAATAGGTATAGTTAAGATAGTACTAAGCTTTTAATATTAGTTTAATTTTCAACTGATAATTATTATGTTAGCTTTTATTATGTAAACGGCCATAATAAAATGTAGATCAGAGCGTCGCGTCGTCGCCACTAAAACATAAAATGATGATATTGATAACTTCAAGAATGTTGAATATCGGTGTAGATGTAATTGGTATGCTTAATTTTGTTAATTCTGTCAAAAAATATTCTTACATAATGAACAGTTAATTTTTTTGATGAGGTGGGAAGTTGCATGTCGCAAAAGCGAGGACTATATGTTTTTGCATTATGTTTTTCCTAATTTCCGCCCCGCCTTTCTGCAACTCCCTTCCAACTCTACCCTTCTTCAACTCTACCATTCTTCAACGTCACTGCTCCGTTCCGATCTTACCTACCGTTCCAACTTCCCGCTCCACTTTTCCGCTCCCCTCTTCCGCTCCTACCTTCTGCTCCGCCCTTTCGCTCCTCTATTCCCTTACCACTCCTCTCTATCCGCCTAGTTCCGCTTCTTTTCTGTCCTGCCCGTTTATTCCTCCCTTATCATCTCTCAGTTCCTTCTGCGTTTCTTTTTTGTTCGTCCGTCTTTACTCTTCCCCTTTTCTTTTTTTAAGGATTTTTTTAATACTAATATTTATTTAAAGTATATTTAAATTTATTTACTTGAAGTTTATTTATTTGAAGCATATCCAATCAAAATGGACCTAAAAAATAGTTTTCGACAGCAGTGCCTAGAACTAAACCAAAACATAAACCAATGTTCGGCCTATCTCTGGTGGTTCTTACTCACAAACCAACACAAAGATTTACATATAGATGTCGTGTTTGTTGGTGTTTCATTGCCAATTCTTACAACAGTGACCACTGAACCATTCACACTCGAAGAAAGCAGGACGCAAACAGAAAATAGGTAAGTCTCCTGGCCCAGATGGAATACCCAACGAGATCATAGTGCAGGTTATAAAACACTTTCCGGAATGTCTCTTAAAGCTATTCAATAAATGTCTAGCCGAGGGAGTCTTTCTGGAAAAGTGGAAAAACCAAAAGCTGATTCTTCTGAGGAAGCCAATGAAGCCGACGAACCTAACATCATCGTACCGTCCGATTTGCCTCCTGGACACCATGGGTAAGGTTTTGGAATGATTGATTCTCCAGAGGCTGGAAAGTCATATAGAAGAACACGGTGGACTGTCAAGTCGACAGTTCGGGCTCAAAAAACAAAAGATTGTCAACAATCCATGAGATCCAGGAAGTGATTAATATCACCAGACTAGGAAACGTAGGAACCGGGAAGAAGATTCACAGCTCTTGTCTTAATAGATGTGAAAAATGCCTTTAACTCCCTAGAATGGGAACACATAATTAAAGCGCTGAGGCTAAGGGAAGTGCCTGGCTACCTGGTAGATATCGTCAATAACTACCTAAGTAACCGAAAGGTGTTCTACGTACGAAAAAACTTCAGAGAAAATTCTATCCGGAGTCACACTGTCGAAGATGTTGTATGCTTGTCCGGTATGGGCGAAGGCAATGGAGAAGCCATCCTACAAGAGCAGTGCTAATTCCGTAAATAGATGTTCGGCGTTGAGGATAGCTTCGGCTTACGAAACTGTCTCGGATAGCGCAGTCCTTGTGGTAGCAGGAATACCTCCTATTGACCTGATGGCGGCGGAAAGGAGTACGGTTTTCTGGCAGTCACAGGAGGAAGAAGTTGACGAGATTCGGACACAAATAAAGAAAGCAGCCAGGCTCGAGCTACTAAACAAATGGCAGATGCGTTGGGATGGTAGTACATCAGGTAGGTGGACACACAGGTTGATCCCAAGAATAGAAAAGTGGATAAGTAGAAAGCATGGGAACGTGAATTTTTAAGAGGGATCATGTGATTACTGCGGAGAGGAAATCGATGATGCCTTCCACACATTTTTCAAATGCAAAGAGTGGGAGGGTGACAGAACAAGGGTTATTGAGTAGGTAGGGGTAGAAATAACACCAGGAAATATGGTAGCAGTGATGTTAGAAGCAGAAGAAAAATGGCGTGCAATGGAGGTGTTTTTCAGGAACATTCTGAAAGCTAAGCAGCAGCGCTTGAACGCCTAAATTTCTGGAGGGGCACCATGGAAACGTGAAAGAAGGAGATAGTAGGAACGGGCTGGGCTACTCGCGAAGGAATGCCGTAAGGTGGTACCGCGTGTAGCCACTCAGCAGCCAGGAATGTGGGGTTTTAGTAGGTAGTTCAAAATAGTTTGGAAACTAGTTTGAGAGTCCGACACTCTGTGCGTCCATGCATTTCCCCACCTTCTCAAAAAAAAAAAAAAAACTTCGTATTTAAACTATTAGGTTGACTATGACTTCGATTATTTAAATGCTAAAATATGCATAATTTTGTTCAATTTCAGCGGAAACAGTTCCGGAAAGAATTTTATATTTCACAATTGTTTAAGAGTTTTCATCGGTTTGAACATAAGTTCAATTTCGATGCAAGCATTTCATGTTTTGGTTTCTACTTTATTTAATTTTAGACTCTCGTAGTTTTGTATTTTTTTCTTCGATAATATGTAAATATTTGTCAATTGTTCTTTGTTAGCAATTAAAAATCAACGTTGTCGATGTGCATATCGAAAATCCAATGATCCCCCTCCTTTCGAGTCGAGTGATATAATATTGACAAGTGTCTATGTGTTATTGTGTAAATACAGAACGAGTTGTAGAACAAATTTTGTTAACATATCTTATATACTGTTTTAATGTGCATGGGAGAGGTAGTTGCAGTATATACATTTGCAATGCAAAAACAAAAAAAAACAAAAGTTGATAAACAAATTTTTTTTTTCATTTTTTGTTGGTGTTTGTCTGTATTGAAATATTGATAGTGATATTATTTTTGTTTAGGTATTACGCAATATTCAATACGAAACATCTAAATCATTTCATTGTTCACGCTGATGCATCTAAATTAATTCATTATTCACGCTGATGAGTCTAAATGATTTCATTCATTTTCACTCGTGTCAATGTGTTTTTGTGTATACACAACTCGTAATGAATAACAAATTTAGTTAACATATATAATAATCTACTATTAACACTTTAATTTAATAAAATATTCCTACGTTTTTTCAACTTAAAGGGTTTAGTATTCAAAACGTTAATGAAATCAATAATTTTTAATGCACTAATTACGCATTAACAACATTTTTCAAGAAATTTTTTAAAAGAAAATTCTGAAAGTTGACTATTTAAAATTTAAAAGTTTATAATGGTTTTAAAACAAAATTTAAATAAAACTAAATATAATCTCCTGTCAAAGTTTGTTAATTTCTTCTTTCGAATATCTAAAATATGATTACTCATTAATGTAACCTTTATTATAAAGTTAGATGGAATTAAGAGGAAAAAATAACCAATTTAGTAATTTCTGGGAAATTGGAAAAAATTAGTTATTGAACTTTGGGCGACAATATAATTTTCGTTCTATACTTTAATAAATAATTATCGGAAGAATTAGTATACAGTTTTGAGTTTATTTTGTAAAATTAATTTTTCTAATAAACTGTTAATAAGATAAAATGAAATACATTTTTAGATGGAAATTTTTCCGGTTATAATTCAGAGTTGAACTGTAGAGATAATTCGTCGTCTAAGTATTAAGGATTTAGATTACAAAAAGAGAATTCTAACAAATACTGGTATTAAAGATTCGGTATAAATGATATTTACAGTTTAGTTAGAAACTAACCCATCCAAAAAATTAAAATAATTTTCATTACCTACCTCTATTATGAAGAGGAAAATCTTAGTAGTTTTTAATCAATTTGATATAGGTACGTACTACGTATACTGTTTGTATCAATCTGTTGAAACATCATGTGCAGCGAACCATTATTAATTTTTTTTTATGTAATTTTCTCAATTTTTTTTTTTAAATATAAGACAGATTTGGTGTAAAAATATGTTAGAATGTGTGATAAATATATAACGTTTAGTTATAAAGCCAATTTTTTTTTCTTTAAAATACTTTTTATTATTATATTATATTTATTATTTATTTATTATATTATATTTATTATATTTATTATTTTATTAAAAATTTTGTTTTGATTTTTAGATAAAAGTGAATTTTTATTCATGGAATGTTTTGCACAGCAGGCGGACGAGGAGGTCTTCATCTTTTTTTCCAAAAATTGGGAACAAGTTGGTGATTTTAGCATTAAAGACCTCTTCTCTGTTGTGTGGAGTTTTCATTTTGAATATGAAATATGTTTTTTCGATGTTTGGAATTTAAAATAAAAATATACACCTACAATATTATAGATATATATTGGCATACATAGTATGTATTTACATACTTATACTTGCATACATACTATTTATGTACATATTAGATAACTTATTATTTTATAATTATGTATTATCTACTTGAAACTTCCATTCTGATTATCAATAACTTATTTGAACTCAATAAAATTATATATTAATTAAACAAAAGTATCTTGAATGGCTCTTTCTAAACTTAATTTCTCGAATAGTACATTAAATGAAGTGCCTCTATATTTAAAAATATTTCTTTAAAAGCATATTTTAATATATTTAAATTAATTAAATGAATAAAAATTATTACATTAAGTAATATGAGTGAGCGGTCATTGTAACAGTCGACTTAACACAGACTTGTTTACAATGAGTGGAATTTTTATTTAGATCAAATTATTACATTTTTTTTGTTTATTTATGCTAATATGATTATTTTATTACATAATTAAAGACATGAAATGATGAGTTTTTGAATGATAAATGTATATAATTAAAAGAAAACATAAATAAATTAAATTGCAGAATTTTTAATTAAAAAAAATGAGGCATGCATTTTTTTAAATGCATTGAATACTACCAAAAAAAAAAAAAGAGCATATTATTAGTATTTAATAAACTATTAATTATAACAATTAGGAAATTAAAATGTGCAAGTGTATATATACAGAACAAAAATTTGTTTTCAGCGTTATACTATTAAGCGTAGAAAAACTCAAGGAAATTCAAATACAAAACAATTTAGTTCTAATTAGTCACTATAAATCCTTCAATATGAAAATAATAATAAGGGCCAATCTATTTTCATCTGTTTTCTATTTTGATTTTAGAAACTGCAAAATGATAATGATGATTGCATTAGTTACCGAACAATAATATTGTATTGTAAGCACTATTTAATTTCTGAACTCACTTTGAAGTTATATATATAAATAAAATATACTCACTCGAATAAAATACAGAACAGGTTTTATGGAAAAAAAAAAACTATCACTTCACAATGAGTTCGGGAATAGATAAGTTGAAATAACATGGTTATTAAATAAGTTTATTTTCAATTTGAAATCTAAGTAATTTTGTCCAAATTTAAATTTTGCTTGACTTAATTTGTATTTCTAATCGCAATAATGAAAATTAGAATTTTCAGATACATTTTTTTTAAACGGAAAAGTGATTTTTTTTTAAATTTTTCGTGCATATTTTTGCGCATTCCGAATTTAACTTTAGTTTTCATGTTTTAATTTTCTTTGCTTGTTTTCTTTCGTAAAAAAAATTAATTCGATATTCTTTATGTTTTTAATGATATTACATTACTTTCAAATGTATATTAATATTTCTATAAATTAATCAATTTTTCTGAGTTTTTTCTTAAAAAAATTAACGACAAAACTGGCATTAATGCAATACTGTAAAAATAAAAAGTAGGGGTTGAAATCGTTTATTAGAGCTTATATAATATATAAGCTATCTAAATATAGTATTTATCTTATATGATCATGAAAGTATATATGTATAATAATGTATCATAAATTAATTATGTTTTACCTTAAAAATTAAAAAAAAAGAAAAAACAAAAAATAGATTGATTATAAATAGGTAAACCATTGTTACTATTGTTTTTTGACATTTCAGGGGCAATCAATCAACTTGATTATAAACCTAAAAAATACATTAATTATTCAATGTTATTTTGTACCTTATTTTTCTCAATTGCAATTGAAAATTCAAGGATTAAAATATTTGAATAAAAAAGAGAAAAACTGTTTTTTTTCATTCAACATTCAACATATTTTTATGAAATAATCGTAATTTTTCAAAAATATTTATAAATGTAAAAATAAAACTCATTATTTCCTCAAAATAAATAAATAAATGTGTATTTTATAATAACAACAATAATGACGTTTAAATTTATGTTTTAACAAAAGAATTGTTTTTGAGAAAATAAAAATTTAACAATAATTTTTATAACATTTTTGATAGCAAAACATAAAAAAAAAACTTTTCTTAACTCTTCTATAATGTACTTGGGATTCAGGGTTGCAATTTTTCATTATAACGAACAAAAAAAAAAACCTATGTACCTACCTACTTTACACTGTATATTACATTAGATGTTTTCCCGCACAAAATTTTCTGAATTCATGAATTAGGTAAAAAAATATACTTTGCTTTTCAAATCTTTGGGACCGAAAAATATTGTGTCATTACTTTGCGCAACATCAAATTGGATTATATTGTATAAGGGATTTAGAATCTAATACCGACCTGAAGACTCGCTGTAGCTAACATAATATAAATAAAAAAGGTTATTGAAATCATTATAATAGTGGAACAGTTTAAAAAGTTTCAATATTTTGGGAAACAGAATCACTATATTTGAAAGATAATTTATTTTAATGCGCATGTGATCGGTAAGTTGTATTTACAATCGTAAATTTAGCTCGGTAAATGGTATATATTACATGCGTCAATACACATCTAATTATTTAATTAAGTAAATTTTATTTACATTTCCCGTATTAAGTAAATTTTATTTACTTTATTAATTCACTTTGAACTTTTGTTTATTTTTTGCATTGCAAATGTATTGATTGCAACTACCTCTCACATGCACATTAAAACAGTATACAAAACATGTTAATAAAATTTGTTATACAGCTCGTTGTGTATATACACAAAAGCACATAGACACTTGTGAATATTATATCACTCGACCTAACGGCCTCGTTATATAAGTATTGACTCGTGTCTATGTGTTTTTGTGTATACACAACTCGTTGTAATAACAAATTTTCTTAACATGTATTGTAATCTACAATTACAGCAATCAAAATTATGAAACCACTAATTTTTCAGCGTTTCAGCGTAGAATATTATCATCAGAGTAAGTCATAATCTATTCCGGTTTCTTCTAAAGCGAAAAATCTTTTTTAATGATAAAAAATAATCAATATCTTCTAAACTTGCCTTGGATAAAATAGTATTGTGTTGCAGTGTTGTGTGTCCTGTGCATGAATGGATATCATTTCAATTTTCATTAGCAGTTTTTTCGAGCTACTATTAATAGTATAGTTTCAGCGATACTATACTAACTAGTATAGTTTTTAAAAGTTTTAACCGTTTTGTTTTCGTTTTAACCATATACGTAATATGAAACTATTTTCACTTATACTTTGGTGGTATAGAAATGAAAAATATTGTAATGTAAAAGAAAAAACATTAATCACAATAAAAATATGCAAGTTTGTATTTTAAGTCTAATAAAAACTTTGTTGACGACTTCGTTACAGTTAAAGGAGCAAAAACAATTGTTACAAAAACAACGCAACATAAAAACATTTTTTAAAGCTATTTTACTCTTTCCTTATTTGCAGTAAAATTGGGTTGAATTAAAAAAAAAGATATGTACCTACCTTATTATATGGAATTCTTAACTTAATAAAGAAAACCATTGCAAGTAGTTAGCAATTTTGTTTAATCCGACGATTCTCTGAAATGTGTTAACATTTCCACAAAATACTTTATGTAGTCTCAATTGCAAAAAAAATAAATATTCCAACACGCCTTAAGATTAACTTTTATTCGAGTAACCAAAATTATTGGCCCTATGCTGTCGACAACATTTTAACATTCTAAAACAAAAGCTTCGTAGTAGGATGTAGCATTCGGGGTGGCCAAATGTATCCGATAAAAGGCAGAACGTCAGAAAAATAGTTTCTAAATAAATTTAGACGAAAAGAAAAAAAACAAAAATTTAAACAAATTATTAATTTTAAACCATTCTAAAATAACAAATAAAAATATTGCACAGACTTTTTTTTTATATAAAAAAATAATGTAAAAAGAAGTTACAAGAAGTTACAATTCTACAGTGTTGTATAGTGAGTGATATACTTTGCAATGTTTTAACGTTTTTTTTTTTTTTTCATAAATATTCAAAAAAAAATATTTGTATAGGTAAATAAAAACAAAACGAAGAAGAATATTATGAAAAATGTGTTTCTAATCAAAAAAAAAAAAATTTTTAAAGAGGGATTGATGATAAATAAAAATTTATTGTGAAATTTTCCAAGAAGGTTCAAATTTTTCGAAAATAAAAATTTAGTTTTCAATTGTTTCTTTTCGAGTAAAGTAATAGAAGAAAAATCGAGATCCACTTAAATTTAAAAAGCAAAAAAAAACTTTAAAAAAATAACAAATTAAGTAAGAAAAGCTTGCACAAAGAAAAATTAAAAATAATTATGGAAAAGTGAAACTGAAAGCGTTCAAATTAAAAAAAAAAAAAATAAAAAATTTGAAAAATTAATTTTAGAAAAAAAAAAATCAAATAATTATAAATTTTATGGTTGAAAAAATTAAATAGAAAAAAAAATTTAGACGTTACACTTATCGAGGCAAAAAATATAGCTAACTCAGCGTAAATTAAAAATTTTGAGAACAAAATTTTGGCTTTTTAATGGAAAACTCTAATAAACATAAATGAAAATCGTTGTTAATTGCTTCAGATTTCTTATAAAAATAGTTTCTCTAACCAATTTTTTGTTATAAAAAGTATTCACTTTTTCTATTACATCCATAAGGCAACCTTATTCTCTAATTAATTTATTTAGCGCCTTTCAGTCTATAAAACCATTAACTTGAAGACAAATTTTGAAAATTATTGTGTCTAGTACTTTCAATTATACATCTACTATGTAAACTTTTCGAGGACTTTATTTGTTTTAATTATGTATTAAAGTTGATCATCTGAACCTTTAGACTTAGAGAAACACATTTTTTTGCTAATATGAAAAAGTTTGAGTAAAAAATATAAAAACTAAAATGTGGTTTTGATTCTCCATTTTTGGCTTCATTTGTGTTTATTGAATTATTATTGAATTGAATTATATTAAACTTGGCTTGAATTTGATAGTTTTGCATTATTTTTATCCTACGCAAAGAAAAGAAAAACTTTTTTGTTTTAATAATCAATAAAAAATAAAATATTACAAAAAAAAGTTTACTAAAATATAAATTTAAATTGGAACAAAATATTTGGATTATATAATTAATTTAATTATTACTGGGATTACACTAAATTAATTGAATTGCATATTATGAAAATGGATTAATTTTATAAATTCATAGGTAGGTAAAGGTAAACTACAGAAAAAAAATCATATAGACTAATGACAGTTATTTACATATAAAAAAAAATTTTGTACATACATTTTTCTTTAAATTGGTCCAAGATATTTACCTCTGTGGTACTACTAAAAATTGAATGAATATTATACTCTAATGACAAAGATAAATTTAGATTCGTACATTTAAATTCATAGATTTCAGTTTCAGCCTAGATTAGTTTATATACTTATTCAAAAGATTCAAAGATTTTCTGAAACTTACTTGCAACGGTCATTATACAATAACATTCTCAACCATTTGATTCAAGCACATAGATTCTATTCCTCTTGGAGAATAAAATTACTTTTCAGTGCAAAGTTAATTTTTTTTGAGTTAATCTCAATACGAACGAATTAAAATTTTGCTTAATTCCGCTATTATCGAACTATCAGTAGTATTCGAAAACAATATTCTTAATTTCATTCGAGTGACACAACTCAATAAAATATCATTGAACCTAGTCAAAATAGTCTTTGAGAATTAAATTGTCAAACAAGTGTCACAATGCTTCAATTAAGAGTATACAAACAATTGTATGGTTGTGTATATCTTTTATGGTTGTGTATATCTTTTATATTTTTTTCTTGAAGAATTTTGAGCTTATTTAATTTATTAGAATAATTTTAGGAATAATATTTGAAACTCAATATAAGGATGAATTATTTTGTACAAGAAGGGGTTTATTTCTCTTTTAGGATTTTCTTTGTACTTATGATCCGAGAGTTTCACATAATAACCCGCGAAAAAGGAAAGAGTACAGAATATTTAACATCAAAAAAGTTTAATACATAAAAAAAAATAGAAACTATTTTTATTAAATACAAATAAATATTATTTTTTTTAATTAATTGTTCAGAAATTTGGGTTGAACCAAGTTTTCATTATATTTCCCAGGTTAGCTTCTATGATGATGATTATAGATACTTTCAGTTTCAGGCCTTAATAAAATGGTTGTAGTTATTTGAAAGTATTTTTCTTGAATTTTTTATTTATTTTCTGATTTTGGATTTTGTTCCAATATAATACGAGTATTATATTTTCAATTTATTTTTGGTATTAGGAATAAAGTGAAGTTACTATAATTATCATTATCTCAGAACTTTCATCACTACACAGATAGTATTTTTTCTCTAAAGTTTTTCTCTACAGTTTTTCTATTAGTGTTTTCATGTCCTTTTAGATAATTTTCTTATGATTCCTGTGTATTTCCATGTATATACTTGTAATTTAAATACTTCAGATACCTACTTCTTTATTTTTTTAAAGTTTGATAATGAGAAATTATGTTGAGTATTTCAGTCTAGGTAGGTTTAGTAATTTTTGAAACAAAATTTTATAAGTTATTAACCCTTTTTCATGGTCGCTACCTTATATGAAAGAATATCGCATATCAGGGTTATTAACTTCTATTTTATGTTAAGTAGATCTTAAGCAAGATAAAAGTTATGTTGATGATTATTTGTAAAATTTTAGAAGGTTAAAATTAAAGAAAAAATAATAATAAGAAGAAAAATAAAATCTTCAATGTTTTTAGTTAATTATATAAAATTTAATGGATGCTATTTTAAGAGATTTATTTTCCGTTATTTTAGTTCTGTTTTAAATTGAATGATACGGTGACATACTCTCATTCAAAAATCAATGCCAAACAAAACGTAAATCTACACAATTAATATTCATCATTTATGTTTCAATTTGAATTTACATATTATACATATATTTTTATTTGGTAACGGTTTTATGAGTATTTTGCTTTTATTCTATGAAATTTCAATATTCCACAGTAAAGAAAAAATAACAACAATATAATAAACATTAATGACATGATAAAACTTTTAAAGTACTTGTACATAAAAACATACAGCCAGTGTAGTTAGAAGTAAGAACTGAAACAACGACTGTTTTACGATACGATTGACCGTCGATGCAATATTTTGAAAATAGAAATCTACATATTATGTACCTTTAAAAGCTCAATCTCAAATTCCAATACAATTTTTTATATTATCACAGTCCTTTATCCCAAGGAAAACTTAACGGCTACATCTACATTTAAAAAATTAATACAGTGTAAAATTTATTATTTTTAAGCATTCGAAGTCAAACAATTTTTGAGCTCTATAAAAAGAAATTTTTGAGATAGATCTTAATTAACTTTTTTAGATACTCTTTTTTAAAATAACTTTTTGAGCCTAACAACAAACTTTGACTTCGTTTCGTTTACTTTCAACAAAATCATGGCTGCAGTGCTATAGTACCAAATTTCAAAGCGTCGACAATTCATTTCAGGTTTATAAAAACTTATTCTTTAATTTCCATTTGGACATAACTATTAAGTATACCTACTCCTTAAGCTTTTCAAAGTTGAATTTAGATAATTGGTTCACAAAAATTTTCTTCCATAATTTGTTGACTATTATAAATTTTGTTTTCGATTTAAAATAAGTTTTCTTGTTCCCGCTTAACGAAATTATATCAACATTATTTCAATTTCGAATTAATGATGAAACTTTACTTACTTCATTTTTTTATAGTGAAAAAAGAGATAATCTCAAACAAATTTAACGAACCTAAAAAAAATTGTCATGAAGCGCATCTAAATGTTTCTATTTACAGTATATTTTCCATGAAATTTCTTTACACATTTTTATTGTAAACTTAACTGGTATCTTTCATAAATAGTATATTTATTGTGATAAAATAAAAACGAACCAAATTTCTTAAGATACTTATTTTAATTTGTTTTTTGTTAATCATAATATGAATCTATAGTAAATTTTTATTAAATAACTATTACCTATGAAAATATTAAACAATGTCATTAAGTAATTTTTATAAAAATGACAGTAATGTGAGCTTATGATAACTAAGGTAGCTAAAATTAATAATAGTTGAAGTAATAACTTTTTTTTAACGGAAAAGGAGACCTAAGTACAACTAAGCTCAGTTAAATATAGCGAAATTAAGATAAATTAAGAAAAAAGTTTCCAAGTTGAATTTATTCAGTCAGATTTATAATGAGTGACTGGCATTCAAATTAAATTATCATTATCCTTCATAAGATCTGAAGCAAGACAGCACATAAAGTTCTAAAGTTCCAACTAAGTGTACAAATGAAATAACCTTAACTTTTTATGTAAAGTTCTTTATTATTTTAATGCATCGAGTCTAATGAATTCATATTAAGTATATTTCCTGTAACTTTAGAATAAAAAAAATGGTATATAAATTTTCTTTTAGGAAAACAACATTATCAAAATAAAATTATTTGTCAGAAAAAATGTTATCCCCTAACGTTAATGATTGACAATAATGAAACTTCGGAGATATCCAAAATTATTTCTAGTCTTTATTCTTTATTGGAATATAGTTTCGTTAATTAATGCACAAAAATTATGTCCACAAACGGAATCAATATTACCATGTCGATGTTCATTGAAAGGTGGAGAAATGCAGATATGGTAAGCTACATATTATATGTATTATATATAAGTAATAAAGTATAAGCATAAGTAAATACAAGTATAAATATTAAATAGAATAGAAATACTAAAAAAGGAGGCATTACTTTCTTAGTATGAAAAACGATTCAAAATGATAGAATCGTATGAAAAATTTAAAATTATTCTAACTTGTTAGAAAAATTAAAATATTTTCAAAAGTTTGAACTTTTAAACCGAGAAAAATCAGCGATATTGACCCAATATAATTGTATAAATTTTAAATGAATATAATATAGTACTGTATAAATATATAAATTTCTTATATACATACGTATGTAATAAAGTTTTTCTTTAAATTTTTTTAGGTGCTCTCACAGCAATCTTCCACAAATCATGGAGGGAATAAAATCAGTTGAACGAACTATCAAAACAGTTATCGACGAATTAATTTTAGAGAATAATCAATTGCCAGCCTTGCCAGGTAGATTTTTTGGTTCATTGAAAATTGCTAGATTAATGCTGCGATATAATAGTGTTGAACGTGTTTCAAATGGCTGGTTAATGGATTTAGAGAAATCATTAGTTGAAATTTTTATAGTTGAGCCCCGACTACGAACTATACCATTTGAAAGTTTAAATAATTTTCAAATACTAGAAGCAATTACAATTCAAGCCGATGAATTGAAACGATTACCAGATTTTTCAGGTTTATTAAATTTAAAATATTTAAATATTCAAAGTAGATCACTGATTGAAATTTCACCAAA
Organism: Hybos culiciformis; assembly: GCA_964007475.1. Taxonomy (NCBI): domain Eukaryota; kingdom Metazoa; phylum Arthropoda; class Insecta; order Diptera; family Hybotidae; genus Hybos; species Hybos culiciformis. The sequence goes on from OZ023274.1 coordinate 22,503,904, forward strand.
TCAAATTCAACATTTATCAAAACTTCAGAATTTCCACTTAAATGGTGCAACACATATGAATCGTCTAGAAGCTGGACTTTTCAATAATTTGCCAACATTAAAGACAATTGATTTAAGTCGGAATGGCATAAATTGGATTCATTTGAGAGCTTTTTACAATCTACCAAATTTGGTTAGTTTGAAATTATCACAAAATCAAATTTCAGATGTGGGAATGATTGGAAGGGTTATTAAAGATTTAGAAAATTTACAAAAATTAAGGGTAGATAAAAACTTTATAGGCGTATTGAGTGAGGGCAGCTTTGTTGATCTGCCGTTGCTCACAGAATTGTATTTAAATGATAATAGGATAACTGAAATTCAGTATGGTGCTTTTAATCGAATACCAAACTTAAAAGTAATTTATTTGCACAATAATAATATTCGACGAATTCATTCAGAATCATTTATGCAACCATCCGGTAGTGGAATCGAAAGCTTATACTTACATAACAATGAAATTAATCGAATAGAAGAATTAAGATCATTATTGGACGCGCTGCCAGCATTGAAATTTTTAGATTTATCACAAAATTTACTAACAGGAATACCGTTTGGATCATTGAGAGGACACGGTACGTTAGAGCAACTACATTTAAATGATAATCTTTTGAAGCATATTGATCGTGATTCGATGATGGCAATGCCAGCATTACGTGAATTAAGATTACGTAATAATAGTTTAAATGATAACTTACCAATGCCATTTTGGAATTTGCCGGGATTAAAAGGTCTCGATTTGTCGGAAAATTATTTCAGACAAATAAATTCGGTATTATTAAATGGAATTCCATCGTTACGTCGCTTAGATATAAGCCGTAATAATTTAGAAAATATAGATCCTACAACATTCATCCATACAACAATGTTGGAAACTTTGAATATATCTTATAATGAGTTAGCAGAATTTCATCCAGCAACTTTTAGAAATTTGCACCGATTATTTGAAATTGATGCAAGTGCAAATAAATTACAAGAAATAGTTCCAGGTTTACCAAAAATAGTTGAAAGATTATCAGTACGAAATAATATGATTACTCAATTACCGATTGTTAGCAAATCTTTAAATTTACCACATTTGAGAATGTTAGATTTAAGCCAAAATTATCTGGAATATCTACCAAAATTCACGTTTCAGTCGTTGATTCAAATGCGTGTGCTGAGTCTGGCCCAAAATCGTTTGAAAGCTCTTGAAGATACAACATTTATTGGGTTAAACAATTTGGAAATTCTTAATTTGCAGGTACGACATTTTTTTTTTTTAAATATTCAAAATAAATTGGTTTGTTATATATAAATAGACACTTTTTTATTATCAAAATTAAAAATGGTTATTTGCGTTTTTGGTATATATATTTGGTATAACATTGCAATAATCCTTTATTTATATATATCATATACAACATTTGGTTATTATGAATTTTGAAATCAGATAAGATAAGATTTATATAAATTATTATTAATAACTTTTTTTTTTTAGGATAATCAAATTATTGAGATCGATGAAATGGCATTTCAAATTTTAACAGATTTACATGTATTGAATTTGCAAAATAATAAAATTGAAAGTTTATCAGATAATATATTTTTAAATAATAGTAATTTAGAGCAATTAGATTTATCGAGGAATATTTTAAAGGATATGCCACCAATGATTTTTAAAACATTAAAATTTTTACAATATTTGGATCTTTCAATGAATATGTTGACAACTTTACCCGAATCTTCATCCAGCTTAATAACAATAAATGAAATTGATTTTAGTTTTAATAATTTAATTCATTTACCAGATAATTTTATTGAATCGTGGAAAAATGTACTTGAAATACGTGGTTCAAATAATAAAATTGTTGAATTGAAGCAGGGTACAATAAAAAATTTACCGAAACTTCAATATTTAGATTTATCAAGTAATGACATTCAAACAGTTGAGCAAAATGCATTCATAAATTTACCAGAGCTTCAAGAATTAGTTCTTGCCGATAACAAATTGATAGAATTGAGAGATCACGTTTTCGAAAATTTATCAAATTTACAAGCAGCACATTTACAACATAATTTATTGCGATATTTGTCACCAGAAAGTTTCTATAATTCACCATTTTTATTATATCTAAATTTATCATCGAATTATTTTCGTAATATGGATAATATTGGTTTGCGCAGTATGAGGAGCTTAGAAGTTCTAGATATATCAGCCAATGCTATACGAGTTGTTAAAACGATGCCATTGAAATTATTAAATTGGTTGGTTGAATTAAAAATGGATAATAATCAAATTTGTAAAATACATGTTAGTATATTTATAATTTTAATTATTTTATTTTGTAAATAAAGTAATTTTATTTATATAACATTATTGAAGTACCTTTTACTATTACTTTTACTATTAAAGTGGAAATATATTTTTATTTCTAGGGCTCTCCGTTTGAAACAATGCCACGACTTAGAGTTCTATCAATTCGAAATAATCGTTTGAAAACAATGAATGAGAAAATTTTCAAAAATTTACGAGGAAATATAGCATTGTTTGACATAGACGGTGAGTACTTTTATAAATTGATTTAAAATGAACTTGAAATTTTTACTTGATAAACTATTTTAAATAGTGGCCACCGAAATAATACGCAGTTAAAAAGAGAGAATAGTGTTTAAAATTTTATTTTTACAAGACCAACCAAAAATGTTGTAGTTTTTTTATTTTTTTGAAGCTTTATTTTCTTAATTTAAAAAAATTTTAGGCAACCCCATTTCCTGCTCTTGTGACACCCTGTGGTTAAGTGTTTGGCTAGATGAAACGAATTCTCCAAATCCAGGTCCAAGATGTGAAAATGGCAAATTTCTGCGAGCTTCCAGAATGGAAAAAAATGATTGTGGAGATTTGAGATCATTAAATCAATTACCATTACTAAATGAGCATGGTGACTATTTTGCTCGACAGTTAAATGAAGATTTTACGGAGGAATGCGATGTAGATTATGGTTTTGATGCAGATAAAAAACGGCCGTCCCCGGGAGAAAGTGAATATTTCTATGACCAATACATTGATTTTCCTAATAATGAATCAACTCATGCATCAATTAATACTAGAAATGTTACAAATCCTATTCAAATATTACAAGGGGAACATCATAACATACCTGGAACAAATTTAATAGACATGAATAACACCATATTGAACTACAACTTGTATAACAGCAGACCAACATTAAATCCATCTTCTTTGTCACAGATTGATGCAGGACAAAATTCTTCACCGTTTACATTTTTCGGTTACCCTTTACCGAGTTTGAGCTTTGGAAAATTTTTTAATGGCCGAAAAAATGATGTCGGTGCACATGCTAAGTCTGCTACTCAAAGTCGTGGGAAATTTAGAATGTTTCGACCAACAGATTCAGAATTTGAGAAATACTTAAAAGAGGAGACACAATATCATGACGTCACTTCAAGAAATAGAAATTTTGATAGTGAGTCAAGCGAAAATTTCAGTACTGAAGATAGAACTTCATTTAGAACAAAGTCAAATTTTAAAAATCCACAATTAGAACGTGGCGGATTCTTCCCTATAATACCGAATGTAAGTGGGTTTGTTCCAATGAATAATATGTACAATCCCGACAAAATTCTGACAACTGAGAGAAATATTGATGATAAAACTATAAATATGAATCTTAACAAATATGTTGAAAGAAAAGTGTCTAATATGATTCCAGTTATAACAGAATCTCCACCAGTTCGAAAGCGAATAATAGAAACTACAAAAGCAACGTCAAGTATTGAAGAGGATCTTGGTATGTAATTCTGTGGTATTTTTTTTCATCTAATTTATTTTAAAGAAGACTATAATTTTTGTCATAAATTATAATTTAAATTTTTTAGGAACCCAAACTTCATCTTATGAGACAGATAAAATTGAAACAGATAAGTCTGAACAACACACTTATTATGTTACCGAAAATGAAAGTGAAGAAGATGAATCATTACTAACCACTTCGACTACAACAGAGGCAATATTTAATCAAACCGATTCTGATGATGAAATCACCGATTTGTCAGAAGATGACATATTCCCTCCAACCTCCACATCTGAAACAATTTTATTGATACCACCAGAGGAAGAACTAGATTTGAATGGACCTTGGCCAACTAGTCAAGTCTCATATGACACAGAGAGAAATAACAATGAAAAACTGTCAGAAAGTGATTTAAAATTACCTTCTAAAATACGAAATGGTGGCAGTGGAGGAGGTGGTAGGCCAACTATTACTAAAATAATTCAGCCTTCACAAAATCTACCAACTGCCGAAGAGTATTTTCACACAACAACACATCCTACACGCTCGGCTCCAGATAATGAATATCAACCAAATGAATTATCAACTCATTATTTTAGTACAGTTGAATCTGAACCGCAAAATCCACAAAGAGCTGGCATGGACTGGTATTATGAGAATTATAAAACGAATAAAAACAGTTTGAGCGATGGTTATGAAAGCTATGTTAGAGTTTTAGGACCAAAGAAAAATAATTCACATAAAATAATTAATGATTTTAATGCAATATTGGTGCTGATACCAATAATTTGTTTGATAATTTAAATTATCAAATATTTTCGAAAATTTTTAGTTTTTTTTGTAGAAAATTTGTAATATATAAATAAAAAGTTTATTCTTAATTTAAACTAGATTAGTTTCACTGATAGTGGTAGAAAAATCGTTAAGATTGTAATTTTGAGTAAAAATAAAGTTTGTGAATGAAATAAAATTTGCATCACATTTTCATTCAATTTCAGTTAATCTAAGCTTAGTTTAAAAAGTCATCTTTTGGAACTTCAATATACTTGTATCCTGATGGACTGATGGATTTTTTTTATCATAAGAAATTAGAGAGAATTCATTTCCGTTATCTATGGCCAATGTCATTATAATTTGTTAATTCTTTCGAACCCGATTCGTGTCTACTTGACCTCTCTTGAAGATTCTAATTTTTGCATACATTTTTCAGATTGCAAATCTTAAAAAAAATTAGTCACAAATTTCTACAATTTAAAAATTTATTATAATCATTTGTTAACTTTTTTTTCTACACTAATTCAATTTTAGGCTTTATTATTGTTTTATCTTTTAAATTAATAACCCAACCAGGATTTAATCCATAAAATATTTGTCTAGGATCTTTGCTCTGAATAAACATGTCATATTGTGAATCATCTTCAATTTTTGGTAATTTATAACCATATTTTTGTGATAAAACTAATCGTTCTTTACTTATTTCTTCTGGATCAGCTAAATATCCCCGATTAGCAGCTGATGTGTAATAATCGATAGCATCTTGTGGTGGTTGCATTCTTCTAGGTATTGGAACGCCTTTTTCAAACCACTTTTTCGGATTAACCAAAATTTGTAAACTTTTTGGATCATAATAAGATGTTGTAATAACACCACCATTACGTTCTATAGCTGCGATACACTGTTCTGTCGCATGTTGTATTTCAATAGAGATTTTAGCATTAAAATTATCAGCACCTTCATTAGTTAGCTGTAGTCCGAAATGCATTTCATTAGGATTCACGTTAACAACGCCAGTATTACACAAAGTTGTCAGATCAATAGGTTGGCTAATATCAATTCGATTAGTATCAATTAATAATTGCAATTTCTCCATTGATAATGGGGGATATTGGCGTCTCAAATGATGTCCCTTGTAGTAGGGTTCGTAAGGGAATCGAGTGTAAAAAGGTGTATTACCTTAAACGAATTAAGAAAGAAGTCAAATATTTCTTTTAATTGATTTAAGATAATTTTTGGTAACATAACTACATAATATTCGTATTTATTTCTATGTAAGATAGGTGCAATATAATATTCCGGAAACTTACGGTAGGTACCTATACACTATCTATCACTATCCTATACACAAAAACACCATGCCCAAAAATCTACGAAGAGTTCAATTTTCTAGTTCAAGAAAACCAGTCGAGCATGATACGCTATGAACTTTGAATTTTTAAAATTTTAAATGGTAGGAATAAATTAAAAAAAAAAAAAATTGGGAAGGAAAATTGAATGCTAGAAGGTAAAAATTTACCGAATTTGGAAATTCAATTCAGTAAAACTTACCGGTTTCATAACCAAGTCTCATAAAATTTTGGCGTTGACCTGAACCTTTGTTACCAGCACCATGCTTATCACCACCGTGTTGAGCTCGTCCTCTTTTATCCTAAAATTAATTTTTATAAATTAAAATTAAAGTTCTCTTCTAAAATTTTGTTGGAACTTTTTTTTTATCAAATTTTTAGCTCACATTTTGTTTTGATTGGGGATTCGGTCGAATATTACCAATTTGAACTCTAGGTAATGTTCGAAGCATTTTTAATGCTTTCTCAGCCGATTGTTTAACATTATTTGTCATTGCTTCTTTTTTTCTAAGAATAAAAAAAAATAAATATTTAATTTAAATTTAAAAATTAAAATTTTATTACAATTTCAAATCAAGTCAAAGTCAATTCACATTCACAAAAATATTAATATCAGCTGGTGTGGTTCAAAACAAATGAAAGAAGAATTATTTTCAGTTCATTGAGTTTTGTGCAACGCCATCTGTAAATAAATAGAAAGGTAGTATTTTGTTTTTAACATTTTGAAAATGGAAGCTTCTTTTTTTAATACAAGAAATATATAGGTATACCTACATTATATTATTTTATTACCGTATTTTTAGTGAAAAAATCAAATAATGCTATTTTGTCGCTTCAAATAAATAATAATCAATTCCATCTTATTAATAATTACAATTTATAATTAATGCATGTTATCTTTTGAATATTAGGACGTCCATTTAATATCAATAAAAAGTATTATTTCATCTTCAAAAAATTGTACCTATATATCTTAACTGGGGAATGAGACTATACGGCAAAAAGAAGATTTATTATGATGATTTATAATTGGTCGAAATAAAAGCGATAAATGTTATAGCGATAGAGTTGCAACACCTACAGTGTTCTCTATAACCTTCTTGATCAGAAAAATATATATTTAATTCTTTTAGTTTTAGTTTTATTTAATCAATGAAAATAGTATTATTTTATTTTTATTATGTATTATATATATATATATATATATATATATATATATATATATATATATATATATATATATGTATATGTATATATATATATATGTATATTCTATTATTTTCGGTGCAAAGCAATGTTGAAATGGTATTAATTAAATCTATTTGTCTAAGACAACTTTCTAAGTAGATAACTAATTGAAAGAACCCATTTATAATTAGGTAGGTATGTATACTTATTATTTTACGACTATATGATAGACTGACTTGGAGACGAAGAAAAGATTACCAGTTTTAATTATGGCTAATAATACAAATAATTAAGCATAGAATAAAAGAATTATTACTAAATCGGTTGTCGGTTGTCTTGATGTTAATTATTTCAAACATTTCTAAACATTTTTCTTTTCTTAATAATCCAATTCTAACATAAGTAAAAAAGTGCCCAGCTAGCACAATCGCAATAGATTACTGAAAAATCCATTACTAATATATTTCCAAAATACATTCAAAACTCATTCCTTAAATGCATTATCCAAAATAGATTCAAAACTGATTATTTAAATGTATTCAGAAATACATTTCTTAAATACGTTCTCAATACCTTTTCGAAATGTATTTTGTGATTCATTTGCCGTAACCATTTTTAAGGGTAGATATATTCTACAGGCGGACATTGTAATGTACAACAGTAATGCAGTCAAGTATCACGTTCAATGTATTTTGAATTGATTCAAAATGCATTCAGTGCTAGCTGGGTGTAATTATATAAAAATTGAAATAAACAACATTGTTTGACATAAAATTTTTAACTTGAAATGCTACTACTTAAATTTTTTTAAAACGCGGAGTGCTCTCCCGAAGGGGAGTGATAAGAAAACTCGAAAAAAAAAATATATCGAATAAAAACACCTCGAAAAAAAAACCTCGAAAAACAAAACTCGAAAAAAAAAACCTCGAAAAAAAAAACCTCGAAAGAAATAAAAAAAATTCAAAAAAAAACCTCGCCGTGGTTCGCTGAAAAAAAAAAAAAAAGTTCGAGGTTTTTTCATTTCGAGGTTTTTTTTTTCGAGGTTTTTTTTTTTCGAAGTTTTTATTTTCGAGGTTTTTTTTTTGGAGGTTTTTTTTTTGGAGGTTTTTTTTTTGGAAGTTTTTTTTTTTGAGGTTTTTTTTTTGGAGTTAGAACCCCAACTTTTTTTTCGAAGTTTTTATTTTCGAGGTTTTTTTTTTGGATGTTTTTTTTTTGGAGGTTTTTTTTTTGGAGGTTTTTTTTTGGAAGTTTTTTTTTTTGAGGTTTTTTTTTTGGAGGTAGAACCCCAGACCCCTCCCGAACAGTGGCGTAGCTACCATATAGCAAGAGTAAGCAAGGCATAGGGGCCCTCTAATCTTAGGGGCCCCCTTGTAATACAGTTTTTTTTTTAATCGATTCAGACCAAGCTTTAACCTTGCGAAACTATCTGAAATAAATACTATGTTTGAGTCAAAACGCTTGCGAATATCTAAATGTCATTTTGATGAATTAGTTTCTGATTATAGATTTAAAAACAGATATCATCATTTCAAAGTTAATGTTTATTATTACGTTTTGGATAAAATAACTGCCCAAATTAACCAGAGATTTATAGGGATGAGAACTATAACAAACTTGTTTAATTTTTTAGTACCAAAAAACATTATTAAGTTACCGGAAAGAGAAATATTAAAAAAATGTGACAATTTTTCAAAAAAATATTCTAAAATTATATCTGACCAATTCTCTTATCAGTACATACCATACAAGTAATTTCTCTCTTAAAAAAAGATTTGACTGCTACAATGTCTATTACAATTTTCAACTTTACTTCTGGAAAAATATGGTTGTTTGGAGAGTGAGTTTTCAAAAGTATATTTATTATTTCTTACTCTACCAGTCACAGTTGCTAGTGTGGAAAGAACATTCAGAAAATTAAAAATCTAAAAAGAGTACAAAAGAAATTCTATCGGCCAAGGTAGACTACGTGATCTGTCGTTAATATGTATTGAGCACAAAGAAGCTGCCAAAATGGAAATAAATGATCTTATTAACGATTTTGCAAGTGCAAAAGCTAGAAAAAAGAAATTTTAATTTACTTATTTAATATACTCATTATTATTATTATTATTTATTATTATTATTATTACTACTTTTATAATATAGGTATTATAAAAATTATAAAGAATTTTTTTGTTTTTCTTAAATACTTTTTACATTTTTTCACAGGGGCCCTTCCATCATTGTGGCATAAGGGCCTAAAATTTCTAGCTACGCCACTGCTCCCGAAGCCCTTCATTTTTATTAAGTTTGTAAATTTTCTTTAAAGTATTGAGAAATGAAGTTCTTAAATAAAAAAATAAAATCCAAAATCATTGGTTTCTTTAAATTGAAGCTTTATTTATGCTTGTATGTACTAATATTGTTTTATAAACATTTTTAAATGCACTGTATTTGATGCTCCAGTTAATTAATAGTGTTAATAAAAATTAATTTCATTTATATTTCATAATAATAGTAAAACGAATTTCGTTTTTCAATTTCAATGTTTAACACTGTTTTTTTTACCATGTTTGATTCAAAAAAAAATTTATAACTTTTATTATTTTTTTTTTTATTATAAATCCATACTATTTGACTGCTTTGTTCAGACTATCTTGTTAGTATAAAATCAAACTAAAGCGTACAAGTGCTGTCCAGCTTCTGCTGAAATTCATTGAATTCACTAGAACTTAAAAATTTATTACTTTTTTTTGTGTGCAAACATTGTAAAAATTGACTACTTTTTGAATATGAAAAAAAAGCGGTGTCTTATTAAAAATTTAGTATTTACAGAAATAATAAAAATAAAAGACCATACAATAGATTTTTGTTTCTATTTATACAATTAAATTAGTCAAAATTTCCAAGAAATGTATGGGGAATAAAAATGATTTAAGTTTTGAGCTTACACAGTATTCTACTGCTACTCTATCAAAATCTTTCAGTTCTATTTTTAGAAACTCAAAGTTCGTAGTAATTTAATTGTAATATTTTCGTACCCAAGAAATCTTTAAATATTTTTGACGATATCCCTCACATTGTTCATAAGTTTTATGACTTAATTGTTTTTTTTACTTGAGCTTTTATTGGTTTAATTTTAAACATTTAATAGTCTAATAAATGAATTTAATTTTTCTATACACTCGTATATCCACTTTTATATCCAATATTTTATACATATAATCCATCCACTCGTAAAATCTTATTGTTTTTTCGGAATTTTTTATAAACTTATAAAAAGGATCACAATATCGACACAATATCGAATGTTCAATTGTGTTATTTAGTAATTATTTTTATTATAATAATTTATCTTCATAGTTAAAGAAAAAAAAAATTAAAAATAAAAATAATGCCGTTTGTTTTACCAGTTTTAAAGATTACTTCTACTTTAATTTATGTTATCCAAGCAGAATTCATTGCTTTCTGAAGAATTATTATATTTTTTTAAATAATGGTTGATTACATACAATTTAAAGAGCCTAAATAAACAAAAAATTAAAAAGGTATATTCAAACTTCATTAATTATTTATTTTTATTTTTATTTTAAGAACAGACTGATTCAAATCTAAAGTAAAATGATACAAATACCTCGAAACTTTAAACTTAAAATATATATTATGAAAATATAATGTATCTCAAAAGAGGTGTGTCAATATTAGTTTAAAGAGAGCGGTCAAAAAATTATTGATGGCTGATTATAAAAAATAAAAATAAAATAAAAAAAATAAAAATAAATAAGGGAAAACAAATAAAGATTCAAATCAATATTAATAAGAAAAGCGAGATAGAAATAGAAAAAGGTGGGAACAAATTATACAAATAAACAAACAAATTGAAAATAATATAAGAATTATGAAATATTGTAAAATCCAATTTTCATTTCTTTTGTAATTTTTAGTAATAAATTTATCTTTGAACATGTTTTTTAGATGACTTTAATAAGGTCAGAAATATAAGATATCCTATTTATAGTTTAAAAGAATACTAACTGCTGTGGAAAAAATACTATGTATCTCAGAATACTGTATCTCAGAATACTGTATCTCAGAATACTGTATCGCAAAATACTATGTGAAAAATTTCTCTATGGACAAAATAGTGTATGAACAAAATATTGTACGGTTCAAATATACTGTGTAGAAAATTCTGTACTTAAAAATGTCTCACTGTACTTAAAAATGTCGAACAAGGATTTGGTGCGAACGCATTGTTTTTAATGTAGTATTTTCAGTATAAAATGTAACAGTATTTTGTTTTATAATAATATGACTTCATTTCTTATTTATTTGACTTAATTATTAAATTATAACAGAGCAAATCTAACAAAGAAAAAAGGAATAAAAAACTAAAGAAACGGATTGTTTAAAAGGAGAAGTCTACAAATATCTGACAGTGAAATAATGTTTAAAATATAAAAGTTAAAAAATATGATAATGTAGGTATAGACAATATAAGATATAAAGATATAAAATATATGTTAACGAATAAAAGGCACCCTTGAAAACGAAAGACTTAAGACACGAACTTTGTAAATAAATTATATTACAAAAAATTCTGAAAAAATATATACTGTATATATTTATATGTTCATCTTTTATATTTATACGTTCATGAAATAACTTTTTATCTGATTTTTTAATCAACGAAACGTTCGATAAATATTTATTCTTGAAAACAAAAAATCGTAGTTTAAAACATTTTTATATTGTTTAAACAAAAAAAAAAATCTAAATAAATTAATATTATAAATATTTTAACCCTTTTTTCTTTTGCATTAAATCACACTGCATACATATAAATGAATGTTTTATGAAATCTTGACCAGATATTTATGAATTTTATTTCAAACAAAAAAAAAATATTTTTTTGACATTCTAGTGTGAACTAGGATCGCGTAAAAAGATCATTTAGCGCATTAATAAAAACTTTGTCTTTTTATTTAACATTTAATTAAGAGTGGGTGATTAGTAAAAAAAAAATAATAAAACGAAAATATATATATCTATAAAAAAAGAAAATTATAGTGTTAACGAAAATTTCGCATTTAATTGCATTGTACACAAAAAATATCGCGTAAATTGATGTAATAATAAATAAAAGTGACAGGAAGTTGATAAACAAAAATATTGAATTTAAATGAAAAAATAGAATAACATCTTTTCTGGAGTTTGAGAGCATTTTTGTTAGGCAGAAGAAAAAAATTGCGAGATGAATAGTTGAAATGTATTGGAACATTTTTCTAATTGTTATTTTGTCAAATAATTTAATTTCAAGTGAAAAAAAATATTCTAAAATAATTAAGCCACATGATGAACTGAACACGAAAATTTTAGGATTTTTTGTAGAAAAAAAAATACATATTAAATATGGACTAGAACCTTGAAAAATGGCTCGCTAAGTCTGGCGCTAGTTATCTAACACTTCTAGTATTTTTGATACTAAATTTTTTTTTTAAATTATAATGGAATTTTTGTACCTTTATACTTGTGGTCTATTTTGTTGTTTTTCACAAATTTTCGATATGGATGAAAAAGTCTTGTGAAACTTTATAATATTGAGGGAGAATAATTTGGGGAATTTCTTATAGTTATTATCTGAACATTATGAACAATTTTTATTTATATTGTATAATGGACATTTTTTATTTTAAAAAATTATTAAAAGTAAAACTTGGGAATAATTGTATTAATATACCAGGAAATAATTGTATCCTATGATAATTTTATAATTCCGAACAAGTTAAAATTAAAAGGACAAACAAAATCAGAAAATTATTTATATAATACAATGTGTACAAAAAAAATAAGGATTCGTTGACTTCTTAAAAACTGTATTGCAACTAATTAATATTATCAAAATAAAATTAATGTTGAAAATTTTCTGATTTTGTTTTGCTCTTTAACAATTTATTTGCATTATATTGTCAATTATTTCTCTATAAGGATTTCTTAAAATAGGCAGTGTCAGCCGTATAGTTTACAATGTTGTTATGAAGTTGCATATTCACAGCTTCAATATTTTTAACTAGGCTTGTACTAGATCAATAATGATAATTTATTTTTATTTTCAAAATTTTAAAAATTTACCCATTTATAAACAAATAATATTTTGAGTTAAAGACTAGGAGGTGAAAAAAAAATAAAAATAATAGTACGGTAAATTTTAAGAATTTTGTGCGTTTTTTGTCATACAAGTGTGAGAAACGGAAGTTATATTATCCTCATAACAGTTGAAAAATTTTAAACTAAACAAAAAAAAATGCTACTCGCAGGTTTTTTTTTCTTTTAGTAGTAAAAACTTTTTTTTTTTTTATTATTTAAATAAATCATTTGACAAACGTATACTAATTAATTAGAGTTTATCTAAAACATTTAATACCTGATTATTATTTAACAAAAAAAAGAAGACTGTTAAATTGTTATTTTTTTTAGATTCAATTTATTATAGGATTCACTTTTCCGCCACTTCTAGTTGAAACTCAAAAGAAGTGATAAATCTTATAAATGTTAATGTGTTAATAATAAATCGATAATTTTTAACAATAATAAATAAAAAAAAAAATACTTTTATTATTTTAACAATAATAAACAAAAACTTTATTTGTACAGGCAGTTATTTTACTTAGAGTTATAACTCTTTTTGTCACGTCATAATTATTTTAAATATTAATAACATTAAAAACAAATAAAATTGAGAAGTAATTCAAATTAAATAATAATTTTTTGTTTTTTAATATTATTGGAATCATAATCATGCGTAAGTATTTGCGAATTTGAATTAATTTAATCCTGTTGTTTGTAACATTTCTTTAAACTTCTTTTATCGTTTTCATAATAAAAAATTGTTAAATGTTGTTTGTTTACATTATTTATATATTCCAAATTATGGAAAAGAATATAAATAGTATTTAAAGTGAGTCATAAAACTTGACAACTAGAATTAACAATGGAATTTAACATTATTCTTGGAATGAGTGTCATAATAAAAAGTTTTCCAAGAAAACAAAAGACTTGAGAGGTGAACTTTATGAACATTTAATTTTTAAATAAATTTACCATTTATAAAGAAGTTAGTAATTTGAATTAAAGAGAAAATATATAATGTAAGCTTAACAATTGTGCTGGAGCTTTGTTTCTTTCAGCAAAATTCCCTTGTTAGGAGATACTAAAAATAAAAATAATAAAAAATTATAAGCGAACCAATGAGCTTTCGAGCTTGGCAACCATAAGAATTAAGAATACTAAATTAAGTGGATTTTAAGAAAATATATGCACTTGTTATTAACATTTCAGTTTCAGGATAGATATTATTATAAATCAAATTTCATCTACATACGAAATATTATGTTAAATCTGTTGTATTAAAATCATAATTTTATCAGATTCTTCAAAATACTTGATTATTTAAACAATATATATAATATATAAAAGTAAAGCTGGTTTAATATATTTTAATACTTCATAATTATTAATTAAAGTTATTTAATAACAAAACAAAAATTACTTCTGAATAAAATATTTTTTGTATCAAATTTAATTTATATGTATTCAGTCTGAGTACAAATAACTTAAAAAAAGAGTTAAATTAGAAAACTTCATCAGCATTTTAATTACAACATAACTATCTACATACGTAAGTTAAAAATAAAACGAATACAAAATTATTTGTATATTATAAGATTACAATTTTTTGAAAAATAGTATATAAGTTTTCTGTTGAAACTTATTGTATTTTAATTAATTTTATAATATACACCAACTTCTCCATGATAAATAAACAAAAGACTTGAAGAACAAACTTTTACTAAACTTTTTAAAGAATTTGAACAATATTATTACATTATATGATAATTTATAACAAGTTTTCAACTCTAAATATATATTTATTTTAATTTTTGGGAATTAAATTCATATGATTTGATATTTTGGTCATATTTTTTAATGATTTTGAAATATTTCTTTCAATTTCTTGGGCTTTCATAATCAATTAAGCTTTGTAATATCTCATGAAAAATAAATAAATTGAATTTATTTGTTAACCATTTTGTGTATTAATTTTTGTATTTTTCGAAATAGAATCGTGGTTTATTCATTATTTAAAAAAAGAAAAAAAAAAAAAAAACAGAAATAAATTATTTAAAGCTTTTCTTATAAATATGAACATCTAAACAATATTATTATTTTCATTTTTTATTTTTTTTTTTAAATAAAAATATAAAGAAATAATCAGTTTCTGCTGAATTTTTAATGAATAAAAAAAAATATTTTAAATTTTATTTACTTTTATATGCCATTAAATCATTCCATTTCGTGATCAAAATGTTTACTTAAGTAAAGTAAATACATTTCATTGGAATATTTTTTTTTTTATTTTAAATTTTAATATTTGTCTACATCATATGTACAACAAAGTCATGTATGTAGTAAAAATTAAATAAAATATATTATTTGATTTTAATATTTTTGTAATCCATTTTTATTTTCTCAAAAAGAAAAAAAAAAAAACAAACGTGTCAATGCGAAACTCTTATATTGGTTTTTTTAAAAAGAATTCTGCGAAAATTAGTATTTTTCCTTTGATTAATCAGATCTGTGATGATGATTATTGCGAAGCTTTTGACAAATAGACTACCAATTGGGTGGTAAGAAAATTTTATGAAAATATTAATCATAGAAAAGAAAAAACAAAAAAAGAATTTTCTGAAAAGCAATATTCTGAATAAATTAAACTGGAATAAAACTAGATAACAAAATCTAAAAATATGAATACAAAAGACTTAAGGTACAAACTTTACTATAAAAACAAAACTTCAATTTGAAACTCATCTTAAAATTCTTATTTCGAACAAAATAAATTACACTTAAATAATTTTTTTATTTTATAATATTATATAATATTATATATTATTTTTATATTATTGTAATGATGTATTCAAGAAATTGAATTCAGTGATGTAAGAAAAGAAAACATTAATAAAAAACTGGTATGAATTTTTTAAATGAATTAAACTGAAATGAAATAAGATAAAAAAAATTAAATCATTAATAAAAGCATGAAGTTTTCATACTATGAAAACAAAAGACTTAAGACACAAACTTTGTAAAAGCAAAGAAATTAAATTTTCACTGAAACAGGAACTTATATTAGAATTCTTAATTTTTTTTATAAATTTGTAAATTTGTTAAATATAATTAATCTAATGAAATATTAAAGAATTTCTTTATAAGCTTGAGAATATTTTTGAAATTCTTTATAAAATTTCCCATGTAAGCGATTGTCGTAAATGCATTTTTATTCTTCCATAAAGAGAGCTTAATTATGAAGTAATTTTATTAACAAAAAATTGACTGCGTTATCTCATTTTTTTTTTTTTTGCAATTTATGATGTATTAAAAATTTAAAGAAATTTATAAAATAAATTTTTTTTTTCTTGTCTTAACATTTTTTTTTTTAAATCTTTTACCTAAATTGTTGTTTTAAAGCAAAATAACATAAAAACTATGTACTTTTAGTCTTTTGAAAATATAAACATTATATTCTGGAAAATACATTGACCGCTTCATTTTTGTTGAAAAGATCATAATAGTATGGAAAAAATAAAATGAAATTTTCTTTTGAAAAAGATATGCCGACAAGCGGGCGTTTGTGATAATTTTATTAATTTATGATTGGGTAATAAAACTTCAATCAGGTATATTGAGAGGTTCTGTGCACTAAAAATGAATGGATTTTTATTTTTTTTTTTTATAAATATATTTTTTATTTTTGGGATAAAAGTGCGCAATGTACCTAAATATTTTAATAAAAATAATATGCGTATTTTGTAAAAATTTAAACTAAATATTATAAAAATAACTTATTTATCAATATGAAATAAAAATAAATTTTAGGCAGAGGCACATAAATTTATTAAACATTCTAATTAAAATGGATTGCAATATTTCAAGAATAATTTAATGAATTTTCAGTGAATTTTGAATAAAAATAGTATATATAAGTATTACAATATAAAGTTGAAAGGTTAGAAATATATTAAAATTGAATCGACCTAATTGATTTGGATAATAAATATTTTCGAATTCAGAACTAAACGTTATATTTTATCGGCTGTCATGGAGTATAGTGGACGGGATTGTTCCGTCTCTCCGCGGGCTGGGTATATTTTGGAATTTTTTTTTTTTATACTTATTTAACTAACAAAACTTTAAAAGTTAAATAAGTGAATCTTGTTTTTATTTTATATCGATGAGAAAAACGTTCAATTATGTTTCAGGAATTATAGTTTTTGAGTATGTTATGTACCCTGTCACCACTTACAAAAATATGATGGTTGTAAATAACTTTTTGTTCTCAAAGGGTTATTTTCTAAACTGATAAAGAATTGTTTTGTTTTGTTTTCTTATAAACGTTTTTTTTTTTGGAATTAATTCAAGATAGAAGACGTTTGAGATTTTTCGAGGTGATAATATTTTTCTTGTTATTATTGATTATTTTGTTCAAATTATTATTATCAACTATTATAAGGCTTTTATTCATTTTATCTTTGGTACTTTTTCGCAATATAATTTTTTTAATCAATGTTTATAGCGCAGCGTAATTCCAACTGATTTACGGATCTCTTTATTATTTATTATATTTTTTTGGATTTGGAATTTTAAAAAAATCTGTGGTTTATTGCGTAAAGTGAACCGCAGTTAGAACAGGCATTAGTAGGAGGTATATAGTCCACAGCCGCATCGAAATTTAGGCTTTTCGTTTTTGGATAATTTATCAGTACAAAAATGCATCTCTAATATTGTAATTTTTTTTAAAAATTGAAACATTTTTTAACAATAGGCCTTCTCCCGAAAAGAAATTGAAATTCTGAATTTTATATTCCAAGTGTAAATTTGACAATAATGATATTTCAAATACATGCTCTCGGACGTATATTTGAAATTCACAACAACAAAATATATTAGGAATTTCACTATTTCAAATTCTTTTCTGGTGAAAGCCTAATGTAATTTTATAAATTTGAAATCAAGAAAAGACTAAAATGTTGGTTAGAACTAAAAAAATGTATACCAAAATTAAAAAATCCCACTAATATTTATTGGCGTTTTGTTAGTGTTGTATGGTTATTTGAAAGATCACCGAGATATAATAAAATTGTTGTAAACAAAAGATGTATAATATTTTTCCCTTACGTCTTATTTTTCAAAAATATTCGTCGAAAATAGTAGTTTTAATTTACTTATTTTTTGATTAAAATATCATTTTAATGAAACTAACTAATGATTTATGGATTTTAGAAATATTAAAGAAATTCATTAGAATTCTAGAAAGATTTAAATTGTTTCTATGTAACAGCTATTTTGAGTTTTCTTGCATAGTTATTCCGGTTCGCAATCAAAGTATATTTTCACCTTCTTCGGTGTAGTAATATTTATTGATGATTTAAGTTCTAATTGACTACATTCAAATTTCCGTTTTTTATGCAGCTATAGATCACTAAAAGATATTTTTTATCTAAATCTTTATAAGATTATTTTTATTTAAGTTTTTGAACCTATAAGCAAAAAAATCTTACATCAAATCATTAAAAATACAAACATACTCTTTTAGTTTCAGATCTAGTGCATAGAAAAAAACTAAAAAATCGTGTTATTCAGTTTTGAATTAGATAGGTCGCGCCAATTACTTTTTCTCAACTTATAGTTTATATAATTTCGTTTTTCTTCTTTTTCTTTGAAAAATATAACAATTCAACCATCATTTTTTACATTTAAAATCATAATGGAGTTTTAAAGTTTGAAAACAGACGTCCAATGGACTATGTTTATCTAGCGCAAAATAAAAATTATGTTGAAAAAAATAAAGTTTGTTTAAAAATTAAAAGAAATGAAAAGAAAAAAAAAATAAAGAAGAAAACAGTAACATTTTATATTTATTTAACATTAGGTTTTCGTTTGCTTATTGTAATTTATTCAAAGAATATTTTAATTTTTCTGTTTTTTCTTTAATTTTTAATGGATGAGAAAATAAATGTATTTAAATTTCAATGTGCAAATATTCAAAAAGAGAAAGAATATATTCAAATATGATTTAAATTATTATTATTTATTTTAACCCATCTATCTAAAACATTATCATCCATCAGCAAGTACATACTGCATACATATGTTAGTTCAAAGAAGTGAACAAATTTTATTTTACATTTACGATTTAGTATCTAATTTTTTGATTTAAAACTAGGTGATATAAGCTTGCTTGTTGTGGCTAACTAGTTCTGTCCAAACTTTATTTCCTCAAGCTATAATTTACTTGGATTTCATCACATCAATAGAATTTCAAATATGAAATTTACGTATTAATGGCCGACGGCTTAATTATTACATTTAGGCTAATATTATTTGAATATTTCCACATCAAAGAAAAAGTCTTTTTATTTCAATCAAATAATAATTAATAATAATTAGAGAAAATAACTGAAGTATTAGAAAAAGGGATAAAAACTTTGAAAGTTTTTTTCGGCCCGGAATCTTTTTCTTTTGTTTCCTGAACCATAAAAAAGCTTAAAAATACTCAAAATACCGTAAGAATAATAGCAATGCAATTAATGGCAAAGCTTTATGCCAATTTATTTCATTATATAGTAGCATTAGATATCGTCCACTGACAAAATGTTTGCCGTATGTAAATTTTCCATATTACATATTGAGGTCGTTAAGTTTTCTTAAACAAAAAATTTGATTATTTCTAACTTTTATTTCTATTTATTCAAAACTGCAAGAAACCGCATAAACATTTTCTCAGTCGACGATGTGTCCAGTCCTAAGCTGATCTATTTTTTTAAACTATTCCTATTTAAAATATATTCAATCTATTATTTCTTTAAAGTAATTTAGAAAAAATAATCTTTTTTTCAGAGGATATGGCTGCATCTCATATTTTGTCTGCTGTTGATCCACCAAATAGTTCATCAAACATCCATACCAATAATAATAGTAATAATAATAATCGTAGTCCGGACTTGGACAGAAATTTACATGTTAGCTTAGATGACAGAGAACTTTGGATAAGATTTCAAAATCTAACAAATGAAATGATTGTAACTAAAAATGGAAGGTAAGTAATAAATTTTATTTATTTTAAAATATTTGCATGTTAAAATAAAATATTCTCAGAAATCATTTGTTTAAATCTAATCTCTAACCAACATTTCTCGTATATCTTAGTTCTAATACAGTGTACGTATAAGAAAAAAATATTTTTAAAGCGTTGAAATAAGTTTGCTAAGTAGATTCTTTTTTTATTCCATTTTAAATTATTTTGAAATTGCTTAAACTAAATATATTATTAGATGCATTTTTTGTTTAGAGATACTTTGCTAAATAAAGAAAAAGTGTTAATTAATATCCAAAGAAAGAAATTGAAGTTGATTGAAAATTGTTTTTCGTTAAACTGCACACTAGTCGATTTTTCTAATTAAATTCAAAATTAATTTTTCATGATCATCTGTACAACCGATGTAATCTATCTTATTTGTAAATAATTTAATAATGATTCATAATTTCTACAAAATATTTAAAATGGTAAAAAAATTTATTTCTGAAGTTCTTAATGAAAATAGTTCTTTAAAAACAACGTAAATATTTGGTTCAAGTGAACAGTTAAAAATTTTACACTAGGTCCATTCCGAGGTTAGAATCGCATACGAGACCGAGACCGTAACGGTAGAAAATATCTTTTAAAATTTTTTTTTTTTTTTAAATTGTCATTTGTTTATTTTTCTAATTTCAGGAGAATGTTTCCCGTAGTTAAAGTTACAGCGTTAGGATTGGATCCTTCGGCGATGTACACTGTTCTGTTAGGTGAAATTTTTTTTTTTTAATTTTTTTTTTGCATTTAATGATTTTTTAATAAAATAAAATTTTCAATTCAAGAATTCGTTCAAGTCGATTCACACAGATGGAAATATGTTAATGGTGAATGGGTTCCTGGTGGAAAGGCTGAAGTGCCTCCTTCTAACCCGATTTATGTTCATCCAGAATCCCCTAATTTCGGAGCACATTGGATGAAAGAACCTATTAGTTTTGCTAAAGTAAAATTAACAAATAAAACAAATGGAAGCGGGCAGGTGCGGTTATAGTTGGATCCTACCCTAACTATTCAAAAGTAAAACATAAACCAATAATCTTATATTTCAGATAATGCTTAATTCATTACATAAATATGAGCCTAGAGTTCATTTAGTTAGAGTTGGATCAGAGCAGCGTCATGTTGTTACATATCCTTTTCCGGAAACTCAATTTATTGCCGTCACAGCATATCAAAATGAAGAAGTTACAACATTGAAAATTAAATACAATCCATTTGCAAAAGCTTTTTTGGACGCTAAGGTAGTAATTGATCCATCTCGTGTAAGAAATAAATTTAAATTTTTCTAACGAATTTTGACTTTTTTCGTAGGAGCGTCCAGAATCAATTTACTCACATGAAGGCTCACATTACGGTTGGTATATACCACCTCCATCGACTTATTCTACAAGTACACAACTCTCAACTTCTAGTGAACGTTATAGTAGACATAAGACTCCACGAATTTCACCATATTCAAGACCACGTTCAACAACCACTGAACATAATTCAACAACTTCAACACCACCTCCAACGACTTCTCAATCACAATCGAGCTTTATGCCTGTAGATCCAACTGTCTCTCCCAGTGTTTTTTCTTATCCAACTTGGCAGAGTACTGGAAGTTATTGGAGTACACAGCCTACGGGTAATGCCGGAAGCCCAGTTGGTAAAAATAACTCAAACAAAACATTAAACTTTGTTTTGACTAATTTATTTTTGTAGCGGCCAATCCTTCGCCTACTCCCCCAACTGGATCACCTAGTTACACATCATCACCTGGATATACTATACATCATTTAACACCCCAGTCTCATCAATATTCAATTCAAAGCGACAACTATCAAAATTCAACAAATATGCCATCACATCAAATTTATTCCACAAATTCAACACATCAAGTTTATCATCCCACGCCTACATCACCCAGTTTATATTCGAATGTCCTTAATCCAACTTTAGGTTATTCAACAGCTTGGCATAGTGGAAGTGAATATGGTTTATATCAAAATTCTTATGCATATCAAACGGAGTACATCCCTCTTGTGGGAGACTTAACGTAAGTAATAAGATTTTTTAAATCTAATTAAAATTTTTATTTAATTCATATATCATATCGTATTTTTCTTAAAAATTTATATTAATGATTTAATAAATTACTTTTAATAATTTTTTTGTATTAATCCCTTTTTATGAAACAATCTTTAATTATTCTTATGTTGTCTTCGTTCTTGTTTTTATGATTTTTATCCCTATTAGATTTTTTCTTTTTTTCATTACAAGCCTTGCATATTTATGTCCTTGTCGTATTAATACATATTTTATCGCCATTGCCACCTTATCAAATTTTTTAATTTAATTTAATATGATTAATTTTGAATATCAAAATAAATTGTTAAATGAATCTCAAATAAAAAAAAATCGATGTTATTATTACAGTTACTTATATACATTCTGTAGTATAAAAATATCGCGATCATATTTATAGAAGTATGTATTCACATTTATATAAAATATGTATGCTAATTTTCTATTATTTATTTCAGAAACCATTCAGTTGAGCAAATAAATGAAAATAAAGCAGCTCCTATTTATCAAAACGAAGAAGAATCATCGATATTAACTTTAGAATGCAGAAGTACTACGAAGCCAGCAGAAACAACATTAGATCGTCCAAATAATGAAAACTGGGCACCGTTAACACCTCCGCATACTCAAATTTGATATTCATGTAATTAAAATGTCTTATTATATTATGTATATGTAAAATGTAACTATATAATTAAAAAGTACAATAAAGTATTTAAGTTTTCAAATATTAAAATTGTAAAACTTATTGATAGTATTGTGTATCAAAAGTTTAATATCAAATTATACCAAACACATCATCATTTAGCAGTTTGACTTCATATTTTTTTGAAATTGGTTTCAGCATAGTATAGCTTCGAAATCAGCACTCTGAAATTATTTCCTGAAAATATTTTAATGAAAAGTAACGAATAATTACATTTAAAAATGCATCTATTCACAACTAGGTGGCTCTTCATTACATTTTAAACAATGAACTGACTTAAAAAAAAAATTTCATCGCAGTGGTACAAACAGTCACCTTATTCAGAAATAAAAACATTTTTGACAGCAAGCAAAACAAAGAAAAGTATCTCGTCGGGTAGTTCGTTTCGTAAACGCAAAAAAAAAAACGGAAAAGAAGAAACAACTTTTTATTTATTTTTTTAATAATAATTATTAAATTTAATTATTTTATTTTTTAATTCAAAAGTTTTAAAAAATATACCTATACCTATATTATATTTTTTTTAAATTTATAAATATTTTAATTTTAATTATTAATAATAAAGATTTTACAATTAACAATTACAAGCTTAGAAAAAATTTATTACAAAAAAAAAAAAAACCTAATTTTTTTTTCTTGCGTTGCGACCTTGTGTGTTGTTTTTCCCATTATTTTATTTAATTGAGTTGAGGCAAAAAACCTCGACGACGGACAAGGAAAATTCCTAACGTTGTTCGATTATATCAAAATTGTATCGAAATGAGTGCAATTCTGACAGATGATCAAGAAAACCTAATTGATAGAAATAATGAAGAAATCTTAGAAATTCCCTTTCCATCAACAAGCTCAACCCACAGTCAACAAAATGCAGGAGAAGAACAGGATCCAAATGTTTCACCAATGTCGGCTTTTAATGAGGAAAGAATGCGACGAAAATTGCAATTCTTTTTTATGAATCCAATTGAAAAATGGCATGCGAAACGTCGATTTCCATATAAATTTATTGTTCAAGTGAGTTTTTTTTTTTCTTTAGAAGATTTTATGCCAAAAAATTTGAATTTTGTTTTTCTTTGGTAATTTTATATTGATGCAATATTATTACTTATCAAAAACAATGAATAGGTATTAATTGCTTTTAAAGTGATCTCACAAGGCCAACCGAACGTCTGACTAATGTCACGTGAACAAGAAATAAGTTCTAGTATAGCCAGATCTTCAACGATATTAAATTAATAATTATACCTACCTATCAATTAATTATCAATTAACGTTCGATCATTATGACAGGATCCTAAAATTTAGATTCCAAATAAAAAATTATAATTCCTTCACAAAATATTTCAAAATAAAATATTTCAAAGCAAAGTGTCCCCCTTATCTTTTGCTCTACATTTTTGTAAAACATCTCTAATGGAATGACATCAACAACAACAACAAAAAAAAATCAATAATAATCATTCGAATGTAATCATTTATTCTCGTGAATTTATTAAATACGGGTTTTTGTATCTCTACATTATTGAAATTATTATTTATTGCTGCTTTATTCTCTGCATAATTTTGTTTTATTTGTTTTGTTTGTTTTTTGTTTGTTTTCATTGTTAGATAGAAAGGAATAATAATTTGTTGTTATAATCATTACAACAAGAGAACCATAAAAAAAAAAAAAGTTTTTATTGATTTGAAAGATAAATAATGAAGGAAAAAGTACTCAATAGCCTCTAGAATCAGTTAAGAATCAGGGATCAGGGATATAAGAAAATTCCTTAAATTCAAATTGTTACAAAGATGAAACTTATATTAAGTTAGTACTTACTGAAGGTGCTTTTCAGATCGATTGATTTTTTGCTTTCTAATGCTAAGATTTATTGAAATAATTAAGTAGGCACAATAAATTCCCTTATAGGTATGTAGTCGAATATAATTCAGTTAAATTTTATCAAACAAGACAGCGTAAAAGTGACAAGATTTCGAAGGCGTAAGTATGCAAAAAATTAAGATTTAAATAATCAGAAAAGTTGAAACAAAAATTTTTTTTTCATTTGGAAATGAGGAAGGATGTTTTCTTTATCACTCCAGATAACATAAATACCTAATGTGTTTTTTTTTTTTGGTTTTTGAATCTGATCTTTAAAACTTTTTGAATTTCGCAATTTCTGTATTCATAATTTTTTTTATCTTTTCAATAAGTATAATGTACTTTATATTCTTATAACTATATATAAAGGGAATTTTTTGATTTCATAAAAATGTAAATGTGGATAAAATTTAAACATTTAAATCAGTATTAGGGTAATTTTTTTTAAATTCGGCAAAAAATTGCAAATATCATTTTTATTTATGAATCACTCATTTTTTTCTTTTGTTTTAAATCTTGTTTGTATACCTAAGCATTTTTTTTTAAATTAATTAAAAACAGTCATATGATATTTAGTTTCATTATTATTGTTTATCTGTGATAACAACTCTGTGAAATTTGCCTTATATGTAATTTTATTACAAAAACCAATTAAAGTTTATGATTTTAATGAAATTCGTTAATTATCTTCCTTAACTTTTATCAACTAAGAAACTTTTGTAAATGATTTTAATAAATTTACAACAGAACTTCGATTACAAGTCAATATAAATATGTACAAAGTTTGATAATCAATAATCAAAATAAATTTAAAACAATCTTGTCTCATAAAAAATTCAATTAGCTGCATAAACTTAATAGGTATACTTAGCGTTATTTTAATTCTCAAAATTAAATATAAATTTTTTAAAACCGATGCTCGTTACTGCTTTCTTATGTTAATTTTGAACAGATGAAATGAAATCAATTAATTTTGAACCTATAAGTATATATTTTACACTTTTATGCCTTTCGATAGAGTTATTATTTTTGGAATTTAAAAGATGTTGAAAATCGACCAATGAAAAACTTTTATTTTTTAATAAATTTAATAACATTCTGTTTTTTTTTACTAACTATTTATTCTTAGGTATACACATATATACATATAATATATTGTCTTCTTATAGTAATAAATTCTTCAAAGAACATATTATGCGATTATTAATTACGTATTTACAGGAGCGAACGTAAAAAATTATAAAAAAAATCCACAATAATGCAAGGTCTTAGGTTCTTATGATGAAATGCCGTCTAAAAATTGTAAAAAGCATTTGAATATTGCATCTTAATAAGATACATTTAAAAAATTTTCTTTACCAATAGCAGTCTTAAAGCATTCATCATTTCAATCAAAATTATTAATTCATTTTTTATCTGTTCCACCTCAAAAATACCACATTTTTTTTAACCATTATCTTTCTTTTATTAATATGTTTTTTAGTGTCTTTGTTCTTACCTATTTATTTTTATTAACTATCAATAGTGCGATAATTCTTACTCCAGAACAGTCATTCAGTATCTAGTAGTTTAGAAAAAAAATCTAATAAATAAAAATGAAAATTCTCTGTCCTCTGTCCTCAATCACGCCTAAACCGCTGGACCGATTCGGCTGAAATTTTGAACTTAAGTATCTTTGGGGCCCGAGATGGTTATAGGGTATTTTGATCCGAGGCCCCGGCGGGGGGCTACCTTAGAAGCCGGTTTTGAAATTTAGGTATATTCCAATAAAATATGGTAGCGCTGGACCCGAAAACCCTATTTAAAAAACTGGATGTTGAGAGGCCCCCAACCGTTGTCCCAGGGCTCAATTGGGGGGCCAAACAACAAATTTCGAAATTTTGAAATTTTGAAGTTAACTAGCATTGGGACCCGAGATGGTTATAGGGTACTAGAAATTTTGTTCCGAAGCCCCGACGGGGGGCTACCTTAGAAGCCGGTTTTGCAATTTAGGTATATTCCGATAAAATGTTGTAGCGTTGGACCCAAAAAGCCTATTTAAAAAACTGGATGTTGACAGGCCCCCGACCGTCCCAGGGCTCAATTGGGGGCTATACAACTAATTTCGAAATTTTAAAATTTTGAAAATAAAGAGCCTAGAGACCCGATTTGTTATATTTTTGATCCGAGGCACCGACGGGGGGCTACCTTAGAAGGCGGTTTTGCAATTTAGGTATTTATTATAGCGTTGGACCCGAATCGACTATTTTGGAGACTGGATGTGTTAAGACACCGGGGAAGTGGCTATTTAATAAATTTTGAAATTCTGTTTTTTTTAGTGCAAAAAATTAAATTTAGGTATATTCCGATAAAATATTATAGCGTTGGACCCGAATCGACTATTTAGAAGACTGGATGTGTTAAGGCACCGGGGAAGTGGATATTTAACAAATTTTGAAATTCTGTTTTTTTAGTGCACAAAATCTGGATTAAAGTGTTTTGATATAAATATAAGTTCGGAACTACCGTGCGAAGCCGGGTATTTCGACTAGTAATTAATAAATGTAAAATATAAAAAAATTTATTACGTCTTCTAACTTATTTATAAAAAAAAATTAACATATGGTACTGTTGAATTAAGTATAAGTAGATATAATTTTTTGCAATTTTTATTTTATTCAAACGCTAAAATTGATAAGAAAATTTGTAGGCCAATTTTAAATGAATATATTAAATATTTTTTTTTTTTAAATCTGTTTTTAAAAATTGCGTTGAAGAAGAAATAATAATACTAAGTCAGGTAGATAATATTTAGCCTGGTAGATTTAAATTCTCGAAATTGAGGATTTAATATTGAAATCTCATGATCTTGAAACATAACTTGAATAACATAACTTAACTTCAATTGAACTTGAATTGAAAAAAAAGGTCAGAAATGGTTAAAGCAACCACAGAATTTACTTAAAATCCTTTTATTTTCAAAGTTTGATTAGATAATCAATTTTCACTAACTTCGAAAATTTTCCATGCCGATTTATTAGGAATTAATTTATCTTTTACAATTACTTACAATTTTTTCTTTTTTTACTTCTAGTTAGTTAAAATTGTATTAGTCACAATGCAGCTGTGCCTGTTCGCTCATTCCAGATATATGCATGTTAATTACACTTGGGATAATCGTCTATCATTTTCACATTTATTTTTAATGGGTTGGGATTCATCCCGAGAAGTTTATGCTTATCCGCCGTCAACCGGACCACTGGCTATTTATGAAAAATCTGAATTTTATGATACAATCAATTATGCTATAAATGGTTATTCAAATTTGTCACGATCAATTGGACCCTATAGTTATCCAACAAGTGATAATCTAATGGCACCAATGAAATTATGTTTATACACATATAAAGAGGGTATAATTTTTGGTTTTAATGAAAGTTATGTTTTCAATCCAGAAATAGAATGTAGATGCATTAGTTTACCGAGCAATGTAACAGATATTGGTATAAAAGAATATTTGAAAGATATAGACATTGAAGTGAACTTTTCAGCTTTAGTGAAGGCTGATTTAAAATTTGCCATTAAGACGGTAAATTTTAAAGCTTATGGTCCATTATCAGCACCTGATTGTTATAAATTTGACATAACAATATTTTTTGATAATCAAGATCATGATGGGCAGATGAAGTTATCTTTAGACGCTGATGCACTTCGATTACATTGCAGAGGCGATGTCGAATATATTATTGAGTCTCAATTAGATTCTATATTGAGAAGCATTTTAAATTATTTGGTTATATTGATTTGTACGGTTTCTTTTGTGTTATGTGGAAGAGCAATTTATCGAGCACAGTTATTGAGAAAGCAAACAGTGATTTTCTTCCGAACCACATTTAAGAAAGAATTAACATTTGATGAAAAAATGGAATTTTTGAATATTTGGTAAGAAAGCACGTATTTAGACATTCCGAAAGGAATTAAGAAATTTTTTTTTTCTTTTTTACAAAGCATACAAATCAAAATTTTTTTAGTCGATTGTTAAAGTAACTTTTCAAAAAATTTTCTATGCCGATTACTTTTCAATTTAGAGGCTTAAATCAAAATTTTAATATTTTTTTTTTAGGTACATTATGATTTTGTGCAATGATGTTATGTTGGTTATTGGATCTAGCTTAAAAGAGCAAATAGAACG
Organism: Hybos culiciformis; assembly: GCA_964007475.1. Lineage (NCBI taxonomy): Eukaryota > Metazoa > Arthropoda > Insecta > Diptera > Hybotidae > Hybos > Hybos culiciformis. The sequence goes on from OZ023274.1 coordinate 22,533,018, forward strand.
CAGATTTTTTGATACAGATGGTTGGGATATTTGTTCAATATTTCTAGGAATTGGCAATTTATTGGTATGGTTTGGTGTTTTACGTTATTTGGGTTTCTTCAAAACTTACAATGTTGTGATTTTGACACTAAAAAAAGCGGCACCTAAAATATCGAGATTTTTAATTTGCGCCTTATTGATTTATGGAGGTTTCACATTTTGTGGTTGGCTAATATTGGGACCATATCATATGAAATTTCGTTCTCTCGCAACAACGTCAGAATGTTTGTTCTCATTAATTAATGGAGATGATATGTTTGCAACGTTTACAACCATGGAATCAAAATCAGCTATGTTGTGGTGGTTTAGTCGCATTTACTTGTACACATTTATATCATTATACATTTATGTTGTTCTATCTTTGTTTATATCAGTAATTATGGATGCCTACGATACAATTAAACGATATTATCGTGAAGGTTTTCCATTATCAGCTCTGCGACAATTTACTGGTCCGAGTAGTGAAGCCGACTTAACTTCAGGTATTTTCTTAGAAGATGCAGATGATTTTAATGATTCAATATTTGACTTTATACGTAAAATATTTTGTGGACGAGGAAATACAAATACAGGTCCTACAGGTTACACGTCGCTATCTTCTGTCGCTAAAGACAGAACATAAAAATAAAAATTAGTTGTAATTTATTTTATTATAATAGACACTATCATAAGCATAAAATATCTGATTAGAACTAGACAACAAATGACTTCAATTTGTGAGAACCATAAATTCGTTCTAATGTCGAATCTTTTTAAATGTTGAATCGTAAAATATCGAAAACTTGACATTTGAAATATTGATAAATTGAGTTTTGATTTTTTTTCTCTTTTAAAATCAGATCCACGGTCGTAAGTGCTGTGAGAATTTATTAATTAAAATTTTTTTTACTGTTTGACAAAAGATATTGCTTATGTTTCTAGAGATTTCTAGAAGTTCTTAAATAAATACTCAGAGATATCTCTTGTTCTATGAAAATAAAAAATATTTAGCCAATAAAATAATATAAAACTTGTTTTATGTACCTTTGACAAATAAGTTAAAATTTTTTTTTTTTTGAAATAAACTTTTCTTTTTTTAAAATATCTGTTAAAAGTATTTAAAATTTTTTTAAGTAGATAACGTGAATTATTATTTAAATTTAATTTTCAAATTTTAATAATTTTTCGCCGTTACGCTGTTGTTGACACTTGAAATTTATGAATTTTTATTTTTTACATTTGAATTGTACAAAATTAATAGATGTAAATAACAAAAATCGTTAAGTTCAATCCATATAAAATATTAAAAACAAAGATCTACTATTTTTAATTTTTTCTACGAAACTGCCAATGTCCCAATAACATACTATTGAACATTCCAAATTTTTAATTTTGATCAATTTGTCACTACATATGCATAATTGGGAAGAGACCTCCCCCCCCCCCCCCCCCCAATAGTTCACATTTAGATAGAAATAAATCTTATATTTTGTAATTTAACACTTCGTCAATAAAGCAAATGAATTAATATTAACTAAATGTACGTAGATAAGTTTAAAAAAAACCTTAGGGCAATTATTTTCTAAATATTTTTAAGAGTTAATAGTTAATAGTTTTTGGTCTATTTTTCCCAAAAACATTATAACTAAGCTAATTTTATATAAATTCAAACAATAAATTGATTGAAATTTTAAGCTGATTATAATAAAAACTAGAACAAAATTGTTAAATTTTTATTATTATTAAAAAAAAAAATAATGTGGTGCTCATTTAATTTTATAAGACAACTAATAGTTATAATTCCCAAATTAAATGTTTGAGAATAATACCAAATAATACTTTTGAAAAAGTATAACTTAACAGTAAATTGGAACGAGACTATAATTAAACGAGTTTAATGTTATTCAATTTGAGTTAGTCAACTCGAAATTTACTCGTCTGCAGGATTGTTGAAAGCGTTTTTCCACAATTCTTGCAACCTGGTGATATTGTGTTGGAGAACATTAAGTTTTATATTTTTTCGTTTTGTAAAACTTCAAAACTTTCCATTAATAAGTTTTGAAATTTTTTTTAATGACACATCGCAGACAGCTAGTATGTATTACCATTTAAAAGAAAAATTGAAAGTAGATAATTGTGTCTGTTTGATTTTTATATTTGTAATGAAAAAATTGTTGAAAAAAAATTATTGAAAATGAGAATCAGTGTAATACATAGTTATTTTATGTATTTTTCTGTTGTCTTTCTAATGATAATACTGGTAAACTTCTTTGACGAGTTAGTTATACAAAAGTTTAAGACTTTTAAAAATATTTTTTCTCAAATATTTATTTAATATTTTTTTTTAAAATAACTAAAAAATTTGTATATAAATATAAATAATAAAAGTTCACTTTATTTAAAAACCATAGAAAACTGTAAAAAATTTGGTCAAAAAATATGCAAATATATTGTGCCTATTATTTTGTCCATCGATATAAGCCTTAAAAAAATAACAAGAAACTATTAACCAAGAAAAATAAATTTGAATAAAAATTGGGCGAGACAGTGCATCAAAACTAACAATTTATTAAAAAAATTAAAAATCTATAAAATACTTAAATAAGTTCATATATATGTAGAAAATTTATTCAGATTAAGAAAGTCATTAGAAATTTTTATTTTTCTATTTTATGGATTATTTTAATTACTTTCAAATCGGAGCTCAAATTTTAATTTAAGTTGAATTAAAATAAAATTAGTATATAATTAGATCGGAAAAATAAGTTGTTAATTTTTATGTAGAGCTTTATTCAAATATAGATAAGTCGATAGATTTTTTTTTTGTATATAAGTCACGCTATGAATTTAAAAATTTTTTGTCTTAAGACTCAAACTTTAAATTGATCTGGATAAACAACAATGAGAACATTGAATCTATAGAAATTGAGAACAAAATTATATAATTATAAAATAAATGAAGATTAGACTTTATTTAGAAATGAAGTTACCAAAGACTATAAATTTGATAAATTAAGTGTTTGTAGTACGCATATGGAATTTTATAAAGCATTATGGTCAAATCCTAATTTTATCCGAATAAGAGTATTATAAAACCATAGTTATAGTGGAGAAATTTATATCAATTTTTTACGTATAAATTCAAAACGGATACACGTTTTTTGCATGTCCAAAAAATTATATAATTCTAGAATTATTTTAAAATTTTTAAACCAAATTTGTTATGTGATAGATGTGTACAAGTAATTCAAAAATAAAAATTATGTGTGTTAGTTTTACTATTTTTAAGTGGTTAATAAAATATATTTAAAAAAAAATCGGATATTAATTTCTTACAGAATTTTAATTGATTTCAGGAACTGATTTTTGTTATGAAAACCAAAGTATTATAGATGACAATGACAAGAAGTTTCTGAGTTGATGTTTTGTTTTATTTATTTATTTCATATCAATCTGCAGGACATGGTCTTTTAATAAAAATAAAAATAAGTTAAATTAAACTTAAATAACAATAATTTAAACAGTGGACTAACAAAATACATTTTGAAAATATTACAATGATTCATAAATTCCTTTTTAAAAGCCACTTTCATTAAATTCAAATCAAGCAAAGAACTACTTAATTTACTATTCCTCAAATACAAAGATAGGGGTTCTTAAATTCTATATTTCGTTCTATGAACACATTCAACAAAGCAACAGATCTCAAGCCCGAACTAGGCATTCTGAAGAATAAAAATCATATTCTATTCGATGACCATTTGTTTAGTGTTTATGTTATGGTTTATGAACGGTCTCATTTCAAAAAACTCTCCCAATAAAGTTTTATTAGATAGACAATAAACTCTTGGATGAAAAAACAAATCATTTGACAATTTCCAATTTTTTATTCAATGTAACTATTGAATATTAAAATATAGTTGCACATGGGTGTACATTTTAATCTTATTTATATGTTAGAAAAAAAAAACGTCCAAAATTCAACAAGTTTCCACCCTCACCCATCCACAACCAAATATAATATTATTTCATTCTTTTGCTATATTCATTCATGTACAGAATATCTGTAGTGTTGCCATTTAAATTTTCTGTTGCTATGTAGCTTCTGCATACAATTTTTTCTTTGTCAGTTTTTCTGTTTGTTGAATGAATCAAAAAAAAAAAAAAAAATTTATATATAAAAAACAAAAAATCAAGAAAATAGTGCGAGTTCAAATTTCGTTGTGTATAGTTTATTAAAAAAAAGTAGAGAATTTCATTAAAAAATAATACAAAATGTTTTAACAATTTTATTCATATGAAATCAAAATAAAAAGCAAATAAAAAAAGCAAAAGAAAAATATATAAATTTTATTAAAAAAAAAAAAAATTTTTTTTTTTTGCATATCTTTGCTAATTTTTAATTCTTGCTAAACTGGACGGAACAAAAAATTTGAGCGTAAAATATCAAAAAATATCAATTTGGTTTTTTTTTTTTTTTTACCCTAATTAAAAAACTTTTTTTTTTTCGTTTGCGATAAAAATTATTATTAAAAAAAAAAAAAAAAATTATATTAAACTGAATCAACAAGTGTTCTTTCTATATGAAAAAAATTATAATTTTTTATTTTATTATTGAGATTTTTTTTTATTGTACGTAAAATCCTAAATTCTTGGTATTAAATAAAAAAAAAAAAAAAAAAAGCTGAAAAATTTAAAATCTAGAAAAATAAAAAGAAGAAATATTATTTTTAGTGATAAAAAAAATCTTATTTGTGGTTAAAAAAAAAAAATAAAAATAAGAAAAATATATATAAAAAAAAATAATAATAATAAGGTAAATTAATAAAACTGTGTGCAAGATCGCTGCGCTCTGTAGATATGATCACGCAAAAAAACAAAAACTAGAATTTCATATTGCACACTATCATTGAATATAGAGAAGAAAAAAAAAAAAAACAATAATAACTTAATAATTTTATTAATATTATTTTTTGAATTGACATTTCAACGGTTATAAAATTTTTGAAATATCTGTTTTCATTTTCATACCGTTAATAAATAATGCGAAATAATATTCTAGGAAAATTTTGTATCATTTTTTATTTTTATATCTTAAATATTATTATAAATTTTGTCACGTTTTCACCATCTTGGACATTATTTTATTTTAAGATTGCTGATCATGTAATGAGTAGGTTTTTTTTTTAACATTTTTTGTTCTAGAGATTTTTTTTTATTTGTTAGATTTGGGGGGTAAGATATCTTAATTTATAAGCCAAACTATTACAAAAAGTATCATAATCTGACCTAAAATGTGTTAAATATTTATTTAATGTCAAAAAATAAGTTAAATGCAATTTTAGTTACCAAGTATATTCTTTAATTATGAACAATTATAAAATTATAGAACTCAAGGATAGAAAATAGAGAAATATTAATAAAATTATATATACATATATTGTACCTTAATTAAGTACCTATTTAGTTAACGATAATCTTAATAAAAGTTAAGAATAGAGGCTGATTCGTAAATATTATTAGATAAGTTAGAATTTTCCCAATTATAATACTTACTTAATATTTTTATTTAATAAACAAAAATTAATAAAGTGTAACAGCAACCAGCATTATTTTCATTACAGACAGTATACATAATTGAAATATCTTCTGTCCTTTAAAATTTTGTAAATGATGCATTTAATATTTGTTGATGAGATTTTGTTTCATTTTCAAATTCGTTAACACAATAATATTCCAAGCTTGCAAGCATGTTGTTAATAAAAAAGAAATATATTGCTCACTTCTACTCATTGTTATCTAAGCTATAACCAGTTTTTCTTCAACTCAATGTAAAGTTCCAAAATCCCTGTTAATATTTTATTCCAGGGAATTTATAAATTCACATATCATTTTAATTTCATCGATATAGATACTTTAACCAATAATTAGTTGGGATTTTGGAAATTTATATAATGTAAATATTTTTTGAATAAATAGATAAACTTGTACGTATTAAGTTATGTACATAAGTGAAGCAAACGTCAAAAATAATACGAGAAAGTTTTTTTTTCATAAACTCTTATATTTTTCAAGCAAAATCACACATCTATCACTGAAAATTACATTTTTAATCCGTGCGGCTTGAAACAAAATGTATAGGTACAATTCAGGAACCTAGGTATATAGTTACATTTCAAAACTTTACTGAAACAGATTAAATTTTCCCGCAAAATAAAATTTCATGAAATAATTTATAACTTCATTTAAAAATCACTTATTCAAATAATTCCCAGGAAAAATGGACTCATATTTAAGCTATATTATTTGACTAATACTTTTTATGTCCATCAGTTAAGTAATCGTTTTCGAATAAAGTTTCATCTATTTTATTTGGTTAAGATTAGAAGTTCATGAATTGATGAAAATTATTGAATTATAGAAAGATTAATTTTGTTGGAAATCACACAAAATTTAAATTAAGCATATCATGATTAAGTACACAAGAAGTATTTTTTTACATAAAAATATAATGTTGAAAATTTCCATTTATCTTTGATATTAAAAACTTATAAATCTAATATTTAACTTCTTTTTTTTTAAACAAATTATAATAATAATCTCATCTAAAGGGAATTAAGTTATATACATTTTTTTTTTTGAAACTTCAATTGATTAAAAAATTATTCAGGAGTAAAATTATTAGAAATTATTAACATTATTATTATATACTTAATTCTAATTATACTTATATACATACATAATATTGAAATTTATAATAAATAGGTAATTAAAAATATAATGAAAGAAAAATATTGTTTACAATAATTTTAATTACTTATTCGCTAAATTGGATTTGATTAAAAGTTCCTACTACTATTGTATATATTAGTATGTATACTTTATTGGTACATTTTCATATATAGCACACATAAAACTATAAGCATCATGTAATTATCATTTTAATAATATCCTAAATCCTTTTGAAAATAAATTAATTCAAATTAAAAAAAAATTTATTCGCTCTGTTAAGGATTAAAAAAAAAAATCAAATTAAAAATTGAGAAAAAAAAAAAAATGATAAACAATCCAGCATTAAAATTATCACACTTTTGATTACATCAATTATTTCTCATTTTCGTTCTATCTTCATCATTATGTTATTTTATGTGTGCAGGGTGCCCGATACCTAGCGGCATAAACTGCAAACTAAACTAATTAGGTTATTTTTTCGCCTGATGAAGTTGAGTGAAACTTTTTTAATATATACCTATAGATAACTAATTTTTTTTTTTTAGTTTAGTTTGCATAATTTATAAGTGTCTTTGAAAAAAGAAATAATCCTTATGTAGTAAGTACTTAAAATTTCAAAGCTAATAATTGAAAACTTCACCTAGATATATTTATCCGCTTGAATTTGCTCAGATTTAAAAATTAAAAAAAAAATAAATATAAATTCATATAAAATTGTCAGCTGAACTTTTCAATGATTCACAATGACATGAGGAAGTAATGTTGCTGCTAAGCTTAGAAAAAGCATTTACATACTACAAAATTTACTTACAATAAAATTAATATTAAATCAATTCTATTGAATAAATCTAAGAACAATTTAAAGAAATTAATCAAAAAAAAAAAATAATTACATGCTTAAATATATTTTGTCCTCTTATTTATGCTCAATAGGTACAAGAATTTCGGATAAACTTAGTAATAAATATGAAATTACTCTAATTTATTAAATATGAATTTCTTTTTATTTCTAATTTTTTAATTTTTTACTATAAATTATGTGTATTATGTATATTCCAAAAAAATATATTAAAAATATATGTATATTAAAAAAATATTTAAGCCAAATTGAAACTGTCAGAAATAAAATTTCTAAAAATATCACAAAATTTATCACGAAATATATCACGATTCAAAATGTTACCTCTTCTTGTCTTGAAATGAAAGCCTTTCACATGCGTTTTAGAAGAAGATGAAAACTATCGAAATGGCTAGGATACATACATTTTAACGTGGAATGCATTTAAAATTTAAGCTGACAACACGAACAGAATAATATTTTTGGTTTTTCTATTTATTTTTGCGTGTAGTTTTCTTATCAGTTTGTTTTTTTTTTCTGTTAAAATTTTTTATTTTTTTTCTCAGAGAATTTTATGCAACAGACAAAAGAGAGTTTTTATTAAAAAAAAAATTATTGTTTTTTATGTAGAGTTGATCAGTTGTTTTATTTATTTTTTTTTTCATTTCATATTCGATAGAAAAGTAGAGTGGAGAAATTTTTAGTTGTCAAAAAAAAAATAAAAATCAAAATAAAAAGAAATAATTTTATTATTTAGTAGAGAAAAAATATTATAATTTTTAGATTTAATCAAATTTAAATTAAAAAAAAATAAATTTATTAATTAAAAAGTGTGAATAATAAATTTATTTTTATATAAATTTTAAATTAAAAAAATTATTTTTATAAATAAATTAAAAAAAAAAGTGTATAAATTTATCAATAAAAAAAAAAATGGAAATCAAGTAAAATTGTATTTACCTAAAGTTTTATAGGATTTATTTATTTATTTATTTTGAATTTTTTTTTATTTTCTAAATTTCCATTTTATGTTTAAAATTTAATATATTAATTTTTTTAATTTTTATTTTTTTTTAAATTTAATAAGGATTTTATTTTTGCCCCCATTAAAATAAATTAAGAACGTATTTTTTTTTGGTGATAAGAGGTTAAGAGGCTTCCTATTTCTATAAAGGTATTCGGCTTCGATATTTAGTTGATATTTTTTTTCGAGAGCCGAGATTACCTACCACATAAACCTTGAAAGTGACTGCCAGCTGCGGGGCCAAAATAAAATCAAATGATTTGACGTCAAACAGCTGGTACTTACAGAAAGTTAAAAAGTGAAATGAAAGACCTTAAAATTTAATTTTATCGCTGGACCAATTATATAAATTTGATATAAATAAACAAATGAAATTGAGAGTAAGATTATTTGCGTGCAAAATATTAAGGAGAAATAAAAATTATCAGTTTTTTTTTTTATGGAAAATATTTTTCAAGTTAAGTACCTACCTATTATCGATAATTTTGTATTTAAATTTTTTTTTATATTTTTAGTCAACGTTAATAAATGGATTCTTTATTTTTGTAAGGCTGACGAAGTAGTTGTACTTACTTACCTACCTATACTTTTATTAATATTTCCTTCGCCTTCAACTCTTGAAAAAAATATTAACTAAGTAGTATTTATTTGTAATTTAATTGCACTACTGAAATTACTAACAGTTCCAATTATTTTGACATGATTTTGATTTTCGCCGCGGTAAATTAATTTAAGAAAGTTTGAGAACCATATTTTCTTCTTCCTCAGAATTAGCAAAATAAAAAAAAAAACTTAACAGAACTTAAATAATAAATGTAGAAAAAAAATTAATTATATACTTAATATATTATCGAGATATAATAAAGCACATTTAAAAATAAAAATAAACATAAAATTGTTCAATAATTTCTAAATTCGTGCAATATTTAAAAAAAAAAAAGAAGAAAATTAAAATCAACGATCATTAATTACAAAAATAAACAAACGAGATCAACATATTGAATACATTTTTTTTGTGTTAAAAAAATTGTAAGTTTTATTTTTATTTACATTAAGTATATTCTTATATTTATTATATTATTTTTCAAACAAAATTTTCAATTTAAAATAAATATTTTGTTTTCAAAAATATACTTAAGTAATTATTGTAACAACTTTCTTGGAAAGCTAAAATTAATAACAGGCCACCACCAAATTCTGTTTCCTAATGCCTCTTCTTAATAAAAAGCAAAAAAATGGGCCAACAGTCCAGTGATGCCAACTTGTCTTTGGAAAGATTCCCTAGATCTGTAAAAAAAATTCCCTAGAATTCCCTAGATTTAAAAGATTTCTAAAAAAAATTTTTTTTAATCAAAAACACTTTATTTGAGATCATTTGGTTACAAAAAAATAAAATAAAAAATTATTAAAACAAAAATAATAAAATGAATTAAAAAATTTTACAAAACTTACATATCAATAGACAACTCCATCTTATTAATTTTTATTTTTTTCAGAATTAGAAAAAAAATATTTTTTATTTCTTATTATTATATTTTTAATTATTATTATTTGACGATCAACCAAATCCAAATGACGAAGAAATCTCACAAATTGACAGACACCAGTCAGTCACACTATAAATTTTCAAAAACAAAATCAATCAATCATCAATTTTTAAAATAAAACGGAACAGGAAAAGGGAAAGCATTTAGCAGATACAGAACAGAATAGACGAATAGAAGAATGAAATACAAACAACAGAACAAAGGAAAAACAAAATTTATTATCAACCTTGCCAGACACTGTATAAAAATTGAAAATAACGTTCCCAATATTCAGTAAATTAAACTAATATTTTTCAAGAAATACTTGACACTTTTGATTGCAAACAAAGTTTTAAATTATTAAAAAGAATTCAAACAATATTGGACTGAAAATAAATCCCTAGATTTTGCCATTTTTCCCTAGATTGTTAGAAAAATTCCCTAGAATTCTTTAGATTCCTTAAAATTCCTAAAGTGCCAAAAAAATCCCTAGATCTAGGGAAAAATTCCCTAAGTTGGCATCATTGCAACAGTCCAACACGCCTGAGTGCGAGAGAATCTGGGCATTCCCGACCCATGACAATCTACAACAACCCAACCTACCCTATAAGGTTACCCGTTATAGGGTAAATAAAAATTGAATAAAAAATAGGTTAAGTAAGTATTTATGCATATATTTTAATTAAGCTCAACTTTTTTTTTTAAGAAGACGGGATCTGTTCTTTCTCGATATACACTTTCAATTGAGGTTGTATTTTGAATTTATTTTCACAATAAGTAAACTATTTATTTCAGTTTTGGTAGCAAAAGGTAAGTACCTACTTAAGTATAAAGTTGAAGTAACTATCGAGGTAACCACTTAGTTGAGACTGAGGTTGATATTTAAAGCGGCCGGCTTTCTTTGGTTCATTCTAATTTTTTCTTTACGGTTTTCACAGATGGAAGATATATATTTAAAATCTTTTACTTCCACATCCTTAACAACAATTAAGCTGAAGTCAAGCAGTTATAAAAAGTAAATAAAATTTTATTGTTGAAAAAGTACTTTATTATATTATGAAAAAAAAAAACATCATTTTTTCCGCTTTTTTTTGGCTTATCATCATGAAAATGCAATAAAAATAGAAAAAAAAAACTATAATAAATAGCATAAGTATTGTTCAATTATTTTTTTTTTAAATGAGTATATGTGTCGATGTTTATCAAAAGACGTCAAATTCACTTTTCAAAAAATATGAGCATGATACACCGTTAGATTCGTCCTCGAATTCTCAATAAGTTTGTAAAACACTGACAAGGGATGATGTTGTCAGTTTTGCTAAAAAATATTACGAATCCGAAGACTTATTGTAAGGTGGAAACACTAGTTAGAATTCGAAAATTTTTTTTTTCCCGAAATTTAAAAAGAGTCTCAATGACAAAGTTTGTTCGGAAGAAAAATGGAAACATAGTTAAATTGTGCCAGAAATATCTTACTGTGATTTTAAATGTTAAAAAAAAGTTGAATCAAACGAGTGTGCAAGAAAAATTTAGAAAGGAAGCCAACGACTGAGCTTAGAGGTGGTGAGCATAAGGGTGTAAAATATGTTGAAAGAAAACAATTCACAAAAAATTCCCCCACAATTGAAATTCATTATTGTCGAGGTAAAATTTGCAAGAATACAGTACTTACCAAGCGCTATTTCCATTACCAAGCTAAACGTAAGGTAAAAAAGCGGTTATTTGATTACGGTAAAACATTAATATTTCCAATAGTTGGGCACTCCTTTTTACCATCTGAAAACAGATTCCATTATAACTCCAGAAAAGTATTTTGATATTTTTGGTGATTATGGTAATATAATACACCTTGGGAAAGAAGACCCCAATTTTTGATTGTAAAGAAAAATCGGATGACTTCTTAAATCCAACTTCAAAATGGCACTTCAAGTTAAAAGAATCTAAATATTATCAAAAATGAAATAAATAATATAAAAATTCTTGGTGAAGTAATGCAGGTGTGGCGCGATCAATTCTGAGACCAAGAAGAAATTATAAAAATATGTTTTTTAAAAGATTAGAACTGGGGAATTCAGTGTCTACTGCTAAAAAGAAAGAAGTAAATAACTTACTAAAGAAGCATTTTGGAGAAAATGGGCGCCAAAGAGTTAATCCGGAATTTTATCTCGATAAAAATATAATTGATAACGATTTTGATTCAGATGATATTGAAAATAATTGTGAGAAACGCGAATTTTTTGATAATGAAAATTTTTTGACCATGGACCATGGAACTCCGAAAAAATTACATATTACATGCTATTTTTCGTTATTTTTTTTTTAATTTTATTGATGTCTGAAAGAGTTTTATGTTTATAGAAATTCTATTATTTTGTTTAATAAACTTTTAATTCTTTATAAAAAAAAATCATACTCAATCAAAATTTGTCAATTCCATAAACACAATAATCAAAGCTCGTCTACTCCATAATTATTTTAATCTTGTCTTTTCCATTTGTGACTTTCAAATCTTATCTATTCCACACTTCAATTAGGCAGAAGTGCAATTTATTTATTTTTAAAAAGTATTTGTAGCTTTTTGAACAGGACATTAGATCCAAAACCCGAACGAACACCGTTTATTTCATGAAAATCGAACAATAAATAAAGATTTTTTTAGTTTTTGCCATTTATTTCAAAATCAACCTGCAAGGAGTTGACGATTTTTGATAAATATCGACACACATACTTAGATCATAAAACGGATAAGCATCCTTCAAAACAATTGTGCATTTGAATATTTTTTTTTTATTTTTTTTTTTATTTTTTTTTTATTTTTTTTTTTTGCAATTCAGAGTAACTATCAAGGACAGAAAATCTTTAGTTTATTTGTTTGTTAAACACAATAATATACATATTATAAAATAACTATGATAACTTGTGACAAATTTACTTAGGAAAAAAATAATCAAACATACACATGTCATACAGTACTTTAAATTTCATTTTTAAATAAACTTATCTTTTTAAGTTTTATAAGTATTTTTATAAAAGTTAAATAAATATCTGAAAGAAATTATAAGTAAGTACCTAAGTACCCATTATTAAATATTAAGAATATAATTAAGCATTAACTTAAAAGCTTTTAATACACTTACAGGCATTATGCCATTTTAATGTATTAAGAATCTTGGCTATACTAACTATTGAATAAAATAAACAAAAATTTTCTAATCATTGCCATCATACATAATCCTGCACAAAATAATTAACAATTAAGTAAAAAAGAAAATAATTTTTTGTATTTGTTTGTTTATGCTTACATGATAATTGAAAGTCGTTGTTGTTAAATGAGGTTCAAATTAAAATCCCCAAAAATAATAATGCTCCGCAATGTTTAATCATTAAGTATGTACTTATATGACAGGCGAAATCACTCGCACCCATTAAAATTAATGTATCTATGTGTTATCTTTCATGTAATACAGTATCTTCATAATATAAGTATACATCTAAATATTATTTTCTTATTCTCTCAACAAATATTTAAAATCAAAAGCTTGAGGAGCCACAACACTCAAAAATAAGTTTTTTTTTTTAACTTTGTAGGTTGACGAATTTCTAAAGCAAGATACTTGTTACTAAATATTATACTATCATAAGGAAATGTTAATTGTTATTTAATTTGAGTTGAATTATCTGTTAACATTTTACTAGGTCTTAATTGTGAAAATCTAGCTGGAAATTACCATTTTGACAACACATTAACTACTTAGATCTGAAATTTTATTTTATTTATGGTGCGTTTGTACTTCGCAGCCGAAAAAATACACAAAATTATTAATACTTACATACTTAATGCGTAAATGAGACTATTACCTAATTACTTTTGAAGGCTTTTACTAAAATCGTATTTTCTTTTAATTAAGGGGATTTCGAATATGATCCGAATTATACGGCACATAAATACTTACACTGATTATAGAAAACATCAAACAAAAACAATAAATAAGTTATTACGGTCTACGAATTTAATAAAATTCTTTTTTATTTTTCTACAAAACTTTTTAAATGCAAATTACTTGCTAACAAATAAGAATAATATTTAATTTTTTCTTTATACTTATTTATCTTTCTGGAAAAAAAGTTTATTTTACTTTAATATTATAATCTTATAAGAAAGTAAGTATATGAAATCGTATGCGACTTGCAAACTTATAAGAATAATGTGGGAAATCCATGCATTAAAAAGGGTTATATTATAAGTAATTATATGTTTACTTTTGATTAAAATTTATTAATTTTAGGCGATGTTTTGAGTCTGACAATAAAATCTGTATAATTTTTATCAAATTTTGATAGATATACGGACTATTCGTCGTAAGCAATTCATCGTAAAGCAATTCATCGTAAGAGCAATTAATCGTAAATCAATTCATCGTAAGAGCAATTCATCGTAAATCAATTCATCGTAAATCAATTCATCGTAAAGCAATTCATCGTAAAGCAATTCATCGTAAAGCAATTCATCGTAAACCAATTCATCGTAAACCAATTCATCGTAAGCCAGCGATTTTTGAGCCGAGAAGAGCTGATGCGTGGAGGTGCGCACCGCCACGCATCAGCTCTCCTCGGCTCAAAAATCGCTGGCTTACGATGAATTGGTTTACGATGAATTGCTTTACGATGAATTGCTTTACGATGAATTGCTTTACGATGAATTGCTTTACGATGAACGCCATCAACACCCACTGCCATGTATCAGCTCTCCTCGGATCAAAACTATCTGACGATGGTCTCCGTGATTATTATTTTAGTGCATTATCAGCGGCGGAACTTTATGTCAGCTATGAAGTTCTTAATTTACTTTTGTAAATAATTTTATTACTATTTTTGACTAAAAACGAATATTAGATTTTAACTAAAAAGTCATAGTATGCAGTAAAATATCCCAAAAAAAAATTTTTTTAAACTTAGTAGGAAATAATTTTTGTTGCTCATTTGCCGTTCAAATTTCTCAAATTAAAAAAATGACTTCTCAAACATTACAATATTTAGATAGTGAAAAGGGAAAACCTCGCCTTGTGATTGATGGTTTTGTTTATTATAAGGATTACCAACATAATTCAACTACGTACTGGCGATGTATCTTTAAGTTGTTCCGCTAGAATTCACACAAAAAATGAAAAGGTGTCAAAAACTGTTTCAATGCATAATCATGCTGCAGATGCAGCTAAAGTTGTTGCTGATGGTGTTATTCAAAATGTGAAAAAAACTGCTCTTCAAACAGCTGAAACTCCTCATCAATTAGCTGCATCCGCATATTCTGATGCTCCATTGTTAGTGGCATCTAGCCTTCCAAAAAATAATTCTTTAAAAAGAACTATTCGAAGACTTCGGCAACAGGATTCTGGATTTCCTAATGAAAATCCAAGATCACGAGAGGAAATTAATATTAATGATCATTTCAAAACTACAACAAAAGGTGATCTGTTTTTATTATTTGATTCTGGAAATGTACCAGATCGTATGCTGATTTTCGGGACTATCCGAAATTTAATTTTGCTTTCCCAAAACCTAGAATGGTATTCTGATGGGACTTTTAAGACTTGCCCAAGCGTGTTTAGTCAATTTTATACTATTCATATTATTAAAAATAATAAATCTATTCCTATAATTTATGACCTTTTACCAAATAAAAATCAGAGCACTTATTTGAAATTTTTGCAAAAACTAAAGGAGCTGGAGCCAAATTTAAATCCATCTTGCATTTTAACAGATTTAGAGCGCGCTGCTATAAATGCCTATTTGGAAGTATTTCCGAAAATATTAATTCGATTGTGTAACTTTCATTTTAAACAATGTCTTTATAGACAAATTCAAAATAAAGGACTCAAATCAAATTATGATTTAGATCCGGAATTTGCTAAACAAATCCGAATGATAGCGGCTTTAGCGTACTTGAAAGTAGAGGATGTGGAAGAAATATTTATTTTATTGGCATCAAAACTACCTGAAATTTGTGAGGGATTCCTCGAATATTTTGGAAGAGAGTTTATTGGGTATGTTGATGTTCGGGGAGTCAAAAAACCTGGATTATTCCCAATGAAATGGTGGAACGTTCATTTAAACTTAGATTTACACAAAACGAATAATCACATGGAAGGGTGGCATCGCGGTTTCGCAGAATTAGTGCACGAAAACCATCCTTCTATTTGGAAGTTTTTTGAAAATTTAAAAATAGAGCAAGGACGAAATGAGGTTATTTACCTCCAGTTAATGGCCGAAATAGATAGTGGACAACCAACAAAAAAAAAATATTTAGATGCCTGGAAGAGAATCGAGAAAATTGTTGAGCAATACGAAACGATGGACAAAATTGATTTTTTGGAAACGGTTGCTCTTAATATAAAGTTTTAACCTTTTTTTATTTGTTTTTTTGAATTTTTAAGCTAAGTGTGTAGCAAAATAAAATTGTTTAAGATACATATATACGAATTAATTTATTTACGATGAATTGATTTACGATGAATTGTTTTACGATGAATTGTTCTTACGATGAATTGATTAACGATGAATTGATTTACGATGAATTGTTTTACGATGAATTGTTCTTACGATGAATTGATTTACGACGAATTGTTCTTACGATGAATTGTTTTACGATGAATTGCTTACGACGAATTGATTTACGACGAATTGCTTACGACGAATTGACCGGATCCCTTTTGATACTATAAAACAAGTCTACCTAATTACACTAAGTTATCGATTCTTTAATAAAATTTTTGTTTTTTTTTTTCAGACTTTTGATTAATTCACATACTTATTTTATTATACGTAGAGATCGTAAATTCTGTTATTGTTTTTATACCTGATTCAATCTATATTTCACAGTGTCCAATTTTACCTTTTTTTTTGGAATTTCATATTTTGTTATTTTTTTGTTTACAAAAATTATACAGAAAACGGCTTGTAAGCCGCTAAAAATTTCAACATGAAGAAAAAATGCATTATTGGCTACTGCTTGTTTTACAAACTAAGTTTTGCTGTAAATTTGAAAACGCTCTTTCTAGGTAATGAAAAAAAGTATAAAAAAAAAATATATATACATTTCGAATTTTGAAAAATGCGATTAAATTCCAAAAAAAAATGGAAAATTGGACACTGTGCATTTGAGAATAATTTTTATTTGGTCTTCTTTTTTACTTTCGATCTAACTAAAAGTAGTTTTTGATTGCTTAACTAACTTTTATATATCATTTTAAATTTACTATTTAACCCGATCTTTGCCTATTACTAAATAAAAATATTGAATCTTAAGTTAAAAGTTAACTAATCTCACTATTGCTAAAATAGATTTTATCGGTATGTATGTACCTCGGTATATACATAAACAGTTTTCTTAACTTCTTTTTTCTTCAAAGTTTTGGTCAGTTATTAAAATAAATTTTTTATTAAGATTAACTACAATAGTATTGATTTGAGAAATATAATAAATTTTGTGCATAAGTATTTAGAGATAAAGTTAAAGGATATTATTTATGGCAAGTAAGTATATCTTCCTTTTTTTATTTTATCTTTTATTTTTAAATTTCTGCAGATATCCTTTTTTAAAGCTTTTCTATTTTGGTTTTCACACAATAATACTTATAGTTAATTGAATTTTTATGTTCACATGGAATTAACCAAAAATTGATTTTGTTAAAGGACAATACATATTAAAATTTATATAGATTGCCTCCAAGTAATGTCAAATATTTCTATAACTATGTATATATATCATAAATAATATATAATAAGTAGTTATTTTTATTTTTTTTTTGTTCCTTGTTCGAAAATAAGTTATACTGCCAACACTGATGATGCATAATGATATACTTATGATTAAGTTCGATTTCGATATTAATTTGATTGTATAATAATAAATTATTGATATTAATGTATTATATTTCTCATCCTTAATTGTGCAAATTCATTTTCATTTATAGGAAGTTTCTAAACTTTTTCTTAAGTATATATAATTCCTGTTTTCATTAATAGGTTAGCACCATATTTAAATTATTTATATACTGTATAAAGTATTGTGCATAAATGACCTCATTAAATATTATATTCTACTGAAATAGTGAGGCTTTTTAATATTAAACATCTCTAAGTATACAATTAACTATATTTGTGTTTACATAAGTAAGTATATATGTTTTTCTTTTGTTTTAGTTTTGACTGAAGGACAATAATGGAAACCTAAACTTGGTGAAAATTTGTTTTTTCTACTTATTTATATTCTTCCTGAATTCCTTTTATTCAAACTATTTAAAGATATAAAAATCTTCTAATATTGCGATAGCATAATGAAGAAAATTCTTTATTATTTAACTATCTTCATGTAAATTGAGATTGTTTTTAATGAACAAAGTTTTTGCAAAAGAATAAGTAATAATATAATTGATGAAACTTTTTTTATGAATTAATTATACTAACAGAGGTAAAATAAATAATAAAAATATTTGATTTTCCTTTCACTGAGATAAAAACGTGGTAAAATCATGTATTTTCCGCAATAAAAACCGTCCAATGCCTTTTGGGATTAAAATTTTTATGAAAGAGAGAAAAAAATTTTTTTTTATTTTAATTTTTTTTATTTTTATTAATTTTTTTTATTTTTATTAATTTTTATATTTTAATTTTCATTTTTTTTTATTTATTTTTTTATTTAATTTTTTTTTATTTTTAATTTCTTGTTTTATTTCTCTTATGTCCTCTTCGGGATTCGAACCTCGGTCTTTATAGCATTTTAATCGACCACTCTACCATTCGGCCATAGTAATAAAATTATTCATGTGCATAAAATAGAAAATATAAATATCGTATATATTTTTCTTACACCCCTCCGGGACTCGAACCTCGGTATTTAGCATTTCAATCTACCACTCTACCATTCGGCCATAGTAATAAATGTATTCAAACATTTTAATTCAAGAATTTTTAGAATAACATTAATTCTCTTAGTAATAAATATTATGCTCCTGGGCATTACTTTTACGATTTTAGAGCAATTTGTACTTGATATGAATATGATACCGAAAGAACATAAATATTGGTTTTAAAAAAAAAGAATATTTGTTGTTGTTTTCTATACAAAAATACTAGAATTTGATTTAATGTCAAAAGTCCTAAAATTTAGTAGGACTTTTTTGGCTTAGTTCAAACTAATAAAATGAAAGTTTATTTTTTTAGCTGTTAATTCCGTTTAATATAAAAAATAATATAAAAAATTGTGTATAAATTGTGGAGCATATAATAACGTGGATTTGGTCTCAATTGCTTGAATAAAAGTTTAAAAAAATTGTTAATTTAAAACAACATAATAATAACGTAAATCCCTAAGTAAAACAATGTAAAATCTTGAGGAAGCTAATAATTTATTTTAATTTAAAAAATCTTTCGACTAACTTGAGTTAATAACTATTTTCAACATTTCCCAAAATGTCTTCCAAATTAACAAGTGGTCCAACTTTTTTTATACAATATTTCTCAACTACACCTCAAAGAAAATTTCGAAAATAAAACAACAATTTATTCTTTTGAATCTTTTAGCGAATTACAAGTTTTTATTCACAGAGTACTGATTTATAATTTTTAAAAAAATACAAAAAAAAAAAAAATATGCCTCATCCTCATAAGCTCACGAAATAAGTTTAACTTCTTTATTTACTTGCAAATATTTATTTTGCTACGGACTCTGACTGATTTACTTTTGTAAGTGGAAGAGGGGGCTAAATTTTTTCTTACGAAATTTGGGTGTAAGTATTCATTTATTCTTTTTTACGTACCAAATTTGAATGAAATCGGACGAACTTTAGACAGGGATGCCAACTGGAGTCTTTTACCCTGGATTTTCCAGTTTTTCAACTAAAACTCCAGTCTCCAGTTTTTTTAAATTTTACCAGTTATTTTCAAAATTAATAATTTTAAAGTAAAATAGAAATTCACATAAGCTATTCACCGATAGATGTCATTTTAATTTGTAATTCATTTAGCTATAGTATCATTTATTCCAAAACAAAATTATTATATAACTATAAGAAATAATTGATCTCATTAATTAACTAATTTTTTTCTAATTTCAATTATTATGTATTTTTATTTATTGTATTTATTTTATATTACTTTTTATAAAGTTTTATTCTAATTTAAATTCTTTTTGTATCTGCGGTTTATTTTATGTTTCGTTTGTTTATGTTAATAATAATGTAATTTATAATTTATTATTTTTTCTATTTTTCTATCCACATTTTTTTGTTTTTTTCAACGCTCCAGTTTTTCCTCGGTCAAGAGTTGGCAACCCTGACTTTAGAAGTCGCTGGGTAGGATCAATCAATTTTTTGTTACAAAATTTATGTGTTTAATCGTTTCCTCTTTTTATTTATCAAATTTGAATGAAATCGGACGAACTTTAGAAGTCCGCCCTAGGGAATGCAAAACCGGATTTTCGGATTCCGGAAATTCGGAATTGCGCCTGTTTTTGACGTTCAAAAAATTAGGAATTCAAAATGCTAAATTCCGAATTTTTCGAATTTGGAAGAACTTTTACTGGCGGGAATTTTTACCAACTGTTTATTTTTTTATTATTTATCTAACTTTTGAAAAATCTCTAATATAACAACGCTGCAGGAACATTTTCAATAAAAATTCGATTAAAACTCAATGATAAAACATTGGATACTTTGTGTTTCAAATTTTTATTTTTCAATTCAGTTTATTCACTTTCAGTTTATTGAAAAGTATAAAATTTTATTTTAATAAAAAATATTTCATAATTTAATTTGTTATAATTTTAATGTTTTGAACTAAATACACTAATATTTATGTTAAGGAATAATTTAATTTAATTTTTTAATACATTTTAAATTTTATATAATAAACCGGAATTCCGGATTTCATTTCAAGACAATTCCGAAAATCCGGAATTAATTTTTTTTTTTAAAATGCATTCCCTAGTCCGCCCCCAGTGGTGGTCGCTGAGTAGGATCAATCAATTTTTTGTTACGAAATTTATGTGTTTAATCGTCTCTCTTTTTATTTACCAAATTTGAATGAAATTCTTTGTTACGAAATTTGTGTGTAATCATTTCCTCTTTTTACGTACCAAATTTAAATGAAATCGGAAATAAATTTTTTGTTACGAAATTTGTGTGTAATCAGTTCTTCTCTTTACATACCAAATTTGAATGAAATCGGACAAACTTTTGAAGTGGACCCTCAGGGAGGTCGCTAGGTAGGAGGCTGAGCGGCCTATTCGGAACAGACAAACAGACAAACAGACAAAAAACCTTTCTGTTTCATATGATAGAATTTCACTAATTCGAAAAGGAAATAAACTAAATAAATATTAACAACAAAATCAGTTGATCTTTAATTCTGTTATTGTATAATTTTTGTTAATTGTATAATTTTTTACTGGTATTGCAAAAATACTTCAGTATTTTCCTACAATATACTGGTACTGCAGAAAATTTAAGCACAACTGGTACAAGTACAAGTATACTGGAACTTCAGAAATACTGCAGTGTTTTCTAACAATTAACTGATACTAGGAAAAATTTCAGTATGGCTATATTGTACTGCAAAAATAGCAAAAAAAAATTGGAATACATATATATTTCTTTGTAGTTCAGTATTATTGTACTTAACTTATTTGAAGTACAGCATTATTTTCTGCAGTACCAATACATTATCTGCACAGATTACAGTAAAGCTTCATTATAATCTCGTAAAAAAGTTGAATAAACTAGGTTTGTGTATCGTGTACTTTTTCGTGATTGCGTTTGAGATTGTTTTACTGTTAACTCTGATGTGCTGCAAGGGAACCACCTAAGCCCTCTTCTTTTTGTCTTGCTCATTAATGATTTACCCTGTGTAATAAAATATTCTGACAATTAATGAATGCTCACGATATTAAAATCTACAGAAATCACATTTCAATAATTTTTAATGGGGGATGGAAATAAGGCCGCAGGAAATAAGGCCGCGACGTTTTTTTGTTGCGGTCTTATTTCATTTTGATAAATGAAATAAGGACGCGAAGATTTTTTCGCGGCCTTATTTCGTTTTTCAAAATGAAATAAGGCCGCGAAAAAATCCTCGCGGTCTTATTTCATTTTGAAAAATGAAATAAGACCGCAAAAAATTCCTCGCGGCCTTATTTCGTTTTGAAAAATGAAATAAGGCCGCGACAAAAAAAAACAATTATTCGGAGGGCTAATTTCATTTTTATAAACGAAATAAGGCCGCGTAATCTTGTCTGACCAACCACCCGCCCGCCGCCCTGCTGCCCCCTGCCCTGTGTGCTCACCTCACAAGATTACGCGGTCTTATTTCGTTTTTCAAAATGAAATAAGGCCGCGAAAAATCCTCGCGGCCTTATTTCATTTTTCAAAATGAAATTAGCCCTCCGATTAATTTTTTTTTTTGTCGCGGTCTTATTTCATTTTTCGAAACGAAATAAGGCCGCGAGGAATTTTATGCGGTCTTATTTCATTTTTCAAAATGAAATAAGACCGCGAGGATTTTTTCGCGGCCTTATTTCATTTTTCAAAATGAAATAAGACCGCAACAAAAAACCTATCGCGGCCTTATTTCCCGCGGCCTTATTTCACTGCGCCATTAAAAAGTCTTTCCTGTTCACTTGTAAGACTTATATTAGAATATGCTTGTGTTCTTTGGGCACCTTATTACAAGCGCCATATAAAAATAATTGAGGATGTTCAGCGAAGATTCTTATGAATGGTACTCCGTCAATTGTCATGTGAAAATAGATTTATTTTATCGCCTCATGTAGAACTCTAGAAAGATGTAGAGAATATTTGAATATTACGAATTTAATAACTTTAATAATATAAGTCGTATCTTAAGAAATTCTAGTGCAATTGTTTTGAGTTATTGTCGAACCAATTATTTGTATTACTTTTGGTTTTACGTAGGTTGTTGTAGACTTTATAATGAATATATTCATATTTTACAGAAATCTAGTCTAAAAGGACAACAAAAGCTTTACATAATATAATTACCTTAATATTTACATTTAAGTACATATGAATTTTATTTTAAGTGTTAAATTTTTAATTTTTGTATATTTATTTAATTTCAATTTAATTTCATTTAATTTAATAAATATTTAAAGTTTTATATTTATATATTTGTAATAAGCACGTTCTTTTCTGGGAAACAAAAAAATAGACAAACGGCAACCCTGAAATAATCTCATTATAATCAGAAAATATTTTTCTAAAACCATCAATTTTAAAACCAAAAAAAAAAAAAAAATTAATCGAATTTATTTTTTTGTTCTTTTTTTATAAAAGGAATGCTTTTTTAGAAAGGAAATTTGGATTTTTATTGAAATATTACTATTGTACCGTCCTATCGATGAAATGAAATTAAGTAATGTTAGGAAAAATTTTAATTAAAATTCATATGATTTGATTAAAAATTTTAAAGTGCTTGTTAAAATACAACTAAAGGCTAGAAAATTCAAAATATTTCTCCTTTGAATTTTTTTTAGTTATTTCCGATGTTATAATATGTATATAAACCATATAAACACACTTGTGTGCAGATTTTGACTGAAATATTTATATTTCTGTCTGACGAAATGTGTGACTTATTACTTAAGTACGTTAAATTTAAGACTGAGCTTCAACCTTGGATGGTTTAAATCATAATAAAACGAAACTATTTCTAGGAAATTGTAATCCGAGATATAGGTGCCTATGTAATTTAAACAATAAAATTACTTTAGAATATACGAAAAGCTTGTTTCGATCGCGTTCGTCCACTCTGATCTCATCAGTGGCTGATGAGTGGACGAACTAGCCAGACAAACTTTACTCAAAAACAATTCACACTACTTTACATATAATAAAATATGTTATATTGATATGTGAGTTCAAAAAAATAATAATTTTGAATTCACATATCAAATGTGGGAAACATTTTACTCTTGTTATTAAAAAAAGAGAATAAAATTACCTTTAGAAAACATTTTTTCGACTACTCTTTGATGTTTAAAGTATTTTTAGATTGATTCAAAATATTTAATAAAATTTTATTTTAAAATTTTTTTTTTTGTTTTAATTCAGTAAATATCCACTTACTTTTACGTATAATAATAATTTTTCATCAAGTCAGAAATTGACAAATACTTCCAGTTTTGCAATGGACAACATAAGATAAGATAAGACTGCATTTTCACAAATACAATAATTCTCACTGTCATATTATGCAAACAATATTAAATTTGATTGTATACTTAGATGTTAAATATTGAAACCTAAACAGAGCTCACATAATTTTCAATCCTTTTATAAAAACAAAACGTACTTAATATATCTACATTGTGGTTTACATAATAAGCACTTACATAGGTATATACTTAATTAATGTAAAGTTAAAAATGTTTTCATGAACTTAATTATAGAAAGGTACACAGAAATATTGTGTTAAGTTTTTATTGAGCACTATTTGAGTATGCTATTTGAGTATATTGAGTATGATTTACTACGGAAAAACTATTTCGAAAATTACAACAAAACATTTTTAGGGCCAAAATATTTTTAACTAAGTACTATAGTTTTTCCAAGACAGAAGTAAATATTTATCAATATTAATTAACTTTAACCAGTTTTTATAAATTTAATCTACTTATGTAGAAGTATTTAATTGACAATTAATCTGAAAATGATTATCCTATAGAATACTAGTTTAATAATTTCATGTTTGATTAAAATTATAAAAATAGTTTTTTTTTGTTGATAACATTTTTACTATTTTAGCGTTTTTGACATTTTTTTTATTTTTCAAAAGCTTTAACGCAACAACTAATTGTTATTCTTTTGGTATTCAGTGTAAACAATTTTTTGATTACATTATAAAAATACATTCTTATCAATTTGTGATAAAAAAAACATAATAAAAGCAGCTGATTAACTTAAAAAATATAAATGTATAAAGAGTAAATGTGTAATACATGTTTGAGAAAAATTTGCATTGTACTTATGTTTTAAGTTTGGTTTTATGTAATGTTGGGCAGTATTTTCATAGACTATGAAAATGGTTGGAAATTGGATTGATTGGTTTCTTATTATTCAGAATTTATTGTATTAAAAAAATATTTAGAACGTATTTTTTAGCCTTGTTTGTATTATTCTGCATTTACTGAAAATCTAACATTCTCATTGGAGAATATGTACTCGATTTTAATCTTTTTATCTTAAAAATTTTCAGTTTTATCTCGAATGACGTACAAATTAATTGTCTAAAATTTGAGTCACTATTAAATGCCTCAAAAATAAAAAGTTAATTAGGCTAATTACATACAATTCTTGTTAACTACTTAAAAATTTATTGTTCTCGTACAATTTCTTAAACATTTTTGGTTAACAACTAACTACTGAATTCCAATGTGTGTACATATTTTTGTTTTGTCAGTTTATGATGCGTTTAGAAAGAAGTACAGTATATGCTTTATTAAATGTATTAAAAACAAAATTATTTATGCCTACTTATTTTGATATACTTACTTATTTTTAAAATTATTATCAGTATAAAGTAAATATTGAATGCTTTATTATTTAATTTTTTGTAGACATTGCAGACTTTTCTTATCTTTTTATTATTTCAAGCTCGTAAGAACGCAAAGTTTTGTAGCTAAAAATATTTTCCACGTTTTTTTCTTATTTTTGAAACCAAGTAATTTTTTGTTTAAATAGTTACACGCTCAAATATCAAGTTCCAACTAAGATTTGAACTAAAATTACAATTTTAATATAAGTACTTATAACAAGGATAAATAATGGTAAAAATACTCAAAATGTCTTATTAAAATTAAATTAAATATTAATTAGAATTCTAAAATTTTGGTTAATATAAACTTGTATTAGGTACCTCCAACAACCACGAAAGCCAATAAATAAGTATACCTCGAAGTATACATTTTGTTCTATAGAAGTGCGTCAAAACTGAGTGAACGAGGAGTTATAACTATACAACGAAACTGATGGAATAACTGGTACGTTACATTACAGGAACAATTATATAGGCACGTTAAGAAATTAAGAGAAATGATTTGTTCTGTTTTGCTGAGGTTATTTTTGTGCTCCCAAGTTCACATACTTAAATAAATTTCGTTTTCAAAAGAAGCATTTTTTTTTTTACCCTTACAATTTGTTTTTTTTTTTCATAATGTAATACAAACTTAATAGCAATTTTAAATTGCACAAAATATAGGAATTTAAATAAATTTGGTATGAATAAGGCCTGAAGCGTTATATTCACTTAATTGTAATTTTAATAAAGATACTTATTTATAAATAAAATTAATTATCTTTTATTGGACAATAATTAATATTTAAGCCTTTTTTTTATAAATTTCATATTTATGTTAATCTGTATATGCTTGTTTTTGCTAAAGTACATATATGTATAATGCACAATTTTACATATATATAAATAAATATATATAATAAGTATATACGCTGAAATGTATTTTTTTTAATGTAAATTTAATATGTTGATTTGTTTATCGTTTGTAAGTTTGTACTCCCATTTAGGGTTGAAAAGTTATCAACAGTAGTTAAGTTATCTATGATTTTGTGGTAAAACACGAAGAAGTACTCGACAGGATTTCTTCCCCGTTGCCGCAGATAGATTACGAAAAAAGGGATTGTAATTCCTGCAGCCCAATCAGGGACATGTCACGTAGTTTTTTGTTTGTTAGTTTTTCTTCGAAACTTTTCTAAGTAGAATAAAAACGATGAGATTGTAATAGAGCTTTCAATGTACTTAATATTTGAAAATCAATTTTAATAAAATGTTAAGCAGAAACCACGCAGAACTGACAATTTTATAAAAGAAAATTAATTTTTCTTTCTCTGTTACCAAAAAATATTAAGTAATCAAGCTTCTTCGTGTAAAATCAAAAAGATTTTTTTTAATTATGCTAATTATATTTTAAATTTCATGTTTTATGTCCTTAAGAAGTCCCTTTTTTTTAATATATACCTACTTAATACTTACTTCCATAAAAAAATAATTTTATTATTCTCCCGCACATACATTTATACTTATCTTGAAAAATGAAAAAGAATAAAGAAAAATATTCACGAAATATTTTCTTTTATTTTATTTCAAAAATACTTATGTGCGGGAAAAGTATAATAATTTATTTAATGTGAATTTTTTATAAATACATACTTATCTAATATCAGTATATAAACATTTTTTTATATATTTAACGTTTGAATCTTAATCTTTTAGTCTTTCTTCTCTTCTTTTAATTGACAGACATAAAAAAAATACTTAATAAAGTTATGTAGAATGTTTTCACCCCCTTGGTGTTTGTTTATTTTTTTGATAACAGGATCTTCTTTTCTGATCATTTTCTATTCTCAAAGGAGCTATTTTCAATGTATAAAGTAATCAGAATCACTAAGTTCAGTTGCAAAGAAAAAATTTAAAATTAAATTTTGAAAAAAATAAACGTATTAAAGAAATTTTTAATTATTCCTACATTTCAAGGAAGTTTATTTTAAATTAACTTGCAATACATTACGTTGGATTATTATCGTCTGCTGAGAAATGAAACAACGTATGATATTTATACGTCATTATTAGATAATAGCACCATTCGATTCCTCGTATGTTGAATAAAATGTGTTTTTACGATGAAAATTTTACGTTACTTGATCTTTTTGCATACATTTTTTTAATTTTCAAATCTTTAAACTCAAATTACTCGAAACTATACTTTTCATTATACATTGTTTCATTTCTAAGCAGACGTTATATTCTTGCAACTTGGTATGGATTTAAATATGTAAGGATTTATATTCTGCACTTACTTAAGTAGATCAAAACAAGATTAAAAAAAACATTCATCGAAGCTACATAAAAATCATATAATAAGAAAGCATCTATTTCAAAAATCCTAAAAAAAAAATATATTACGCTGTAATTTTATGAAAAATCTTGTAACTATGCAACAGTTAGGATCATAATTTTACAGACTATTAGTTCAATTGTCAAATAATTCAATTGTAAAATAATTCTCTATTTAATTGATTGTGGTCATTATGGGAAAATGTGTGTAAAAAAATTGCATGTGCTTTATGGGTTACTTTAACAGAGAATATACATATATGTATGTACTAAAAAAGGTTTGTTTAAAATGAAACAAATACAAAACTGGAGAAAAAAAAGTTGAAAAAAAAAAACAAAAAAAAAAAGTGGTACGAAGTGTTATGATGTAGGGCTCATACTACATAAAAGCAAATTTAAGTTCAATTTAATGAAAATACGGATAACAGACATGTTTTATTTTAAATAGCAAATAAATAAAAAGGAATATAGGAACGCATGTACCTACATAACACATTGTTTTGATAAAAATTTAATTCATCAACATAGTTTGAAAATATTATTTTACTGATGCTTTTAAATGATACCCTCTATTTGTAATCAATATTTGAAATAGAAAATAAATGAAAATAAAAATTAAATGAAAATATAATTATATTTAAATTAAATTCTCAGAGGTAAAGTTTCAAAACCAAATTAATGTCCAAAATTTCAGAGAAATGTATGAGCAAGTAAGTACTTTAAAGTTTTTCTCTGTGAGTTTAAGGGATCGTTTTTTGTACGAATTATCTACGGCTACACGACCTGAATACTTGCATACCTGAACATGTTATTGGTGTTACTGAAAATATTTTTTTTTTTTATTTCACTTAAAACATGGTTTTATTTCAATTAAGACACTTATTTTAAATCAATTATTAAATGATTTTAATTTTTTTTTTATTGATTTAATGATTTAAATAAAAAAAAACACAACCCATAAAAACAAAGTTTTTAATATAAACCCTTTATATGCGAGGCAATTGATATGAAGTTCATATAAAAATGTGTGTGAGTCTGTGATGCCAAAGTATATTGTTATCGGCGAGAAAGTGATGTGCAAAATTTTAGCTTGATTGGATACTGGGAAGTGGGTCAATTTTGACTTTTTAAGTTTGTGGAAACGGGGTGAAGTTAATTTTGACTTTCTAAGTTTGTGGAAACGGCCGTGAAGTTGGTTTGTGAGTTTGTGATGCCAAAGTGCATTGTCATCGAGGACAAAGCGATGTGCTTAATTTCAGCTCGATTTGATACCGGGAGTGGGTCAATTTTGTCTTTCTTAGTTTGCGGAAACGAAGTGAAGTTAATATAAAGAATTTAATAAAGTAAAATTAAAATTTTTTTCCGCTTTTTTTTTTTTTGATTTAAAATGTTCCTCTGTTTGATTTTTCAACCAAAGCTACGGTTTATTCAATATCAAGAAATTATCGTTGAGCGACTTGTTAATTTTATTTTGCTAGCGCATTAGCATTTTGACTATTAATTTTGACGTTCAGCGACCCTTTTGACATTTTGATTCACATTTTAATTGATCACTTTTATTTTGTGTACATACACGATAAAAGTTCTATTTATTTTAAGTTCTTTTACTATACTGTACTTGTACTATACTACCTTAAAAGAAAACTATGTTTTCAAATATTTTGGTTAAAATATGTATATATATAATATTAACTTTAATATCTAGATATCTATGCTCGCACCCAAGGTTGTATTATAGTTTGCATTCATAAATTTGATCCCATTTAGTATATTGTCAATTTTTGTAATATGTAACATTATTGTAAGTAATATCCTTTATTATTCCCTTTTAAATACTCGTAATTTATAAAATAACTTAATGGAATTTTCCCATGCGTCAAATTTAATTTTTAATTTTAATAAAGTATGTAAAGAGAGAGACAGAGAGACAGAGTTTATTAATATGGAAAAATTATTATAAACATTATACTAAATGAAAGATGTGGAAGAAAATTTTTTTCATATTTAATTTTTATAATATTTTTCTAAGCTATTTTCCACAAATATTTTTTTTTCTCTTTTCTAATAATATTTATAGAATTATTTTTTTTATATTATTTTCACATTCTGTTTTGTTATTAAAAATTATATGCTTCTTACAAATATATCTATGTATACAAATATAAATAATAAAAAAAAATTGTATAAATTAAAATTTTTATTTTTGTTTACACAATATCGTTTATTGTATAAAAGAAATAATTATATATATTGTAGTATGTATAGTATTGGAAAGAAGAAAATAGGAAAAAAAAATAAAAAATTTATACAATTTTTCTGTGTATTTTTATTATCACAGAAATTAAACAAATTAAAAGCTTTTTTTTTTTTTGGTAACTTTATTGAATTTCATTTGAAAGAACATTTTATGTATTTTATTGTTTATAATATTTAATCTTCTATTCTTTTTTATTATTAATATTATTATATTTAGATTCATTGTAGGTACCTATCGGGGGAAAAAAAAATGTTGTGGTTGTGACTTAATAAAGTAAAACATAAAGGATTTATAATTATTTTTAAATTTATTTCAGGATTAAACAACATACTTATTGTTATTTTGATAAAAAA
Organism: Hybos culiciformis; assembly: GCA_964007475.1. Taxonomy (NCBI): domain Eukaryota; kingdom Metazoa; phylum Arthropoda; class Insecta; order Diptera; family Hybotidae; genus Hybos; species Hybos culiciformis. The sequence continues at coordinate 22,563,685 of OZ023274.1, forward strand.
TAAATTTTATAAATTTTTAATGAAATAATTTCACTTAAGTATTTACAGTATAACTTGAAGGTTAGACTTAGACTACATTTTTTTATCATCTTGACGAAGATCGTAGTTCAATGGTGAAATTTTATTATTTTATTGTCAATTTACTATTTACTACTGGCAGGATTTAAATCAAGATAGTTGAGAAGATAGTTGACTGGATATTCACAGTCAGAAAAATAAAATAATTATAAAAAAAAAAAAATATTTTTATTACCTACATGAAAAAAAATAATATAAAACCTATAATACCTCTGTACTTAATAGTAGATTATTGTATATGTTAACTAAATTTGTTATTAATTACGATTTTTGTATACACAAAAACACATTGACACGAGTCAATACTGACAAGTGTCTATGTGTTTTTGTGTAAATACAGAACGAGTTTATAACAAATTTTGTTAACATGTCCAATATACTGTTTTAATGTGCATGTGTAAGGTAGTTGCAGTCTATACATTTACAATGAAAAAAAAAAAACAAAAATTGATATACACATTTTTTTTTTAATTTTTTGTTGGTATTTGTCTATATTGAAATATTGAGAGAACATCTAAATGATTTCATTATTTACGCTGATGCATCTAAATGATTTCATTATTCACGCTGATGCATCTAAATGATTGCATGTGTATTGACGCATATAATATTCCATTTAGCGATCTAAATTCTATACTACTAAATACAACATACCGACCACATGCCCATTAAAATAATTATTGAAATGTCAAGCAAAAAATCAAAACAAACCAAAAAGAAATTAGTGTTGCAAAATAAAATTTTCTTTTAAATAATAAAAAATGAAAAATTAATTATTCAAATTAAAATTTTTAATAAATTAATAAAAAATAAATTAACAAAAAATTAATTAATAAAAAATCTTGATAGAAAAATTTAGTAAACACACAGTGTCAACTATCTTCTTACAAACACTGATAAAAAAAAGTTTACTATCCAGTCTAATCTCTGCTTTATATTCCAGATTCGGATTTATTAACCTTTTTTTTATGTTAACTATTGTGTTGTTTAAAACTTCTAAATTCAAAAACTAAGTTCGCACTAAAATCAGTTTCGAACACGTTCCAATCTCATTTAGAGAACAGTGTAAATCGAGATGTAAATATAACAGGTGTTTTAATTTGACGTTTAAAATAAAAAAATGAATTATTTTTTAAAAATAAATATAATTTGTTAAACATAAATTTAAATAAAATTAAATATCTAAATACCAAAAATATTTACATTTACAAAAATATTATTATTAAGTATAGTTTTTTAACATTTTTTACTTTGTATAGGGAAAACATTTTGTTATCTTGATTTCAGAGAAATAAGTTTTCAAAACTTCTAAAACTAAATTTTAAAAGAAGACAAATTTTAAAAAAAATTCTTGTTTCGGGCGAATTAAGAAAATTAATTACTTTACTTATAAATTATAAAAATAAATTATTTTTAATTTTTTTTTTATTGCATTTTATGTAAATTTAAAGTTTATCATTGAGTTAAAAGAATTTTCAGTTCTCAACGGAAAATTCGTTATGTTGGGTTTATTATGTGTGTGTACTATTACGTGCACCGAGGGGTCAACCACAGCTTAAATAAAAATGCAAGTATTCCCAATTTTGGCAATAAACTGTATTTATTGCCATATTGCCAATATATTGCCAATATTGCCAATATTCCCAAATATTGTCAATATTCCCAAATATTGTCATATGTGACTTGTAGCCCCATCTACGAACGATTTTTGAATTCATTATCAACAGAATTAGAATGCTCTCATCAAGTAGATGCATTTCAATAAAAAAAATTGAAAATCGGTTTATAAATAGCCGAGAAATCTTAATTTTAGTATTTGAGCAGATTTTCAGTATAAATTTTCCTTGCGATTTCAAATTGACTATGTTGGATAAATGTCTCTCTACAGCTTTCGTAATTTTCAACCGATCATCAATGTTTAGGTGTCAAAATAAAAGGTGAGATTGTCTTGTCTTCTATAATTTAACGAAGTAAAAAAAAATTTATAATATTAGTTACAATGCCTTTAATGCTTGAAAAAGTGACCGGACTGCGTTTTTTCATTATTTGAGCATTACTATACCAGTCATTAAATTCGAAATGCTTGGGCGGTTTCAATGAAATGGAAAGGTAATTAGAACAGCTTTCCATTGCTATAAAGTAAATGGTGTTTCGATGACTTGTTACCGACTTATGAGTACAAATGTACAAATATATACCACAGAAAGCATGAAAAATTGCAATTGGTCCATATAAAAAATTCGAGCGAAAAAATTGTTAAACATGTTTCAGTAGTAAATTATAATATTTTGACGGCATAAGAAAAAGAAAAAATGCTACCTATAAAAAACTTACTTAATATTTATAGACTTAGTTAAGTACTTAATATTTAAAGACTTTACAATAACTTTTTTTTAATATTATGATTAATATTATAATTATTAAGGGCCGTTTGCACCGATTAAACTTAAATATTTAAGTTTTGCTTAAGTATCAAAGTAACACTTAACTACTTGCACCAAATTTAAAGTTCCACTTAAAATTGCTTAAGTTTTACTTAAATTAAGTGATAGATTTTGTGAGCTTAAAATTTTAAGTTTCAGTTAAATTCGATATTTTATTTAAAAAAAAAATTGTGAACAAATTTTTCAAATAATAAAAGAAAAATTTAGATAATAAAAGAAATAATAAAAGAAAATATAAATAAAAATTTTGTTAAAAATGGACAATTTTGAGATAATGGATGCTATTGATGATGATGTCGAAATTTTGGAAATTATTGAGCATGGTATACCTAGAAAAATTTATGATAGAAAGGAGTACTTTCATAGTTTTGACGAGTTTTCTTTCTACCAGCGCTTCCGTTTAACAAAAAAGATGATATTGAAATTGCTTCCACAAATAGAAAAACAAATAGAATTTCCTTATGATACAAATGATTGCATTGCTCCTATCAATCAACTTTTGGTAGCTTTAAGGTTTTATGCAACAGGAAACCATCTTCTAAGCATAGCCGATTTTGGTGGAATGCATACATCAACTGTATCCCGTATAGTTTTAAGGGTATCAAAAGCCATTGCTAGCCTGGCACCAATTTACATCCGTTTTCCGAATACTAGGGCAGAAATAATTAAGATTAAGAGAACATTTTTTAATGTGGCATCATTTCCATCAGTTATTGGTTCAATAGATGGCACGCACATTAAAATTCAATCTAAAGGGGGTGAAGATGCAGAAATTTATAGAAACAGAAAAGGATGGTTTTCTATCAATGTTCAAGCTATATGCAATGCCAACATGATTTTTAGCAATATTGTAGCACGTTGGCCAGGGTCCACTCATGATGCCACAATTTTTAATAATAGCAAAATAAAAAATTCATTGGATCGCAATACAATCTATAAAGATTGTTATCTTCTAGGAGATTCAGCTTATCCTCAAAGCATTAATGTCATGACTCCACTTGCTAGCCCTCGAACATCATCAGAACAATTATATAATGAATCACAAATTCGAACACGAGGACTGATTGAAAAAACTTTCGGGATTTGGAAAAGACGGTTTCCTGCAATGGCATATGGAATCCGTCTGAAGTTATCGACAACTTTGATTGTAATAGTTGCAACCAGTGTGTTGCATAATGTTATGAGGCTAAATGGTGAATTTGACGATCCACCACCAAGTTCGGAATTTTCATCTGAAGATCTGGAAAATGCAATTTCCCAAGGCCAGATACCGTGTGCCAATAGCACAAATACAAACAATTCTTCCGGAATGCGGAAGAGAAATATATTAATTCAAAATTATTTTCAAAATCTGTAAAATTTTAGGAAAATAATTAATAGTAATTTTTGAACATTCTTTTTATTTTTAAAATAAGTATTGAATTAATCGTAATAAAAATTAATAAAAATAATTGAAATAATTGAGAATAATTGAGAATTGAAAATAAAATAAACTAAAGTACTATTATTTAAAAAAATTATTAAATTCTTGAAAAGCTTGAGTATCTTGAATTGAACAATTTGAGCTTTTCAATTTTTTCAAAAATTCGGTTTTTATTTCAATGTCCAATTCAAGAGATCTCTTTCTTAGCTGGTGTTCAATCTCATTATAATCTTGTTTCTTCTTTGCATCTTTTTTAAAAGCGTCTATTTGCAACTCTGCAAGCTCTATTTTAATTTTTCATAATTGTGAATATTGTTCCGAAATATGCGACCTCGTCAGAGAAGCTGCAACAGGTCTGCGTCTTGAACTCCAGCTGCTTTTTTCAGGATTTGAATTTTCTGGATTTTCAATGATGGTTTTATTTTTTTCTTCTTTATTTACCTTATTTTCTGAAGCGGAGTTCTTCGGCTTTAATTTTTCATGCATTGGTTTGCGAAGCATTTCCGGTGTATAAGAAGTCCAATTTTCTTTGCCTTGTAGATCTTTTAGTGAATTCTTAAAAAAATATTATATATTATGTGTTAGTAATTTCGCGTTTTCTATAAATGAAAATTTATTCAGTTTCTTACCGTATCTTTAACAGATGTTCCAGCCTCTGTTAAATCTGAACAATCATTGGATCCTTCATAATAATCACTGTCAAAAGAGTTTTGAAGACCATGAATTGTTGTGGGATTCATTATGGACATCGCCAGCTCTAAATTCGGATCCTTGACTTTCGCTGGTGAGCCCCCACCGGTCTTCAAAGCAGAGTTCTTAATTCTTGTGGTTTCCTTTTTTACATTTTTCTTGTAATTTAAGTAGAATTTTTTTTAACACATCTGCATTTCTGTGTATATAATTGCCCATAGAATTGAAATTAGTTTCAATCCGTTTCCATGCATTTTCTTTATCTCTCCACGTAACTGCATCGGTCCGTTTGTTCTCAACTATTAATTTTTCCTCAAAAACACATTGTAATATTAAATTTTTTTCTTCCGGTGTAAAATTAGCACTGCGAAATCTTTTTTTTAACTCGGTTTCCATTTCTATTTTTTTTTTTTTTAATTATAAAATTACAAAATTTAATTTAATTGAATTATATTTAATTTAATTTAAGTTAAACACAAACTTATTTTATTATTTTATTGAAATAATTATTTTTTTTGACAGGGAAATTAACAGGAAATTATATTAAGTAAAACTTAGTTAAGTTAATCATAATTTTTTAAAAGCAACTTACTTAAATTTAAGTTTAACTTAAATTTAAATAGAACTTAGTTAAGTTTAACTTTTAAGTTTAATCGGTGCAAACGGCCCTAAGTATTATAATTATTTTTTTTTTTTTCTCCTTTCAAAAATTGGTTATTTTGTGTAGAAAATATATTTCTTTATTTGTGTAGAAAATATATTTCTTCCTAGTTATTTGTGTAGAAAATATATTTCTTTAGTTATTTGTGAACAAAATATATTTCTTCAATGCAAATTATTTGAAAAATATATTTTTGGTAGTTATTGATTTTTTGATAAGAAATATATTTCTTCATAAAAAATATATAAGTTAGATATACTTTTTCATAGAAATTATTTGAAAAAAAAAAATTTTTTTCATAGTGTTTTGTTTGGAAATATATTTTAGGTAGCAATTTGTATGGGAAATATATTGCAATATCAATTTTTGTTCCACAAATATCAGAGTGATTTATTCCTTGACTAGAACAAAAGCTACTTAGGCAGTGCTGAGCTGAAGGGGGCTCGCACGGGCTCGCAAGAGCCCCCTGATAAATTTAAAAAAAATTTGCGAGCCCTCTGATAAACTTTTAAAAAATACGCGAGCCCCTTGATAATTGCAAAAGATATTTGTTTTAGCCCAATATTAAAATTTTTTGATGCAACAATTTGCGAAAAAGTATCGAAAATATCGATTTAAAATATTACTACATTATTTGATACAATAAAAAAATCGTAAAGTTAATATAGAAATGTTTGATTTTGTATACTACTGAATGAAAAGTCCCGCCTTTTATATTTTTAAATTTAAACGATCGCCTACTTTTAGTTCTAAATGCCTACTTTTAGTTCTAAGCTTTCAGTCTTATGAACAACATAATTACAGTAAAAAGAAACTGTCTGTCTATTGAACATTTAGCCGATTTTATGACAATAAATTTAAATGGTCCATAATTTAAGAATTGGAATCCTGAGAATTATGTTAAATCATTTTTAAAGTCTCACCGACCTGCAACTGCAGCTCAAAGAAATGGGAAAGAGTTAAATAGTGACGAGAACCCCATTTGGAATTTATTGTTCAATGAGTAATTAAAATATATATGTAATATTTTATAAATTTTAATGTAATATTTTAATATGTTATACATATATGTGTAAATACTAAACTATTCAAAAAATAAAATGCAGGTTAAAAAAAAATAATATTTTTTTTTGTAAATCTATGAAATCTTGAATGCGAGCCCTCTGATAATAATTCCACAGCTCAGCACTGTACTTAGGTATCTTTGATTAGAAGGAGCGTTGTGGCAGTAACGGTAGTTTTTTTTCTATTTGTTTGTAGTATATAGAATATTTTCTGTAAAAAATACACATTTGCAATATTTACATAAAAAGCAATAATTAAAGAATGCGTTGCCAAACTGAAATTATTTGAAAACATGTAAAATAATAGCTGTGAAATCGTGTCGTTCCAACACTAGAAAATCCTAGAAATTAAAATAATTTTTCAGTTTATAAATTAGTCTCAGTTTCGGAACGCACTATTTAATTTTTTTATTAGAAAATGTTAATGTATTGTGTATAATTAAGACATAATGGGTGAAATATTGCCAAACTATTTCTCGTATTCCCAATTTATTGCTATTATTGCCAATTAATTGCCTAAAATTCCCTCTATTGCCAAAAATTCCCCTGTATTGCTTTATTGCCGTAATTAATTGATTTATTCCCTGTATTGCCAACTTATTGCCGTTATTGCCGAAGCAAAATGCAAGTATTCCCTTGGTGGTTGACCCCTCGACGTGCACATAAAATTTTAAGGATGAAGTTAAAAAAAAAAAAAGATAACATTTCAATAAGGTATCTATAATTGTAATTAACTTTTATAATAAAGCCTTTTATTTTTATTTTATTAACTGAAAATTAAACCGCCACTTACATTATTAAATTTCAAAATTAAAGGTAAAGTTTTGAAAGAAAAAAACTTTATATTGTTGGAGAAGTATTCGAAATTCCACGAAAATGAATTGATTTCTATGTAAACATGTATTATATCGTACACATTCGTATGATGAATAGAAACTTTTGGAGAAATTGGAAATACACAACACTCTTATACTTTGAAATAATGTTATATCAATCATTATTATTAAGCTCAAACATTTAAAAATATTTAAATTGAAAAATTGCACGCAAGCATGGTTTTAATCCTCCAATGGATTATATCATCACCCTAGTTGTTAAATGGTCGAAAATGAGAAAAAAAAGGATATTATTATGATATTGTTTGCATAAAATATTTTTAAAATTAATTGGAATGAAATTAAAATTCGTATTTCGTTGTGTCGTTTTAATATGATTATGTTAACATAAAAGAAAACTCTTTCAATCAAAAATCATTGCAAAATTTCATTGTAATTTCCAATTTCCATATCGTAAGAATCATCAATTATAATTATGTGGGATTGAGCTGGGGGAGCTGAGTTATCAGAAAGATCAGAAACGGAAACGAAAAACTTTTTTCTGTTTCTGTTTCTGATTCTGTCAGTTGCTGTTTTTTGCGAGTGTGCAACAAAGAATAAAAACAATATATTTTTTGATAAATTTTGTATCTGATAGTTCTTGCATTTTCATTTCGAAAACTGATTTTGTTGCTGTTTCTTCTCTTTGTAACAACCAAGTTTTACTTAGATTCAACTAATTCTTGAGAATTGAATAAACAAGTGTCTCAATTTTATTTGTACAAATGTATATTTACCTTCAATTTCGTAAGATGTCCTAAAATAGTTTGAATTTCTAAGTATTCCGTAAATTAATTTACTATGTTTAGTTATTCAATTTTATGCAAACCTCTCACCCAAATGCATATTATACTTGAGAAAAATAATAATCAGACCTAAAAAACTTACTTAATTTCTATGGAAATAGTTAAATCTTTTACTCGGTTACTCAATATTAGTGCTGCATGACGTTCGAACAATTTTGAGTCAAATACATATTGAACGGTACCAAGTCAAGGAAGGAGTAACAAAAAATTTTGAAATGTTATTAATCTAGTCACACAAAATAGTTCTTAAAATAATATAAAGTTATACACTTAAATGTAACCTTTTGATTCAAAAATTTCAAAAATGATTAATTGTGAACTTGTAAACAAATAATTTTATTTAAAAGAAAAATGTATATACAATTTAAATTTTCTAAATTTTTTGTATCCGTATTAAATTTCCTTTTCCTCCTTATTCTATTTTTCATGATGTGACACTTAATTTTAGAAAATTGTTTATTTATTTTTGTCATGTAGAAAAATCAAAACTTTTATCTTCTTCAAAGGAAATTTGTTATAAATCCGGTCAAAGTGTATAATTAGGTATAATAGGTTCATTTTTCAACCCGATGGTTAATCTTCTAGATATGACTATATTATTATATACGATTAATATACAAAATATTGAAATACAATTTTTGAAAGCATATTAAACAGGTGAATGAATAATAAAATCTTCTTTATTTACAATCTCGGTTTTAATATATAATTTAAGTCTCTTGGTTGTGGGGATATTTTCTTAATAATTTGAGTAACGATATACTTCGCATTGGATATTGAAATTTCTATATTTATTCTACAGATGTCATAAGGTTCAAATTTAACCTGATTTCAAAGTATTTACGTTTGATTTAAGATTTTTATATGCAAATTTTACATACGATACTAATGTTTTCTATTGGAAAAATATTCTGTCAATATTACAGAAGGTTGTCAATCAGTTAGTTCGGTATAATTGTTTAATAATAAGTATACGATATATTTCCCAAAGAATTTGCTCAACACGAAGAAAATTTAGTTATACAGAATAGAAGAATTTTATATAAGTACTCAATAGTAAAGATTTTTTTTAACTTTAGCCTCAACTTTAATTTTTTTAAATATTTTATGACTTTCTGGAAATATTTTTTCTTCCGTGATTTTTTTTCGGTTTTTATCAAAACGTTCCATTATTGATTTCCTACTTTTTTACTTACCATTGCTCTAAACCGTCGATGTGCAAACTGCGGCTCATGAGCCGCATGCGGCTCATTTGATTTTTATCTGCGGCTCACATCAATGTTTTGATTTACGTAATATGTGGCTCTTTTTTGTACGAAAAGAACTTTTGTTTTGCTTTAATTTTTAAAAAATGTTTATTAGCTGGCAATGATTTGTTTGTTTTGCATGAAATGGTAATAAATATAAACTTAGAACATCAACTCAGGATTTCAACAACAAAAATTGCACCTGATTTGAATAAATTGAGCCAAAGCAAAAACACTCAAATTGCTCATTAATTTTATTTAATTTTTTATTTTTTGTAGATTTATTTTATATTTTGTTATGTTTTTTGTTGCAATTTTTAAATTAAATTACTAGTACAAATTCTGAATTAAATCAAAACCAATAAACCATTATTATTTTATTCATTCGTTTTTTATATGTGGCTCATGCCGAGGTACGAAATTTATTCAGTGGCTCTGGCACGCAATTGAGTTGCACATGACTGCTCTAAACTTATGAATCTCTATCTCAACATATGAATTCCTTAATAAAATAAGTATTAAGTACAAAAAAAATTAAAATATTTTTAATTTTCAGTCATTAGCACTTTATTATTGAATTCTAATAATTCTGTTTAAATGACAGTCTCTCTACACGACACTTAGTATTATGGAATTTAGAAAATTTGGCAATTGGATATTTAATTAATAATTACTTATCTATACAAATTAAATATACATTTATTTTAGCAAAATTATGTTTATTATTTATGTTTATTTAATGCACAAAACTAATAATTTATTTCAAAATTATCTCATATTAAAATTAATTCCGATCGATTGATTGGAAATTACATATTTAGTAAAATTAAATAATTATTGAGAAATTTAATTGAATTGTTTGAATCTTATATTTATCTACATATCTAATATTTATCTAAAAATAATAAATTATTATTGTGTTTTTTAACATAACAATAATAATATGTATAAGTAAGTATTCATCATTTAATTAAATTCTTTTAACTTATGGCGGGTTTATCTTATTATCATTATTTATTTTTATAAAACACATTAATCAAATTAATAAAGAAAAAGGGAATATAACTATCATTAATAAAATTATTAATGTAAATTTTTTTTTAACATAAATGCAAATTTGATAAATAGTTGCTTTAACTTCAGCCGTTCTGACTAATTCATTAAATAATAATTCAGGACAATTTTACAAAACATTAAAGTTAAAATTTAATAAAAAATTTCGGGTCGTAAATTGAAACCAAAATGATAATTCGAAGAAAACTTGGTTTAATAACTTGAGATTTTAATTCTTAAAATGTATTCAAAAGGTACCGGTAGTATTTGCACCATATAGTTTTTAATAAGATCTTAGAAATTTAATTATGTAATTCTTCTAAAATAATAATGATCTGATTTTTGTGCGCTTCGTTTCACATCAAAAAGGTTTTGATTTACCTCGAGGTAAAATAAAAGAAAGCAGTAAAATTTGTATAATTAAAAAAAAAAAAATAATTAAACAATATAAAGTGTAACATAAAAATATTTTATTTTTCTGAAACTTAAAATGGTTGTGCGGAAAATTATTATTCTCAAAAAAAAGTAAGAACAGAATTTCCTGGATTTAATTTACACATTTGTGTGGGAAATTAGACTTCAGAGCACAATACAAAAACTTATTAGTCCCTTTTTGTTGTACAATCAACAACTTAAAACTAACGTCATTAGGTTCAAAAAGAAATATAATTTAATGTTCAATGAGTTTAAGGTTTAAAAATTATAGTTATTGAACATTGGTTAAAAATTGTATAAAAATATAATTAAGTTATTATGTTTTTAATATACAAGTATTTTATCACACAAGAAAAATAATTTATTTTGCGATATTTTATGTACTTATGTATTGAGAATTGTGGAAATTAGTTATTTAAAATATAATATAAAATATACATACTTCTACTTAAATGACCATATTGAATTTTTTTTTTTCAATATTTGGTTGTTGGTTAAAAACTACTGGTGGGTGCTATTGTGAGAAAATTTAATTAAAATTTTTATTTTTTATCCAACATTGAAAATATATTCCAATCTTTATAATTTTCCTCTGGAAACTCTTTTTCAATCGATATTTTTTGAAGCTTCAGGGTTTTCTTTATTCTTTATACTTATATTAACATACACAGGTATCAATCATATGCAAATCATATGCAGAAAATTATGTAATGGAAACAATTATGTAAGGGATACATAACTTATAAAACAAAAACCTTAAAAAGTTCTTAGTTCTTATTAATATTTAGGCTATAAACGAGGCTATAAACCTACTAGGACACACTAAGCTTAATAGTCCGAACCACGAAAGAACATATTTATATGATTTATATTTATATAATTTCTTCTCTAAACTAAATTTTTTTTGGACTTAGCATTACTCATTGACTTCGAATAAACTACGCCGAAAGAAATATATTTAAAATTGTTGTACTTATCAAACGATAATGGGATACTTCAAATATGCTACCAAAAATAGACGGTTTAACTTAACCACTCTGCCATTTAATAAACTTATATAATTGAAACTCTAGTATGTTAAAAAAAAAATAATTAACTCAATATATGTATATCGAGAAAATACTTACCATAGCAATCAAAATTTTCAACTAAACAAAAAATTCTAATTAAAAACCTGCTATAATTATATTTTATTTTTTATTTATTTTATTTATTTATTTCAAATAGTTCATACAATCAGGCTATTGCCCATATAAGATTGCTAAGTAGAAAATTGTTTCATATTGGCTTAAAACTAATTTCAAATTATCAATGAACATATCTTAAAATATTTCAAGAAAAAAAAAAAAAAAGAAAATAATAATAATAATATATACATAAAATACATAACTTTACCTTACTTTACTTTACATTATTGTAATTTACCTTAATATAATAAAAATAAAAAAAATAAAAAAAAAACTAACTAGCTAAGAAAAACGGCGATGGCAATATATTATACGGCATCAAGCGGAAAAGACGAGACGATGTGGAACTCCCTGGGAAACAGCAGCTAAAACAGAAAAATATTAAGCAAAAAAGAATCAAATAATCGAATTATCGAGTGACAACACTAGTCCTTTAGTAAATCATATATAAATATTCTAAATCTATTTAAACTGACATTAAATCTTATATGTGTAATGGGAATAAAATTATTCCACAAACTAGCAATTCTATTATGAACTGATTTTACTCCGACATCTGATCTGACTCTTGAAAAAATAATTTGACTAGTTCTTGATGATGTAAAAATAAAGGAAGTTGCCAGAAAAACAGGTTTACTGACAGATTATTACTCTGTACATAAAAAGAAGCAAACGAGCAGAAATATAATTAATAAACGACATACCCAAAAATCTTTTTACATATTCAGATACATGGTCAAACCTACGCAAATTAAATATAAAGCGAACGACCCAATTTAATGTACGTTGCAACTTCAGGATCAGATAGTTTGAACATCCACTATAGATTTCAATACAATAGTTAAAAATTGGCATAATTAAACTTCGAGCTAATATAATTTTAATAATTTGAGGTAAAAACACATTTACATTATAAAGTCTTCTGAGAGTGAGTGCAACATTACTTATAACTTTATTTATGTGGGTCTCCCAAGACAGCCTGTCATCGAATATAACACCGAGATTCTTAGCTTTTTTAACGTAAGAAACATTTACACCATTCAGAGTCAAGGGTGTCAGATCTGCTAAACTAAAACCTCTGCGCAAGTTAAATACCATGGCTTGAGATTTCCCAGGATTAAGGTTGAGACCATTTAGAGAGGACCAGTTTAGGATTTTTTGCAAGTCATGATTTACCTCAGTTACACATTGATCTATGTCAAGAGCTGGTAATGAGTGGATCAATTGTGCATCATCAGCAAACACGTCAACTGAACTAAAAGAAACAACATTAGGCAAATCATTAACAAACAATGAGAACAATACAGAACCCAAGATTGATCCCTGCGGAACACCTCTAACAATAGCCATGAAATCAGATGACGAAGATCCGGAGAAAACGGACTGCTTTCTTCCAATCAAGTACGAATATAATAGATCACATGCAAATCGTGAGAAACCAAAAACTCGTTTAAGCTTGGCACAAAGCAAACTATGATCCACTGAGTCAAAAGCCTTCGAAAAATCCAACAATACCAACACCGATGTACGGCCCTGATCCGCATTTGATCTTAGTTTATCTGAAACATGAACCAAGGTACCAGTAGTACTGTGGTTTTTGCGAAACCCAGACTGATGAATAAACATCAGATTCTTAGATTCTATATACGAAGTTATTTGTTGTTTCATTAAAAATTCGAACACCTTTGACAGGGCAGGCAAGATACTGATGGGACGATAATCGGTGCCAGACGAGTCTTTGGGAAGTTTAGTTTATAAATTTTTAGTTTATAAATGTTTGAAATTGAATTTTAAATATGAAAAAATACAACTAACTATGTTAAGGAAAATATAGCGTAAAATCAATTGACAAACTGTTTGAATTGACGCAATAATTTTCATCAAAAAAGTGTTTTAAAAATAATTTTCTTTTATCTTGTGGTTTTTATTCTTATAAGTAACTATTAATGTTATGAATGTAGGGTCGATGCACCACTTATTGTTAGTATAAGGAATTTTCAGTGTTCTAAATTTTTTTAAAATCAAACTGTTACTGTTGCACAAAACGTTATTTGATAAAAATAAAGGTTTTTTAATATTAAATAAATTGTCATTTTCGGATTCGCATTTTCATTGTAAAAATTTGTGAAAACTCTTTATTTTCTCAATTTATCAATTTTTCACCACTTTTTGTTAGTATGTTCCTCTTATTGTTAATAAAATAAAGGTACTACTTATTGTTAAAAATTTTTTTATAACTATAAATCATTAAATTTCCAAATAAAGATAACAATAGTTTTGTTTAACTTAAATAAAAAATAATTTCTAAATGAAATTAATTTTTAAATTTAAATGAAATAAATCAAAAATGATTTTATTCAGTCTTTAATAAATAAAAGAAAACTTAAGCTAATGAAAAGTCAAAATTTATTTAAATAGTGATTGTAATTCAGTATCATTATGTCAGCTGCTTTTATTTTAATAAATAAAAATAATTCAAATTTGATAGTTAGTTCCAGTTGCATTAAAACCTTCGAAATTTGATAATAAATCGGCCTCAATAACTTTAAGTTTTTTCTATCTATGTATTTTCTTAGTTTTAATAATTTTTGGTTTTTTGTCGGTTCTGGTTTTTTCCATGTTTTTGTTGTTTTTGTCTTTTTTCACTTGCTTTTCTAGCTTTTCTACATCATTTCCGAAAATTGAATAAAATCCTTTTATATATATAAAATGGTGGTGTAAGGTACATGAAATTTTTACTAGCTGATATTTGGACAAACCGTTTTTTACTGCCTCTATTGCTTTCTCTAACGATAATTTATCGTATTGACACCGTTTAATTTTTTCTTTTGATGGTTGTTTTCGTCGTATCGATGCCATTTTCCCAGAAAAAAACATTTAAAAAAATTAAAAACTTTCACTAACAATAAGTGGTAATTTAAGCAACAAATTGTTCCCACTTATTGTTACAATCCGAAATACGAGTGAGAACATAGTTTTCGTCGAGGTTTTCGTTAATTAACAGATATGCCAAATTTCTCGTTACAAAATTATTATTGTTGATTCATTATACATTGAAAATTAACTGCCGATTAGGTAGGTACTTACTTTTCATAGCCCAAACGTTAAAGTTTGTGAATAGAAACTCTTAAAAAAAACCTTTCTTTAAAAAACTAACAATAAATGGTGTACTAACAATAAGTGGTACATCGACCCTATGTAAGTAAAAATAAAATTTCATAGAACAAAAAAATGATGTTGTACATATATTCACTTGTATTCTCATTCGTATAAGATTTTGTGTATTTCATATGAACAAGTAATTAGCAATTCATTACTAAACGATCACACGAGTTTTATTCTAGTTAGCATATTTAGTGTTAAGGTAGGTTTTTATTTTATATTTTATTTTACTTTTTAGTTTTTTTTGTGTAGATTATGTGATAAAAAGGAATAAAGCTTTATATAAGTGATGTCGAAGTTGAGTTGTTTGGGCATGCGGAGGTCATTACTGTCGGCATCGTCTCAAAATCCAATTCAATTCTTGAAGGTATTTGATTTTTAGATAATTTCGACTGACAGTTCACAATTAGTTCAAATACAACATTGTTTATCAAGTTTTTATAATCCAAAATAGCATTAAAAAAAACACTGGTATTATAATTACATGTACGGTATAAGTAATTTCAAAAATATTTTTATTAAGTTTCTTCACCTGAATTCTAGAGTTGCCAAAAACTACTTCCATTTTCCTGTTTTACTCTTCAGCGTAGAATTTTCCCTTACGTTAAATAAATACCAATTTGAATTTTATTTAACTAACTGCGGTTAGTTACAAAAGAAATATTTAAAACGTTATAAGAATGAATTGAAAAGATTTTTGGTTGAGGTACTTTAGATTTAAAAAGAAAAAAAGTATAGAACGTGACATCATCCAATTATTTTAGATTTAGATGTGCGTGAGGTGATTTTGTCATTGATTTTGACCTGAACGATCATCATCTCCAGATTGTTTATATGTTGAAACTATTAGAATTATAATTATAATATAGTTAAACTTTTTTATGAATACCATCCAATGCAAAAATTTTACGAAAATCATATCCTATTCCATTTTGATAAAATTCAGTAAATATGGTCGAATAGAAAAGAGATTGGAGTTTTTGTAAGATTTTTACATAATTGATTATAATCCCTCAAGATAAATTTCCCTGTTAGCTTACTAAATTAGTTTAGTTTTCTCGAGTTTTATATTCTGACAGCCATAGATTCAAAGTTGTTATAATAGGACACTTATAGTGGCTGTAGCAAATTACTGAGACACTAACTTTAAAACGTATGCAACAATACAGTAGACACTAAGTTCAAAATATGTGTATCATTCATAGTAATTAAGTAAATTTGTTTTTTTAATCTAATTATTATTATTAAGCGTATACATTATGTATTTTATAAAAATAAATATCGTATTTTATGTTGTACAATACACATAATATAATTCTCTTATTGAATTCAATGTGTGTATGAGAAATTTCTGGTTATTACCAATTAATGAAGCTAAAAACTCCATGATTTTCACACATTATTTTTTAAATAATGTCAATTATGGTTCTGTCGCATACATATTAATTGAAATATTTTAATAAAAAATCTACATATTTTAAATTTTTTTTTAATCATTTTGGATTAATAAAAAAAATTTGTTTTAATTAATTTTTAATTTTAAATAGACATAACAAATTGAAATTTATAATTATTCAATTAATTTAAATTCAATTTTTGATATTATTATTTTTGGTTTTTTATGCCAACTTTTGGCTAATTTAAATGACATTAAGAAAAAGTTTCTTTACTAATATAGTTGAAAATGAATTTATGTTTATGTAAGGAGTCTAAGTAAGGGTTTTGAATTTTTTATTTTTGAGTTTTTGAGTCATTCCACATAAGATATGAATTAGAGATTGTGGAGGATAAGCCAACTTATTTTATGTATTAGTGTACTTTCCTTATTGTCGACATTTAATAATATATGACGTGCTTGTAATGTTAAAAAAAAATTTCATTCCAAAGCATAGAGAATTTTAGTAAAATTTTTCCATTAATAATTTCTTTTTTCCTTAATTTTTTCGCATTTAATATGGAAAAAAATATAGAAGAAAAAATAAACTATAACTATTACTACTTTGGTCGTTTAGGCCCTTAATAATGATTTTTTTTTCATACTAATTGATGTTAAAATATGCCAACCAAGCCCTTTTTTTCCACCGATATACTGTTTTCACCTTTAATACGTAAATTAAGGTGGTTCAAAATAAAAATTCTGGTATTTTTTAACTTTATTTAATAATGCGAGAGATTAAATTTATAAGTAAAAAAGTTAGGATTTTTTTTTTAATTTATTTGATAAAGAGAAAAAATGTATTGTAGCAAATATTTGAAAGTCTAATCTTCAAACACTCATATATATTTTTGCTAAAAATAAATAAAATTGTTATAAACTAATTATGGCTAATATTCATATACAATTTCACCTCAAAAATTATTTTGTCAACAGAAGAGGAATAATTTATGCGCGAATCGGAATTAAAGTAAGAATCTGAGCTCGAAAACCTATCTATGCATGTAGTTTCATGTAAAAGAAAGTTGCCAAAGGTTATGCAAATTAAAATGTTAAAAAATTTTGAATCATTCCTACTTTTCTAATGTATTCCTATTTATTTATTTTTTTTATATAAATTTGTGTTTATTCTTGTAATTTCTGCGAAAAGAAAAGCGAATTTTCATTTTTCTTCTCTCTTTTTTTTTTTTTTAGTTAGACAAATTTATTTTATTTTATTTTGTTTTTTTTTTTTTTTTCAATACGGATTTTAATATTTTTCTGCATTTACTTTAATAATATTTTCTTTAGGTTTCCCAGTTTTCCATTTTGATTAATTATACTTATTATGTGCAAATAAAAATTTTGATACTTATCTGTTTACTTTATTTATTTAACCTATGTTTTCTATAAATTTATTTACATAATTTGAACTTTTGAAGTATGCATAATAGATAAATTAATATTAAAACAACTGTGTAAAATTGTTAGAAAAATATTTTGGGACCTCTTTCGACTTAATTACTTGCCAAATGCAAACAAGGCTTTAAAGTTGGTGATTCGTGTTACTTATAGTCAGAGCTGTAAATATTCAAATATTTTCAAATAAAAATAAAAAGTAATTATATTTTAAAAGTAATCATTAGTTTTTTCAAAAAGGAATTGAATTTGAAAAAGTAATGAATAAAAAGTAATTGAATTTTGAAAGGAATGAATAATTTCTCTAAAAGGAATTGAATTTGAAAAAGGAATGAATAAAAAGTAATCGAATTTTGAAAGGAATGAATATTTTTTCTAAAAGGAATTGAATTTTAAAAAGGAATGAATTAAAAGAGGAATGATTTTTTTTTCAAAAAGGAATTTAATTTTAAAAAGGAATGAATAAAAAGTAATCGAATTTTAAAAGTAATGAATATTTATTCATATAAAGTATAAAAAATTAACACTTATTAAAAAAAGCGTTGAAATCCGTTGAACGAATTGAACGAATTTTTTTTTATTAGTGTTCAGTTCGTCGGATGAGTTTTTTTTTCTTCACCTAGATTTTTTCCTATACATATGGAGCAAATAAATCTTGTTATTACAAATTTTTTATCAAGTCACTTTCTTGTCTGCCTGTCCACGAAATTTTGTTATCAAATTTAAGACCATTTTCCGACAAGCTACAGCTCTAAACCTTAAATATAGCTCTGAACCCGATGAAAATGCAATATTCTACCACTTTAATCATGATGTGAAAAGTTTCTTGTCTGTTTGTTTGCCCGCAAAATTTTGCATTCAAATTTTCACAACCAAAAGTTTGTTCGATTTCATCCAAATTCAGTACATAAAAGAGGAAATAATTAAACACATAAATTTCGTAACAAAAAATATACTGGCCTCGTACCCAGCCAAGTTGTTCCGATTTCATTCAAATTTGGTATATTAAAAGAATACATAATTAAACACACACCTAGATCCCCTGGGAAACGACTTCAAAAACTCGACGGTTTCATTCAAATTTGTTTCATAAAAGAGGAAATGATTAAACACACAAATTTCTTAACAAAAAATAAATCAGTCATGTTCCGTAACTAAGCACGGGTTGACGGCTAAAAAGAAGAAAATAAATACTAAATAAAAAAGTTTTAAAAACCACGTTTTTTAATTGACTAAAAAGAAGAAAATAAAAATTTTTCTCCTGCTCATTCAGAGGATTGTGGACAAACATACTTGAAACTGATTACAACAGTCTATAACTAGGAACGTTGGGCGCATTTTTACGATAGTATCATCTCAAAAATATGCCCCACGTTTCTAGTTATAGACTGTTGTAATCTGTTTCAAGTATGTTTGTCCACAATCCTCTGAATGAGCCGGAGAAAATTTTTTATTCTTTTTAGTCAATTAAAAACGTGGTTTTTAAAACTTTTTTATTTAGTATTTTTTATATGAATGGATCTAATTTTAATTGTGATGAATTATATACTGCTGTGCATATTAATAGCACCGCTAAATATTCAACATTCTTTTTCGTTATTTATAATAAGTATGTATTAAATTGAATTTTGAGAACAAAAATATTTGTAAGAAAGTCTTTTGCCTTTTAATGTCTTGCCGTAGAAATTTTCGGGTAATGCAATTGTTTCGAAGTGTACTAAGTAATATCAAGGGACGCTATAAATTTTAAAAAAGTACAACTTTACACAAAAAATGTAAAAAAATAACAATATCAACGGATGCTATAATTTTCCACAGCAGTTTTAGTTTCTAAGTTTATCGTTGCATTATAAACTGTATATTTAATATTAAAAGCTATTTAAGTCATTGTATTAAAGTTATTTTTGAGAAGTAACAACAAGACGGCGATGTTTCTTTTGACATCCTGATCCAACAATCAAGGAGATTTTCCTTAAATTGAATACTCCATTAAAATTTAAAATTTTAAAAAAAATCCTATGTTAAAATCAGAATTTAATAATTGTATTATTTATATATTTTTATTACATTATTAAAAATAGGGAAAGAAATACATTTGTTTTAACATTTTTATTGCGTTTTTTTTTCAACTTAAATATTTTTTCAACTAATAAATATGGAAATTTGTATTTTTTTTGGAAAAATATGCTTTTAAAGAAAAATATACGAAAAAATATGAATTACTTTTTATTCATTCCTTTCAAAATTCGATTACTTTTTATTCATTCCTTTTTAAAATTAAATTCCTTTTTGAAAAAAAATTCATTCCTTTCAAAATTCGATTACTTTTTATTCATTCCTTTTTAAAATTCAACTCCTTTTAGAAAAACATATTCATTCCTTTCAAAATTCGATTACTTTTTATTCATTCCTTTTTCAAATTCAATTCCTTTTTGAAAAAAGTAATGATTACTTTTAAAATACAATTACTTTTTATTCATTAGTAGTATTCAATACAAAAGTATTTGAAATTTTACAGCTCTGCTTATAGTTGCTATATCACTATGCCAACAAGTATTTAAGTACTCCAAATTGCTGGAACAACTAAAAGTAAACTATTTCATTTTCAATATTTAAAACATATTTATTAAAACCGATTAAAACCCATTCAAGAACTAAGAACTATAAAACACATTAAAAACATTTATAACCAAATGCAACATTAATGTTATACAAAAGAATAACTAAGTATACGAAAGCATTATTTCACGTTTTTTAATAATGATTAAAAAAGAAAAGTTGATTTTAATAAATTTTTCACAAGGATGATTTTTACTTAAATTGCTGTCAAACCAAATAACTCTTTGAGGATTATATCTACTGAAAACAATGTTGATAAGGATTTTTTTAGCTTAAATTGTATTTTTCTTACTTTACTTACGTTGGTTTTATTTTGTAAATGTTTTGTTAATTGTATAGAAAGGTGTTTTACGAAATTTTATTTCCATTCTCTTGTAAGAAAAAGTGTATTTTTCAACAACGAAACATAATTTTCAATCCAAATGATATATAAATTTTCTTTCGAAAGAAATTATATTTTATTCAATTTGTGACATTTTTGAAAATTTGGGACAGTTGTAATATTCACTGGGCTTTAATCTTCTTTAATCTGAGAGATTTTTATTCAAAAAAAAATTATTCATAACATAAAAGTTTATATTTAAATTAAAATTTAGTATGTGTATTTATTTGATTGACAAGTCTCGAAATTAATAAAATAAAAATTGCGGTTTTTATATTTATGGAAGTGAGCATTTTTATATTTAAAATATGGAAAATTCCAAAAGTATATCAAAATTTTTTAATTATTTTAAAATGAGGTTTAAATTATCTGGAGACTATAGTGTTCACTCTACACAGACTCACAATAATGTACACTGAATTTGTTTATAAGAAGTTTTACAAAACTATATTTAATTGAATTATTAAAATGGATCTGTGTGGTCCTTAAGAACATAAGTTGCGTATTGTCCTAATCAATTTTTACTTTTAGGTTAAAAATTATAAGTAAAAATTCGTTTAGTTTAGTTTTATATCGTGTATACGTGTACAGTTCACAAACTGTCAAACTATGCTGAAAATAATAATTGTTCTTTTTTAATGTTCATGAGATTTAAGGGGTTATATCCACTTGTGATTTTCAAAAAATCGATTTTTTTTTTTTTTCATTTTTTGAATGTACATATATTCAAGAATATTCTCTGAAAATTTCAAATCGATCCGACAATTAGTTTCGGAGACATGAGCGTATTAGTAAGATCGTGTCCGAGCGTTCGAAAGTAGTTCCCGAAACTTTAAACGCGTTTATCTCAAAACCGTGTTTTCAGAGTCGGTGTACAAAATTTCTCCGAAACCGCTAAACCGATCGGTTTGAAATTTTCACACGACTTACTCAGATATATTTTTCAGGTAATGATCGAAGGAATAAGGTTTTGGACAATAATTTCGATTTTTTAAGCCACTTTCAAGTGAAAAATTTTCATGAAAAACTGAATTTTTTTTTTGAACGGCCGCCATTTTGTCAAAAATCAAAATTTTGACTAGACCTTCGATCATTACCTGTATTTATTTATCACAAAACTAAATATTTTTGGTTTTTGGTTTTCAGATAATTTGGACCAGAGATATCTTGTACACCGCCAAGCACTTTTTTTTGGAGGTCTCTCCGCAGATCATCTACAGGAGCTAGGGGATCCAATATTTTTTTAAATAAACCGCTGATTGTTAAAGTACATTAAATTCTGTTTAAGTACATTTTTTCCATTAATGTATAAAATAAAATGCCTCTTTGGAAAAAATTCACAAAAAAACGCGTTTTTTCTGCCTCGCAAGTGGATATAACCCCTTAAGACAATTTTCAATACAGTATAATAATGTATGAATTTTACCTCACGTTTATCTCTTTTATATCCTCTTTTATATCCTCATTTATATCCAAAATAAAAAACTTAACTCGAATCAAATATTTTGTAAGTCCCTTTGTTCCCAATATATTATTTTCAACAATTGATCATTTGCTTCCATTATTGTGTCTTTTGAAGTCAACTCAGCAAATTTAATTCATTTAAAAATCCAATTTGAATTTTGTAAAATAAATTTAAAAAGAATTTTTGATTTACTTATTAATTAATAATTATATTATTGCTGAAACAAACAAGTAACAATTTATTTTCTTGGAAACAGTATTTTCATAATATGCACCAATCTATGTTAACACCAATGTGAATCCTATTAAATAAAGTTTTCGCTTTTCCAAACAAAAATTTTATTAAATTTATTTGGATAATAGTTGTAGGATTATTAGCGTTAAATTCCTGAAATTTTAAAAGCCTAATTTCTGCTATACATAAAAATTTATTTTTCAGATGTGTGTATATTGTACATATTTTTTTTTATGAAATAATTTAAGTTCTGAATTGGAAAATTCAAAACAATATTGGCAATCTCGCTTTTAACTCTTTATTGTTATCCTTAAATTTGTACACGAAATATGTATTTTGCTATGTTTTCACAAATAAAACTTTTTTTGCACTATATTTTGAGGACTGAAATATTTTGCATATATCTATACTATATATATTATGTACCACATGGGTATGTTTATCTATACACATATATCTACAATTAATTTTTACTTTTAGAGAGAAAAACTGAAATATTTCATTCTTCCATTTCAGCTTTATAAATTTATAAATTTTTGCGGGTAAAACTAAAATACACATATGTACAATTACATATATTATTTATATGATGTATTTTATATGCAATCATTAAATCATTCTCTCTATACATATTTAATATAAGAGATTTTTCTCATGATTATCATTTTAACTTAAAACATATAAATCCTTTTATAAATTATGTTGAGTTATGAATGAACAATTTCAAAACATCTTGGAAAGGAATAGAATAATTTAATAGAAAAAAATAATATATTTTACTGTCTTCATACTGTTTCTGTTTTGTTAAGTTATTACGAGTATTTCTTAAAAAAAAAAAACTTGATAGGATCTTTACACATTATAAGTAGATGGAAGCATTGAAGTTTTTATTTTATTTATATTTTTGAAAAAAAAAAAAAAGAAAAGGAAACTTATATTTGTACGTACAGTTGTTATTATTATGTTTATAGCAGAAGTTGCGTAAAAAATAAACGAATAATTTTTATAAACTTCAAATACGCTGATGGTTAATGAAATTGTCCCACATACGTAATACTTATTCATTAATCATTATTAAGTGTATAGTCAAAATTTTTGTATTACATATCTTCTATTATAAAATTTTTTTTTAATATGTATAAAAAAATTTTTTTCAATCATTAACTATAAGAAAGGATAATTTATTGAGATACTTTTTATCCTGCTGTGCTCATTCGCCTTTAGTGCATTTTCAGTGTTTTTCTGTTATTAAATAATTGGGGTTAGTTGCAAGTCGTTTAGCTTCGTTTAAATTTTCTAAAAAAGTTAATTATTGATATTCTTTGTTATTTAAGTACATTACATAATTCAATTTGAGTAAGTATTATAAATTTGCTCTTATGTATAATATTCGTATAATATAAGTAACAATTTGAAATTTTCTTAATTAAATATTTTTGTTTTTAACAATAAATTTAGATTCAAATTACAAAATAGGTTTCATTAATTTGCAAAACAGTTTAATAAAATACGAATTATATTTATGATATTTCCAGTACAATTTCTTTAAGATGATTATAAAGTAGGCTACGTAAGAACAGCAACACTAAATACTTTTTTTTTTACTTCAAATTAAAGTCCGTGAAAATTACTATATTTTATTGGAATCAAATAGCGATTGCAAAATTTACACAAAAAGTAAAAACCTATTTTTCGGTTTTCTTGTGATTTAAAACTGAAAAACGGGTTTAAAACCTGTTTTTAATTAATATTTAATTGTTTTCAACAAAAACACTTATTATTCTAGAAAATAAAAAAATATAATAAAATACAAATAACTTATTTTTAAATGCATTTACTTATAACTTATATTTTAGAAACATTGTTTAAAATTAATAGGAACAGGAACAAAAGTAGTCTTTTAAAAAAATTTAAATTTACATTTTATTTATAAGATGTACTGGTACAAGCGCACAATGTGTGCTCAGGTTCAACGCTCAATGGTCAATAAGAAATTATAAATGATATTTGATATTTAACACCTTTCCTTTAACTCTTTCTGATTAAAAAAATGCCATTTCGCTTTTTACTTTTTTACGAACATCAAGATTTCTATTATTAAATCTACGTTCGCATTAATCTTTTTTTTTTTATTGACAAATTAGTATTAACGATTTTTTGGCCGTCTTGTTCTTGTTGTTCACGAGACTATTTGTAGCAAATTTTCATAATTTTTTTGTATTTGAAGTTGGAAGTACATATTTCTTATATATTTATTTAGAAATATTTCGTTGAAATTATTTTTAAAATCTTGAAGACCGTAAAAAGCGGTTTTAAATAAACGAAAACTGAAGTTTTGAGACTTAGAAATACAGTCGGATTCTGGTTATTTGCAATCAATTGCAATCAATTGAGTTAACTTATAGTCTATAGAATATGTAAACTAATCTAGATTGAACATGTACAAAAACATGTATAAAATAAAATATAATCATAACATATTACAACTGTCTTCATAATTCTTATCCAAGCTATCTTTGTAATTTTCCGGTTTTTCGTTAACAAATAAAATTCTTCGAGGAGCATAATTTAAAAATTTCAAAATGACAGAATAAGTAATTATTATTCGTACGATATCTAGTATGACATATATGCTAAAATTATTTTAATAACAGAAAAAATTAAGAAAACATTTTAATTCCAACTTAACACAATATTAAATCATAATTTAATAAATTAATTTTTCCCTATACGTATGTAAAAAAAAAAAAATACTTAAGTATAAGCATTTCTTATTTATTTAGTTTTTAACCATACATACAAACATAGTATTTCTTCGGTTTTTTTTTATAATATAATATATTTGTAGATTTAAGATATCGTTTTCTAAAAATAGAATTTTATTTATAAAAAAAATATTATTATTATAACTATATGTTTTTTTTATTTAAATTTTTTTTTTCGTATAAGTATGAATATAATTTTTTTTTTCTATTTCAGGTATATGAATGCGTAAAGTTGACTGGCTGACTGTATGTAACCGATAAATTGCCGCCAATATGTGTTTTCAAATATAAAAAAAAAGTTATTTAATTATTATAGAAAAAAAAATTATAATAAAAAAAAATTCACTGTGATTTTTAAGGTAATTTTCATAAAAATATATATATTATTTTTTTTTTATAAGTTCGGTATTAAGAAAATTTTATAATTAAATTGATTTGAAGTTAATTTGGAATTACTATCGTATCATATTCTTAATTTTTATATATTATTTAGGTTAAGGTTGAGGATATTTATTTTAAATTTCGAAAATTGTACTAGTAATCGCTTGCACTCGAAATTATACTTTTTATTTTAATTTGATTTGGATGAACCGTATATTTGTTGTTGTAAACATTAAAAAATAATTTATATTTGTAAAACATCTTAATTGTTCTGAAATTATTGATGTAATAATAATTTTAAATTCGTAATTTACAAAGCTTTTTATAATGTTTGGGAATGAAACGAAACCCTTAGAATAAAGTAGGAATTGTCAAATTAATGTCCTAAACGAATGAAGAATCAACCATATTTAAAAGTAAACTTTGTACGTATGTTGAATTACGAAACTTCTTGGTGATTAATTTTGTGTTCAAATTCATATATGTTCTATGGAGAAAGTTGGCAGAGATTAAATTAGTTTAATATTTATAAAAACCATATTTAAAGAAGTATTTTCTTGTCTCCGGACTAATGATATATAAATTAATTCTAAATTTATAATGATATTCTTATTTTCAAACTCAAAATTGCCTCATATTCATTCATTTTATACACCATCGAATTTACAGAAAACATAATATTAAGTATTTATATTCCATTTGATTTTATACTAATTTGCAATGTCTCGTACAAAAGAAATAATTTAATGTAAGTATAATACAAGCAATATAATTAATTTCATATAATTGTTAATTATCATTTGAATATCGAAAGCTACTATTAACAATCTGATATTTAAAAACATAAAAATCCGTTCATACTTTTTGATTATATTTATATCTTATTTCATTAATTCATAAATATTTTGTTTCATTATTTCATTCTCATTCATTCTGCAATACATGATCGAAATTACCATTCAAAATTAAATATATTTTTTTTTAATTGAAAATTTAATTTACAAAAAAAAAAACATTACGTTAATTATCAATTTTTAAAAATAAATTTTATTAAAGTTTTTTATTTGATTTTAGATCAAATTTCAATTTTGTAGTCATTAAAAAAATATTTCCAAAAATCCATTAAAAGCTTTCAATTAAAAAAGGACTGTATCTATTTAATTCTGTGAAATAGAAATATCAACAAAAGAGAATTAGGTTTTTTAACAAATTATTTACTTTTTTTTTTTTTGTCCTTGTCAAGTTAACAAAAATGATTTTCAAGTATGAAATCAAATTAAAATTGATAACTTTGTCAAATCAATAATTTTTTTTTTTTAAAAGGGTCACAATATTTTTTTTGCTAGATATCCTGTATTGTTTAAAAATTGAAAAGTGTAAATAAGTCAAAATTTCGGTGTCTTCATAACCTTTACTATGTTTACAAAAAAACAAGAAAAACTTCTAATTGAATTACAAAAATTCAAAATTTTAGTCCGTTGTGGAAATATAATTCTTAATTGGATAATAACCTTTAGTATACTTATTGTTTAGTATTTACATATAGGCAATTAATTGGTCCATTTTTTTGTTATAACGGTCTATAAGGGTTATCTGTAGGTAGCAAAAAGTAAATTCTATTTCAAGCAGATGTTCATGCCAAAAATTTGTATATGCGTCTCAATAATATCTTTATCTGAAAAATAAAATAATTAATACTTTTTATTTCAAATAATGTCAATATAATTTTTATTTCTCGTAAAACGAGATTTATTGAAGTAGAATTGTAAAAATAGAAACGTTTCCAAGAACAATATGAATCATAAATTTCTTGAGCCATATACAGAGAAAATATTTTTTTTGGGCTCTTTTTTTTGTAGTGCCAACTTAACCGCTTTCAATATAATTATGGCATTCATATAAAAAAAAAATAAATTCAATTAAGATCAAATCAAAAATTAATATAAATGTGTACACAAATTTTATTAGTGAATATTATAAGTGTATTATATCCGGAAACTAATATACTAACTTATATATACAGCGACTGTCCACTTTCAATACATTTAAATAGAAGTAACATCAAAAATATAAATGTTTTTTTTTATATAAGCTTTCCTATACATGTAAAAAATAAATAAATATATAAATGCGGTTATTATAAAATACATTTTTTTTAATATGATAATATGGAAGAAAAAAAAAAATTTATTAGTAATATTTTTTTAAATAAAATAATATATAAAGTGATAATCTAAAAAATTCTAAATAAATATTTTATAAATAAAATCTCTTCTCTTTCATATTGTAAAATAATGTGCATGTGAGATATAAATAAATTAAAAAAGTAAACAAATGAATAGTAAAGACAAGACGGAAGCT
Organism: Hybos culiciformis; assembly: GCA_964007475.1. NCBI lineage: Eukaryota > Metazoa > Arthropoda > Insecta > Diptera > Hybotidae > Hybos > Hybos culiciformis. The sequence goes on from OZ023274.1 coordinate 22,591,850, forward strand.
AGTGATTAGTTTTTACGTAGGTATTATGAATGTAAACAAAAGGCCAATAAAGGGCAAGTAAATAGTTCGCAGTTCAGAATGTTGCTCAATTTTTAAATACCTACTGCGTAACTTTTGTTAAAATTATAGATAGTACAAAAAATATACCTACCGTGTTTGTGGTATTATAGTTTCTAATAATTTTGTTTTTTTTTTTTAATGTTATTTTAATGATTTCGATTTTAGAATAATAAGAATTTTTTTTCCTGCCTGTTGTTCAGTGTGAGAGAAATATTTCCCAGTGCCGATTTTCTTCAACAGAGTTATTTAACAACACTTTCGGCAAGTCAAAAACTATAGCCTTACAGGAAGTTAATTCCAAAAATGAGATACAATTGAAAGGACTATTTCAAATTTGGTCTTCTTCTATTTCAAATTTGGTATTTCTCCACTTTCAATAGTTTACTATTTATTTATTTTTCTATCATTTTTAGCATAAATCCAAATTGTTAAGTAAAGAAATTCGGCTTTTAGTTTTATATATATGTAAGGTTGAAATAATAAGAACTTTCTATATTTCTCACATAATAATGTTTTTAATTTTCTTTTACTCACTATTTTGCAGGAAAATTTTTTTTTAACATTTTATTTTCAGTATTTTCATTTTTATTTTAAGAAGAACATGTATTATTTATTATTTTTAATCAGTTAAAAATGATAAGAAAAACTCATAAAAATTTATTTTTAGAACATTATTTACATAATTTTTTTTTGTTGTCTTTATTTGTAACAATGTTGAACTCTTAAATTTATTAAAAGAAGAAGAAGAAGAAAAAAAAATGTCTCGTCGAGAAACTTATTCATTGTAGATACAAACATACATGTATTTCTATAAAAATAATAAATTATTAATTTATAGTATTATTTATTTATATATATTAATAAAGAGGAATTATGTACACATTTATGTATGTGCGAGAAGTTTATTCATCCCGGAAAATAGAAGTATTCTAATTATATATTTTTTTGGGAATAACTATGATGGTTTTTTAACGTTTCAAAAAATTTTGTGGAGTGAAAAATTAATTTTGGAGAATTTTTGTTTTATTCCATCAGAGAGCACAGATGTAACATAAAAAATATTATAATAATTTGTAGTACAATAAGCCAACAAGCTTAATTAAAACTGTAAGTAAAGTAGAGTTGATTTGGCAGTTATTCAAACACTATGACAATTAAAAAAATTATAACAATCTCAATAATATTAAAAAAATTAACTAACTAAGTGGAATAATGTAATTTTGGAATATATTTTTGAACTATTTCAGAATTATGTCAAATCCACTTTTATTCCGCACATACGAGAATTTTGTTATAATATTAATTAAAGCACCTATTTAAGTTACTCTTGAATTAAGAATACATTATTAACATGATTATTGAATTCAAATTTAGAAATAGATAATTGGAAAACAAAATAATAAAAATTAAAAAACTAAAGATATTCCCGAAATTCAATTAAATAATAATAATACGATCAAATACCTAAAAATCTTACAAGTTGTTGTACATTTAAAAAAAAAAAACATTAAGTAAATAACTTTCAAAATAATTTGTAACGTTTAATTAAAAAAAGTTTTGTTTTTTGTTTTCAGCGCATAAAGTTTTCTTTTTTTTTTTGGTATTGAAATTAAACTTCATCAAAAGATAAAAAAAGATATTTTCAAATAAATAGAAGTTGTTTTCTTTAGTTTTTTAAATGTTGCAATTTAATTGCACACTAAAAGTATTCAATTTCAATCTTTATATACCAAGAATTCGAAAACTTTCTTTTTAAAAAAAATTAATAAGTTATTTAAAACTTACATAATCTGCACATTGTTTACAACGAGCGGCTGAGATACTTAATACAAATTAAAAAAAATTAATTAATTTAAATTAGATTTGTAATGTGATGATTTATTACCCTATGATTATAGGAATATAATATTCCTGTTTATGGAAATATTTTTTAGAACTTCAACTATTTATTTGACTTCTTGGAAATATAATTGTAGAAATGGTTGAATGACCGGTTACTCGTCCACCGGATAACTTAATCGTCCAGTTAAATATCAAATATATTGATCAGGATTTTAATTGATTCAATTTTATCTGAAAATGCAGTAAGCTTCAAAAAAATAATGCATTTGTTGTCATTTCCAGCACTTTTATTACAGAACTATTACGGGAGTTCCTGTTAAAAATTAAAAAAAAATCTAATCTACATTCTTAATCATCCCTCCACAAAAAAAATAAAACACAACAATTGATCTTATTTCGAAATGGAGAAGAACTGAACTTGATTGTGTTCTGATTAATGTAACAAAAAAAACTTGGATCGCGATTTTTTTTTTTTTTATTATTTATTTCTTTCTGTTTTGAAAGAACTTAGCACACAGAAATGAAAAAAAAAACCAAAAAAAAAAAAAAAATAAAAGAAACCTAGAGAGTTCAACAATTTTTTTTGTGAAATGAAAACTGTGCACATATTAATGTTGTTTGCATATGGCGCGATCTATTTTTAGACTGGAGGTATTAATAAATGGCCTTGAAGTATGTGTGTGTAAAATTTGTACGATTAAAAAAAATTTGTTCAGTTAAGTTTTTTTTTTATTTTGTTTTTGGTTTATATTTTTATTTTATTTTTTTTTTTATAAAAACTTAATATGTTTATGTTTTGTTGTATGCATATAATTGTTTTGTGATGTGTTTAGTGGGTGAGAGTTTTTATTATTTATAATTTTTTATTACTTTGGTTTATTTTATTTTTTATTATTATTTATTTATTTTTTTGTTTTTATATTCTTTTGTTGATACTATTTTTGTATCAATTTTTATTTATTTATTTCTCTTCTTTTTTTTTTTTTTTTAATAGCTATACAAATGTAAATTAATTTTTTATTATTATCTTAAATTATAGAAATAAAGATAAATTTCAGTCAATATTGTGTTTCTATGTTTTGACAAAAAAAAAAGAAAGAAATATTAATAAAATTAAATGATTTTAGTTTTGACAGTGTCTAAATGTTGACTTCTTCTAAATTTAGAATTGATTATTATTTGGTCCTTCGAACTTGAAAAAATATTTGATTTCAGTAACGTGAAAAAAAGTAACGAAAAATACGAAATATTTGGCTGCCACGATGCTATTATGAATATGCAGAAAAGTATCTAAGTATAGTTTAGTTAAAATAAAAATTCAAACTTTTTAAGTTTTTTTCGATGTTTTTTTTTTATATTATCCCCTTTTTTTGTTTTTTCTAAAAAGAAAAATTTTAATTTTTTTTCTTTATTTTTTACCTTGTATACCTTGGAGTTTTTGATAGTATAAAAGAAAATACAATATTTGGTCCTTCGAACCCGGCGAAATTATATTTATTCAGTAAATCGACGAAAAATTATTTAATACTACCTAAATAATTATATATTCAAAATTTGTTTGTTTTGTTCATATTTTATTAAAATCTTTCTAAATATCCATAATTATGAACTTAATTTAATGAGAATAGTGTTAAAAGAAAATTCACTTAAAAAGAAATTTTCTCCATACTAATGTTTTGAAAATAGAGCTTAATTGTTGATAATCACTTTCCACTTCAGGTTAAAAATAATTTCAATCTTGTGTGCAGGGCTGCCAGATGGAATGAATGAAATTTCCTCAAATTTTCAAGAAATTTCCCCAAAATAGACACTTTTTTAAAAAAATTCCTGAAATTTTTTTTTATATTTTTGTGTATTAAAATTTTTTTTTGCCATAAATTAGAAAAAAAAAATAATTGTATAACGGTTTTACTCACTTCAGTTTTTCCCCAAAAACAGCTTAATTTTGCAACATTCCCTCAAATTTTTAATGTGTTCAGATTTTATGCGGTACTTATATGTTATAAATCAAAAAGTTTAGTTCCAACAATAGATTTTGAGCTCAACGTACTTAGAAGAATATGGTAATGATATAAATTTCTTAAAATCATTAGGGTGAAAAAAATTTATGAGTCTGAAATTTTAAATATTATTGATTGCCAACGTCAGCACAATATTTCTGAATTTCTTCAAATTTTCCTCAGAAAAATATTTTTTCCTCAAATTTTTCCCCACGTTTTTTTTAACTTTTTTTTTTCCCCCGAAATTAAAAATTTCCTCAGTTTGGGGAGAAAATTCCCCAATCTGGCAGCCCTGCTTGTGTGAAACTACAAGCGTATGTACTACAAAATTCAATGTTTACTTTAAAGTTAGTAAAAAAAATTTTTTTTATAAATTTTCTTATTTATTTTATTTTGTTTTTATTTCCATATTTTTGATAACCGGTTGATTTTTTGTAGTTTTTTTCGAAGTTTTTTTCCAATTTTTTATTCATGCAACAAAAAATGTACAATATTGAGTGAACATTTCTTAAAAAATATTGAATTTGTGTAACTGACGGCATCCCTTAATTTTATTCGGTTTGACCAAAACTTATTACAAAAAACTTAAAACTTTTATTTGGGCAAAAATAATTTAAACACAGAACGAAACTACTTTCGTGTGTAAAACACATTTAAAACTGAAGTGGAGGCAAAATTTTCCAAAAAAAGGGTAACAATAATTAATTTACTTTTATATTTCCCTAATTTTCATTAAAACTAATAATCAACCAATTTTAGAATTTTCTTCGATTATTAATTGAATCATGCTTATAATGTGGAAAATAACCTTGTCCACATAATAATAAAATTAAATTTACTTCACACCTCTCTATAGTAAATCCTTTTTAAATAAGATTTGCTAAAATTATGGTATATTTTCAAAAAAACACGTATCAAAACATAATAAAGTTGTTAAATATTTAGAAAATATTATAATTTTGTTATTTACATAATGTGTTTTTAAAATTTTCTCGATAATTTATTTACAAACAATGACATCATTATAAAAACACAGTTTATTATTATTATTACTCTTAAGAAATCATTATGTAGATTTGTTCTAATAAAAAATAAATTTACGACATTTCTGTTTTATTAAATTTTGGTCATATATTTTTGATTTGGTCCATATATTTAAAAATTAAATTGCCAATCAAATTCATTTACTCCATTATATTTTCCATCATTTTTTTGAGTACCAAATATTCATGTGCAATATATACTGTACCATAAAATAATCCGTATTATAAAATAATCCAAAGTAATCCATAGTATAAAAGGTATCCCACCTAGCGATTTGGTAACTTTAATAAAAAAAAAAAAAAAAAAATATCTGAACATATTTTATGCTAACCCCATAGTATGTATTGTGATTTTAGTTTTTAGGATAAGTAAGAATTCGGAAATTGCAATTTGTAAAATTTATTTAATTTTCTATGTAAAAACAAATAAAAAAAGCAAACAAAAAATTTTCCTTTTTATAGTAGATTACAACACATGTTAAGAAAATTTGTTATTACAACGAGTTGTGTATACACAAAAACACATAGACAGAGTCAATACGAGACCGTTAGGTCGAGTGATATAATATTGACAAGTGTCTATGTGTTTTTGTGTAAATACAGAACGAGTTGTATAACAAATTTTGTTAACATATCTAATATACTGTTTTAATGTGCATGTGAGAGGTAGTTGCAATCAATACATTTGCGATGCAAAAAATAAACAAAAGTTCAAAATGAAGAAAGTAAATAAAATTTACTTAATACGGAGAATGTAAATAAAATTTACTTAATACGGAGAATGTAAATAAAATTTACTTAATTAAATAATTACATGTGTATTGACGCATGTAATATACCATTTACCGAGCTAAATTTGCGATTGTAAATACAACTTACCGATCACATGCACATTAAAATATTTATTTGTTCAAATTTTCTTGAAAATCCTCAAAATGCCAATTTGATACTACAACATGTTAAGAAATAAAACAAAAATCATTGTCACTTAGTTATTACAGAACGCATATACTCTTAATAACTATACAAATTTTTATTCATTTTAAATTAAAAAGAATCTATAGATTCAATAAAATTGTTATTATATTAAGTGTATGTCAGAAATATATAAATTGTATCAATTTTTTCTATGAGTATAAATTTCTCTTTCAATTTTTAAACAGTGTAGTTAATTCCTTCATTTTAGAGACACGTACATGCGACTCGCAGAAAAAATTAATAGAACAATAAAATTTTGAAATTTTAGGCCAATAAAGTTTATTTTTAGCCCTTTTCAGTTTTTTATTTTTATTTCTCAGCATAATTATATAAAAATGTGATATAAGTATTAAGAAATTGTACACATTTATTCATTATATGAATTACAATATTAAAATTTTTATTTCTACATTAAGCTTCGTTAATATATGGCTTGAACTTAACTAACTTAAGCAAGTAAAATAATTCTTACTTGTAAAATAATTCTTACTCGTCCAATTTATTTGCCAGATGTAAACGGATTTTAAGAGTAATTTTAACATATTCCTTTCAATCTTAATTTTTGTATAAGTAGTTACTTATTTTTTTGACTTGGTTTTGAGTTGAAAAATAGTAGAGTCATAAAACTAGTAAACCAAGTTATAAAGTTATAACAAAGAATTTATAATTGATTCAAAAATTGTTTATTTTATTTTTAGAAATCACTAATTAAAAGGCAAATTTTTGAAAAAATTTCCGAGATTCGGGCATGACAGACAGTTTCAAAATCAATTTTATTAAATAGTTATAGTTTATTATATATTTTTTTCTACTAAAAACTTTAACTAAACAGATAAATTTAATATGTAAAATACTCAGTAAAATTCCTAAATGTAGGTACATAGTTATGATTTATTTAGATATTTAAGAAAAATATTTATGTATTATACAGAATTATATATTTTTTATATTATAAAAGAAAAACAAAAGTATAAAAATATTACAGAAAATACATTATACTTCTATATATAAACTTCCATAACTTTAGAGATTCTTGTGAATTTTATTCTAATGAATGAATTTTCCAATGAAAATTTGTTATTGATACATATTTATGTACATATAGGAAAAATAAAAAAGGTATTTTTTTATTTCTTTACTGAATGATAAAATATCAGGAATTTTATTTGGAATTTGATACAATTGACTTATATTAACTACACTCTAGCTAAAAACTAAAATGTGAGAATAGGAACAATAGCTTGAAGCTTAATATTTCATATATAAATTATATACTTATATAAAATGTATAAAAAATGCAATAAATTAATTTGATTAAGTGTATGTATTGCATATTTGATATTTTTAAATGCATATTTTGTTTTTTTTAATTCTTTGAAAAACTAGATTATAAAATAATATTTTATTGTCGGCAATTAGAATTATGAACACTATGAATTTATAAAAATATATAATATTATAATACTAGGACAGTTAAAGTTAATTATAGATTATCTCTAATATTCATAATATTTGTTCGCTACCAGGGAATTTGCGTTTTTATTGAAGGTTGCACGATATATGGGAATGGTATATTTTAGACCACTTCTGGAAAGTTATTTAGGGTTAGCCCAAAAGTGAATCTTTTATATAATTAAAGATACACCGGACAATAGAATTCTACACGACTTTCAGTATTCTTTTTCAGTACAGCTGCTCTTTTAAGACTTATCTAACTATATGTTAAGTTTAAGCTTCGGGTATTAATATTTATAAGAGGAGCAGAATTCATACATTCAAATAACTCAAAAATGATGACAATATTATCAATGTATTGAATAAATTTCACACTCAAATGTCTTTATTCTTAATACAATAATTAAAATAATAAAATTAAGAATAAACACATTTGAGTTAAAAAAATTAACTCAATACTAAGATCAATCCATACAGGTTGCGTAATACGTGATTTTTATGAGAAATGTCAAGTGACGTAAGTGATATCCAGTTGTTCAATTTTTCTATATATAATTTGCATTTTTCAAGAAAAAAATGAAAAAAACAACAACAATATATGGAAATTTGATATCAATGACGTCAGAGCCGCGGCCATTTTTTCCTCCTTTTTGTTCAACATTACGCAACCTGTATGGATTGATCTTGCTCAATACATTGAAAATATTGTCATCATAATTTTTAAAAATTTACTTGTAGGAATTCTGTCCCTCTTATAAATATTGTTACTTACCTACTCAATGGTTTAAGTGAATTAATATATATTACAATTTCATGATGATGACCAACAACGTGACTTATTTGCAAAGAACTTACTTTTAATTTTAGGAAAAAAATTTTTGTTTTTAAAATAAAAAAATTAAGTAAAATCATAAAATTTATTTGAACTCTTAATTAGTTGTATATTTTTGATCCATACTAATTGAGTTTTATGTACGTACATAATTTTTTGTCCTAAAATTAAACACTTAATATCTATTTTTTGAAAAATCTATTTTAAACAAGAAACATTAAAATGAATTCATTTATTTGGAAGAAACTAATTAATTTTTATATTTCCAAAACTTGGAAATAGGCCAAAAAATTTGAAAAAAAATCTTCGAGGCGAGCGAAATAAGAAAACAAAAGAAAACATTTATAATAAAAACAAGTACAAAATTAAATACCTCAAGCATTGAGTAATCTTATAATGTTGAAAATAAATCCATAAATATGTACCTTCATATAAGCATATGTCAGCAATTTTATTTCTAATTTTTTTTAATTAGTTAAGACTACTTATTTCTACTGAATATTGGAAATATTAACTGAACAGATAGTGATATTAATATTATACGTGGTTGGTTGGCGGTTAAAGTTTCGAACTCTTTTTTATAAGTGTAGAAAAAGACGCCACGAATCAGGACTAAATGAACCTAAAAAGCAAAATGAACTAGAACCAAAAAAAATTTCCTAACTAGGTTTTTTACTTTCCAGTTAATTTTTGAAACAGGTTAACGATTTATGTTTACGATTAATAAATGAAGTGAAGACCTAAAATGGAAAAAATAAATTTTATTATAAGACCTGAAGAACAAAAAATATTTAATTCACCAAATTATTAGAAATAAATTTCATAAAAATTTTAAGAACATTTTTTTTTGTTTCTTAAACAACACAACACTTAATTCAAGTGAGCAAATTGAAAGAATTAAAACAAACTCCAGTCGAGGTGGGAATCGAATCCACGACCGAACATACCGTAAGATAATGGCAATACCACTACACCATGACGGTCGACAACATACTCGTATTATTTACAATATTGCATATATGGACATAAAAAATTTGATGTTTTTCGTAAGGCAGAGAGGCTCTGGAAACATCCATTACAAGTAAACATGTGTTTGCATGGTAATAAAATAGTATATCGACCCGAACTTCCATGCAAATAATGCATTTGCCTTCTGCTGATGATATAGAAGCAGAAGCTTCAGTTATAGGAATCGGTTCTTCGTCTCCATCTACGTCGCTGGTTTCATTTTCATTTTTATTCAAAAACATAAATTCGTCGGAAAAAATATAATTCTTTTCAAACGAAATTCTGTTTAATATCACGGCTGAAATTTTCCCTTCCTCCACCATGTCAATTCTACTTTTTGAACGAATTTCTTTCATCTTTTGGCTGCTATAGCCGTTCATCAACTGTTGGCAAGTTCTTCAAAAAATTCTTCATCTTCCAAAACTTTAATGAATTTAAAAAATTACCATTTTTTGAAATTCTTCTGACCATTATAATATAAAGCAGACGAATGTACGAATGTCTCTTTTGAAAACTGAAAATCCTCTTAAAATCACCTTTAATCAACTTTAAATTAAACTAATTTTATTAGTTTATTATCATAAATACTTTCTTACTTTTTTCATTATTTTTTTCATCCAGCCCGTTTCAAAATATTGTAATAATTTATTAAAACTGGTTTTTAATTTCCATCTTTAAATCTTCGAAAGTGAGAATTTCGTGATTTGGTATGGTAGGAGGCTCAGAATGGTGGTAGAAGACTAATCTGAAACAACACAACACGAAATATTTTCAATGCTTTTAACTATGTTATTAGACCATGAAACCAAATTCAAATGTTTGAGACCAATAGTCCATGTATCCCCTGTGTCCTGTGTTAGATTGAATAGTTGAAATAAACGTGAAACAATAAAAAAGAGTTTGTACAAGATTGTACAATTAAAGAAATGAACTAGAATCTAAAAATATGGAAATCAAAAGATCCAGAATTTCTGAATTTTATTAAGCCTAGCTCATTTATTTATTCATTCAAAAAGTATTCGTCCAATGTACGATTAGCCCCTGCTGCCGCCCCGAGACAATGTCCTTATTTCGTTATCGTTTCCGGAACTGCGTTACTTTTCTCAATATCTCAGAACTAAAATACTTTTGAAAAAAAAAATGTTCAACTCAAAATTAAATATTCTATTATATTCAGCGTAAAAATTTTCCATGTGTAATATTAAAATTTTCCTTATAAAAATAATGTAAAATTAAGAAATTGATTATAAATTTTCTCTGTTAGTGGATGGATTTTTAATTTTTTTTCACAAGTATTTTTATTATTTTGTTTCTAAATAATGGCAGGGTACTATATTTGATTTAAAAAAATTTATATTGGGGTGAGTGTAGAGAATTGTTTTTTGTTTTTATTGCGCCTCATTGCATTTATATATTATTTATTAAGCATAAAGATAAAGCATGAGGGAAATTTTTTATTACACATTTATCATTATTATATTTTTTAATATGATAATTTATCATAAATTGCGTTTTTTAATATTTCCCTGCAGGAAAAAAAATTATTTTTTTGACTAAAAAAATATGCCACAATAACAGCACAATCCTCCTTATAAAGTTAAAATATCCTATATAAGTATATAAAATCAAAATTGTACGCGAAAATATCTGTACCTGAAATATATTCCTAAACATACTTTTAAATTGAACTATTAAAAAATCCTTAAACTTTCTAGAGAATTGTTCAGAAAATTTTACAGATGCGGCCTACAATTAAGATGATAACGATGACGATAAGTTACAGAGAAATATATATATGACTGTCATTTCGAAATAAATTAGTGGACAGTAGCAAAATTTATACAAATTCAGCCCGGGGTTGAAATCTTGTTCCCATGTAACATACAGTATTACTAAGCTATGACGGTCGTGGATTTTAAATCTGTATATACTAGTATTAATAAGAACGGCTGCTTTAGGAAAAATAAAGTGAAAATAAAACTGGTTTCATATTTTTAATTAATTACCGTATTTTATTTAAACTTGTTAATACATATTTTTAATAATGAAAGTATTATTTTAATTACACTAATAAAAGTACCATAGTAGTACACATATGTTAACTAACTATAATATCCTGCGTACATTAAGTATATGTTTTTTTAATGTATATATAATTAAGTATTTAAAACATTTTCTGAATCAATTAAAAATTAAAAATTCAACATTCTTAATTAATATACAATATCATAAAGAATTAATAATTCTATTCATAAGTTTTTAAAATAATTCTTAAATATATTATAATTTTAATTTTCAATGATTGAGAATTGGTGCAAATCGGTAAAAATTTAAAATCAAAAACATGTGTGTAAATAAGTTGTTTTAGAGATTGATAATGTTACTAAATGTGGAATATACCATTAACAACATCATAATCCGTCGATATATGACATTGTGTTTTCATAAAAACAAATAAAAATCCAACTACATGTAATAGTTAACACTTAGTTATGAAAAATTTCCAATTTACATTAGACCGACTTTTATATGTTCTCTTTACAAACTAAGTAATTAGATCATTATGTTATTAGGTCAATAAACTAGTTTAGTGGACATGACTGAATATTTGTTCTATTTAGTTAAAGTTTTTTTGTTTTTAATTCATGATTGTCATGATAGCACAACTAATCGCTTATTCTTTAATTCTGACGAATATCAGAACATGACAATTAATAATTCCAATATTTAAAGTTTTCTTTATACGAATAAGAAATATCTCTGGTTTGAAACAAAAACATTTAATTAATTTTGAACTTATTTAAAAATTAAGGGAGGAATTTTTTTTAACTAAACATGTTTGAAAATTTTATGGTGCGTGCGTACCAAATTAGGTGACAGAGTTTTCAGATAGTGAGCTGCTCTTGGATAGTTCTTGGATTGTTGTATAATTTTAATTTTTGATTTTAATTATGTTTATGATTTTTTGTTCAGTTAACATAGTATATAACGGACCAAAAGGCCTAGATGCAAAGGTGGATCTAAGAACCGTTTTAGCCCCTTCAACATAACTTAACCTATTTTTGTTTCAAGCCAAATAATTATTTTTATACTAAACAAGTAGAATGTGCGCATTCTAAAATAAATTTATACTGAAATTATAATCAAATTGTAATTAATTTGATCTTCGCTAATAATTTATAAATATATGTTTTAAAAAAAAAAATTTCTATTATTAGATTTTAGCAAATGTATGTATAGATAAGCTTTTAATAAAAAATAAAACAAATAATAAAAAAAAATACTGAATTTAAATATGTATAATGTTTTAATTGAGTCTAATTTCGATACGAGCTCTTAAAACGTGTGTATTGCGATAATGGCAATATAATATTTATATTAATCGTTGTTTTTTGTTTTTTTTTTTTTAATATTAAAAAATTTATAGACACATTAAAATTTTATATTTAAAAATATAGAATTTTTTTTTGTTCAGATATAAAAAGCAGATCAACTGGAATTAAAATATTTTTTAAAAAATTAAAAATTATGGTCATTCAACTTAGGACTTGACTTATGATCCGAAATTAGAAAAAAAAAATTAGGTTTTAATTGGTGATTTTTTAATTTAAAGATTTCGATTTAAGAATATTTTATAATTTACTATTAATGTTTCAAATCAAAATTTATAGTTTTTTAATATGAAAATAGTTTTTTAAATGCCAATAATGATTCATTTCTTGGGAAAGAAATACAAGGTTTTTCATCGCATTCCATTTTTATACTATCTTCCTATTATCTAAATCAGAACTTTAAGAATTCTTATTCTATACTTTAAGAGAGTCTGTTATGAATATTTTCTTATTTTTCTTTTATGACAACTTCGTGTGCAAATACTTTCCATCCTTAGCAGATAGATGTTGCTTAAATATAAATACACTGATAACGATTAATTAAGTTAATAATATTTCACTGGAAAATGAATCAAAATAATGCAGGCTACATATTTAAAAAAATAAATAAATAAAAATAAGGATATATTTTCATGCTTGAATTGAAGATGATCTCTGCTGTGTTATCCTTATATAAAATATTCTTTATTAGATTATTTTTGTTCTATAAAAAAAAATGTATAAAATTTAATATATTTATTTATTTTAGCTAAAAAAAATAATAAAGGAATATTTGTAATGAAAAAAAAAATGTTTTCTTTTTTTTCTCTGATAAAAATCCTCATGGCTTTTGATTTGTTGTTAAAAACATTAAAACATGCAATAACATCATATACAGTCATATAACACAACAACTATAAACATTATATGGTCGTCAACAGAGAAAAACATTCTATATTTACTCACTGTGTTGTATCCAATAAAAATAAAATCTTAATATCAACAAAGAAAAATCAAATCAAAAGGAAATTTTATTTTTTTTAAGATAGTTTAATATGACTTTACTTATATAAATTGGTGTTATTTGAGATTCTCTATTATTTTTTATTCAAAAATGCAAAACTAACAGAGATAATAATGAATTGCATTTGCATATTGTGTTCATGACTCCCTTTCCGTTATCATTGCTTTTCTATTATGATTTCCCATGTTTACTGCTGCTTTTATCTCGGCTTTTCTATTCCCAATGTTTTTATTTGAATGAATGTCATACAATATGGTGCTAAAACTTTTGTCACTGCAAAATATCAAACTATTATAGGGTCAAGTGGGGTAATGGTGAACGATTTTGCAACTTCACAAAAAAAAAAGTTTAAAAATGTTTTCCCTATCTTTCCTTGGTCGTAGAAAAAAACCCCGTACGTTGCTGGAAAGCTGAAATTCTTCACTACCTTATGCAATTTTTAGAAATCAAATCTGAGATACAGGTCCAGTGCTGTAGCTCATTTCGTAAAAGTCGACGATTTTTACATTTACCTCACAAAAATGGGGTAAATGTGAACTAATATTTACATACACCAGAAACTCGACATAATTTTTTTTCTTTTTCGCCAATCGCACGTGATCGACTAGGATCATTTTTAAATCCACTTTCATCAGCGTTAAAAATAAAACAGGCATCTTCAACATCTTTTATGTTAATTTTGTTGCAAACACTTTCCAATTTGTCGTAAAAATCGTAAATTATTGTTGGTTTGTGTGCAACTTTCCTACATTTTTGAAAATATTCGGGCTTTTAATAGATAGTGAAGGATTTCGTGCAATAAGTGATTTGAACCAATCCAATCCAGCATACCATTAACGAATGGTGTATTTAAATTTTTGGATAAAACAAAACTTTATATAAGACCTAGCAATTCGTCTCTGTCACATGGATAGCCACTTTTTGCACGAGCACGAGCATTCAGCAAGTTCTCCTCCACTTTTTTTTTGGCAATGTGTTCTTAACGTAATTTCTTGGCATTTTTGGTGCACTTCTTCATCTTTAAACATAAAATAAGATTTTTTTTTATTTTCACAATTACCCCTTTTTATGTTCACAATTACAAATTACAAATTAAGGGGTAATTGTGAAAGTTAATTATTTCACTTTGTTTTTATTTTTACTAATGTTAAATTTTCACTAAAATAAAAAGATTTAAAAAAACTCTTCTCAACTGAAAAACACTTTTTTTTTGGAACTTTTTTCAAATACTTGCTGTCAAGTAGAAAATGTACAAAACACTACGAAATTTTTTTCACACGTGCAGAAAATATAATTTGTATTTACGCTTCAAATTTTTTTAAATTGTAATTTTTTCCATGGCTACTTTTACCGTTCACAATTACCCCAATTGACAATTACCCCACTTGACCCTACATTTTTATTTTATCGGAAATAGATTAATTCAATTTTCTGATTCCTTATGCTAACCACTATTATATCTACCTTTAATATTTTTTTTTCATAAAATAATAATTTCATCTTTTTCGTATTATAATCATATATAATATATTTATCTATCCATCTATGTATCTATCTGTCTATCTATCTATCTGTCTATCTATCTATGTGTCGATCTATCTATCTACATATATATAAATGAATGACCGTTTGTGTGCATGTAACCTATAAACTTCTGAATCAATAGACCAATTTGGATGAAACTGGTGCCATTGGAAAGTTTATTTTCCGTAGATGGTTTTAGGATATTTTTTCATGACATTTTGTCGATTTCTTTTCACTTTTTTAGACCAGTTTTTGATGGTAAATGTTCTAATTTTTTTTTTCGTCAATTATTATTAATAAAGACTAGGCTAAAGCGAAACAACGTTCGCAGAAATCGACGAGTAAACTATACAAATCTTTTGTTTGTTAAATAAAAAGAAAATTTTTATCCAACAGAGTATTAACGTGAAATGAAGTATTAATGGGTTTTTATAGTAGATACTTTATTAATACTGAGACAAATACTTATGGTATATGTTTGGTTTCGTTCTAAATATATATTGTGTAAAAGCCTTAAAATTAAAAATTGAAAAAAATGTATCTTTAAGATATGTACTTTACTTACCTACTGTAGAAAGTACAATTATATAAGCTTATATGTATATATATTTTTTTTTTGAAAAAGTTATCAATTGAAAAAACAAATAATCTATAAATAGAATTATGATGGCCTTGTCTAAAAATTAGCTGTAAGATAATTATTATATTAGGTATATATACTTACTGAGTGTATAAAAATTCTTAGTTTTACCACACATGTGTCATCGTATACATATATTTCAGTTAAATACAGTTTTTATGAAATATACGTAAAAACATCTATTATATACCTACATATTAAAAGCTTTTTATCTTTAAGTTATATAGTCTCCGGTTTTGTTGATATAATTTTTTTTTTAAATTAATAATATAACATCAGTTTGATCTAACTACTTATGTATAACTTTAAATTATGTTAATAAGACACAGTTGTCACACTATCTTATTATATTTATTAAATCGTTAAACATATAGGGAAAAGCTTAATAAAATATTTCTAGAAGATTTAAGATAAAAATGTGTAATTTAGTAATTTAACTTATGTGACGTTTTTCGTGAGCTAGCCTTAAAATAAAAATATAAAATAATTTTAGTTTGTTTTTTGTTTAGTCATTTTATGACATCTTTTTCAAGAAAATCTTATATGAGAATAATTGGTGTTTTCACCCAAAAGAACTTAAGAACTTATCATTATTAAATTTACTCTTCGTCATTTGAAGTAAGGCTTTGAAAGTTGATGTCTTATTTCGTGAAAAAATTGTTCTCTGTACTCACTTCTTGAAATATTGTGAATATATTTAAACAATATATGTGGCAAATATTTAAGAACGACGATCGATAATTTTCAAATTCTGATTGAACTTTTGATTTTTATATAAATAATTTATAATAAAAACTGGGTATTTCCAAGGTCAATAAATTTAAATAGGCTCGAAAATGCTGTATGCGGGTATTAATTTTTACTTTGAATTGCAAATACAAATAATAAGAAAATCTTAATAAATTTGTAAAAGTTATTTATTTCAAATATTGGCAATTTTTAACGTTTAATGTGTTCCGTTTAAAAATTTTATGTTTATAAACGAAAAAAAATATTGAGAAATAATATCTAATAATATGATGTAATTTAATTTTTTTTATTTAAAAAAAACTAACTATTCGTTTCAATTACGTTTAAAGTATATGTATACGAAGTTCATGATTATGTATAATTATTTATGTACTTAAGTGTATACTTGCAGATATGTATTCTCATTCTCCACCTGTTGAATTCTGAGATGATTTGTCAGTATTTTTTCAATCTAATAAAGTTATGGGAGGAATAAATATACAATTAAAATCTTATTAAGTTTTGGTTTAAATAAAAATATCGATTTTCACCTTATCACATTATCTATTTTATATAAGTTGCAAGTTTTTATTAATATCGACAATTTTCGATATTTGAAGGAAGTTTTGAGTTGTATAGGTATTTTATATATAGAATGTTGAGATAGAAAATTATAAGCAATTGGTTGAATTGGTTGCTCGTTTTAAGCCAGGCATTAGATAGTATTTGCCATTCCAAGTACTGTGAGTAAATTTAATTTCTTCGTCTTCTAGATGTATGTTTAATAAATATAAATTTTTTTCTTTCAACTATTTTAAGAGTCTTAAAATTGCTTAAGGATGAGAACAAATTTAAAGTAGAAGATAATGTGAAAATTTTTGTAATATTTTCTTTCATATTTAACAAGTTGGATAATAAAATAAGTTTGTTATGCAATTTATATAAACAATTTTATAGTACGAGTTATTTATATAAATATAAAATAAACGAAACGTAATAATTGATGTGATTCCAAAAAAAAAAAATTGTAGTAAATTTTATATGAATTTATCTTTTTATATAAATTTATCTTTTTTTTTGTTTTTGGAAAAATACGTATTTTTCTATTTAAACTGGAATAGTATAGGTATGTCAAATTCTGGACAAATATGTGAAGGTTATTTTACTTTAAATTTTTAAATGAGAATTTGAACGAATGAATGAACCTTTGTTTTAATAGCAATGATTTCAATTTTTCATTTCTTGCATAAAACTTATTAATGCTAGGAGATTCAGATTTATTTTTAAACCTTTGTACCTAAAATGTTTGTAATTTATTTCAAAACTTATGGGTTTTATTGCTAAATCTTGAAGGATCAGGGAAAATTGCCATTAAAAACCCTAAAATGATGATTTGTTTCATAAATAATAAGAAGATTGATACGAACAAGATATAACAAAACTTGGTGCCACTTAAAATAGATGATTCAAATATGTCAAACCTAATCATCTAAAACTTCTTTTACTTCTATGCCAGCTTTTCTATACCAATTTTTGATTTTAGTTTCTTCTTTTTCGTACTGTTATAAATAAAGATTCCAATTTCGATGCAATAATATTTGTTTTAAACTTGGTGTCATGTAAAATTTTGATGTCCAATTTTTCTTAATTTATACATATTATTATTAACATGTAATGTTGTAATATAACTTATAAGTTTCTTGCATTAGGTATCTTTTAAATTAACCTAGCAATATAATTATATGGTTTTAAACTTTTACCCATGTCATTTAATATTAAATTATATTTCCTCGCTAAATTATGTGTTTTAAATAAATTAAGATAACAGAAGTCATACTACTACGTCAAAGACAGAGAGCTTATGAAAATAATATATTTTGTATTTTTTTGTATAAACTTGACTTGGGAAAATCAACATAGTATTATTATTTTGCAAATTTTCATGTAATTTTTTATTGGCAAACTTTATTATTGTGAAAAAATTTCATTTTTCGTGCGGAAAAATTGTGAAGTTTTTGAATGTTAAAAATTTATTAGAGATGATCTAATGGAAACAGATATCTATTTATTTTTTTTAATTTGCCACTTGAAAGTGAAATTCACCAATAAAATTTTTTTCAATAGTTGCTTATACAATATGACCAAATTTTTTATTTATTTTTATTTATTCATGTGTAGATTTAATTATATAGGTTTTAGATTCTACATAAGGGTTTTATAACTATTATTATTTATTTTATACTTTTTGTGTATAATTGAAATTTTTTTTGTGATTCGCAATGAAATGAAAAACGAACAATTATCTCTTAAGGACTAGACCCTTCACTCTGTCCGTCTAAAAAATATAATCTAAATTAAATGTGACTTAAGCAGGGCTGTGGAGTCGGTCAACAAAATTACCGTGTCCAATTCAATTCCGACTCCTCATTTTTTTGTTTGGCGACTCCGACTCCGACTGCGACTCCTACTTTGACTACCACTCTATGTCTGATACCAATGTACTATACTTTCTGTACCCGCAATTATAAAAAATATTATTTCCCGAAATTGCCATAAATTTTAATATAAACATAAAAGGGTATTTCCCGTAATTTTCCCAGTAAGCAAAAAATCGTGATAATATATTTTTATTGGATTTCTGTGCCAGACACTTGGTTGTTGCTTTGTTAAATTTAATTATAGAAATATAATTATAAAAATGTTTTATTTAATTTAATAAGTTTTGGTCGAGTATACTTTAAATTTAATAGTTTTGGAGTCGGAGTCGGAGTCGGAGTCGGCTTTATCCCGAACTCCACGACTCCGACGCCGACTCCACAGCCCTGGACTTAAGTCATTTTACAGTTTCGATATCGTTGGGATTTTGAGTAACTGTGAAGAGTTCATTCGCTATTCAAATTCAGCCACCTTTTCATATTCACTGTGAAGTGACACTTGTAAATACTTGTAAAAATATGTAAGACCTTATCATCGAAATTGAATTTGAAATCAAAAGTTTTTGGAAAAGTGTCACTAAATATTCCTAAAAGAGTTAGTACTCTTTTTTATTTATTTTATCTCAAAGTATTATGATTGAGATTACTTGAAGTTCCAGCTTATGTTTCTTAAAAAAAAAAACGCTGAAAATGGAATTTGATAGATTTGGTTGGTTGTTCGTTATGTTTTAATGAGACACTAATAACCTCGCTAATAACTAAAAACTATAAAAAGTGAAGTAAATGCAACTCAAATAAAATGAATTAAAAATAATAAATTTTTTTTAATTTTTAATTATCTTCTGCTTTCAAATAATATTGATGAGATCAAAGTGAAAAAAGTTCATCAAAGTTCACTCCCAGGAAATTTTGAAGGAATAAAACTGCAATTTTTTTGTTTTTTTTTTGTTAATTTTAAAAAAGACTCATGTTTTTATTATTCATCTTGAATGTTTAAATTTTTTATATTTTTAGTTCAGATTTCTTGTTTTATTTTGTTCCTATCAACGCTATGGACGACAAGGATGAGCTACTAAGAATACTTTTTATAGTGTAATGTAGTACGGGATGCAGGTCGTGAAAAAATTAGGTTTTGGTCATGTATTTTTTAATAATCATTTATTATTACCATTTATTATTTTAGAAAAAAAGTTTTCTATTTGGAAGTTTAAATATTTACTTAGAAAGTTTAGGAAAAAACATTGACGCAAACTGAAAACGCCTCATAAAACTATTGTGTTTTGACGACTGTTCCATTTAGATATGACTCTTAAAGTTACCGAAATATATGTTTTTTTAATGTTAATTTCTAAATAACAAGATTATAGTTACACTTATGTATAATTATATTATGCTAAGTACAATATATTTGTAGATACTTATTGAAAATTAATTTACAATAATTAATTACCTTTTTATTAATTTTATTTCATTTCTATTTTTTTCATTGCAGAAGAAAAATTTTGCCTAAAGGTGTCGCGCTGATCGGCCCCGACATAAGGGGCCATGACGCGTTGGCTCTTAAAACTGCTCCTACTGCTCTTGGTGGCAGCAGATATTTTACCACTAATGTGTGCAATAACAACTCAACAAAAGAACGCTTTAAATATATTTTTTTATCATCTATAAAAAAAGTTAATAATCTATACTCTGAAAATTAATATGACCAAAATATATATTTTTATTTTTATAATTAATGAAAAATATATTTTCTCTTTTTTTTTTTTTAGATAAATAACGATACAAATTTGTTAAGAAATGTGCATTTAAATTTTCGATGGAATGATACGCGTGGTGATACTGTGTTAGCCACACGAGCTATAACTGAAATGATATGTGATGGTGTTACAGCATTTTTTGGACCAGAAGGTCCATGTCATGTTGAGGCAATAGTTTCTCAAAGTCGAAATATTCCAATGATCTCATATGTAAGAGAATAATAATTTAATTTATATACAAAAAAAAGATCGAAAAATAATTATCTATTTAATATTTTTTTTTAGAAATGTTCTGATTATAAAGCCTCATCAATTCCCACATTTGCTAGAACTGAGCCCCCTGATACTCAGGTAATTTTATATTATTAGTCTCCAAACAATCTTCTTAAGTTATAAGTGAGTTGCGGTACAAATTAAAACTTTATGGCTCGACTTTCACACAAAGATCGACAAGGGGGTTATTATTTATTTATTTATCTAATCTATTAAATACAAATTGCTTTTTTACATATAACATTATTTCTTGTAAAATATAATGAAATATAGATCAGTGATTACATCAAGACAAGCCTTTTAATATTTGCAACTATAAAGAATAATAAACATATCGATACTCTGGCTAACAATTTAATTTAATATACATTCATTAAATATTCAAATTAAAAATAAATCGGTAGAATTATAATCATTAACCAATTAAATAATGAATCTAGGCTAATTCATCGCCTAGCAATTCATCGCCAAGCAATTCATCGCCAGCAATTCATCGTCAAGCAATTCATCGTCAAAAAATTCATCGCCAAGCAATTCATCGCCAAGCAATTCATATATTTGGGAGGAAAAAAAAATTTTTCCATAGAAAAATGTATGAAAATTTTGAGGGGCAAAATCTCCGAAACGGAGCTTTTCCAAGAAAAAACCTTCTGTATTTAGTGGTTTGGGCACCGTCTCTACTCAATCACCAATTGGCGATGAATTGCTGGCGATGAATTACTGGCGATGAATTGCTGGCGATGAATTGCTGGCGATGAATTGCTGGCGATGAATTGGTGGCGATGAATTACTGGCGATGAATTGCTGGCGATGAATTACTGGCGATGAATTACTGGCGATGAATTGCTGGCGATGAATTACTGGCGATGAATTGCTTGGCGATGAACTTTTTGACGATGAATTGCTTGACGATGAATTGCTGGCGATGAATTGCTGGCGATGAATCAGCCGCTTACCTTAAATAATATCTATCATAATCTGTCTCTTTCAAATCAATTATATAACAAAATTTCATGACAGACAGCATTAGGCAAACAAGATCATTAAATTATTTCAAGCTGAGTATCCGCACAAAATCTTAATTTAAAATATAGGTACCTCTCGGGCCCAATAGTTCACAAAAGCGATTGTATGTTTCTAACATAACAGGTAAAGAGCTGGTTTGGCCGTATGTTGTACGTAAAGAGGGATGTTTAAAAATTCTGTGTATCGAACATTTAATTTTAATTCTGAAAGAACGAAAGGATACGGCACCAAACAATACTAAACAGAAACTTAAGTAAGATCTTCTTGCCTCTAGGGTGGGAAGATTAAGAGGATTTAAACGATTAATGTGAGGAGGAAAATTAGAATTGTCATTCCAATTTAACATTCGTGAAGTAAACCTTAAAGTTTTTCTGTATATTTTCAATTCTCTGTATATATATGTATTCTAGTTTGAATCCAGACTGGATAAGCATACTCTTAAACAGGTCTTATGAATGAAGTTTTAGGGTTTTCAAGACAAAGATCATTGACTGACCTTTTATATAACCTTGTTACAAAATGTAATTTGTGTGACGATAAAAAGTTAACTTAGTGTCTAATAAAAAACCAAGGTCTCCTTTTCCTATATGAGTTGTCTCAAGGGAGGAAACTAATTCTGTCACATTTATCTGTGTTCAACTGGAGATTATTTTGCCGACATCAATCAAAAAATGAATCTAAGTCACTTTGATGGTTGATGCAATCTGAATAACGATGGAACGTAAAAATCTTACGAACATCCTTTTTCCAAATTATATTTTGGTGAATGGAAAGGAGAATAGGATTTTCCTAGGGATTTTACTATTGATCCTAATGCTTATTTGAATATTTTTTATTATTTGCGTACGTTATCAGTAACCAAAGTTATGATAAAAATAAACAACAAGACGTTATTTCATAGATCGAACGAGACTTATTAAATTCTAGTTTCACTCGAATAGAAAGAAAAACAAAATTTCAATCGATCGTATAGTTTATAATTACCTATCAGATTTTGATTAAGAATCATAATTAGAAAAATTTAATTACAAGAAGTATAATTTTTTTTTTCAAATAATATCTTATAACAATTAAATATTTTAAAAATTTTCAAGGTTACAAAATCAGTTATATCCCTGTTACGTTATTATGATTGGAAAAAATTTTCTATATTATACGAAGAATCATGGGAGACTGTTGCGAAATCATTACAAAAGCAAGCACTCAATAAAAATATGACAATAAACCATTGTTTATTAGTTGAAAATCAGCATGATTGTTGTCCAAAACATTTACCATGTTGCAAAAGTAGCTATTATTATGATCTGGTCCATAATACAGTGAATAGAACTAGAATTTATGTATTTTTGGGTGCAAGAGAATCAGTTCTTGATTTAATGAGTACTATGGAAACTGTGCAATTATTTTCAAAAGGTGAATATATGGTGATATTTGTCGATCCAATGACCTATTCATTAAGGTAAGTGATTTAGTATAATATAATTTTAATTTCTACCGAAAAATATTTTACAAATGAATGGAAAAAAAATTTTTTTCATGAAAGAATGAATATTAATTAAATCATAAAAAAGGAAAAAAAAAATTTATATTTTTCTTTGAACTTTCCTCTTTTTTTAATATCATGTTGAATGTCAGAAATTAGAATGAATGGAGAAAATAAAAAAAAATCCTTGATTGAATGATCAAATGAAAGCTGTTGTTTCTGTTGTTCTGGTGAAATGTTTTATTAATTACCATATTACGGTCAGTATGTAACTTAGAGCTTCTGATTTCGATTTCAAACTAAATTTATATATCAGACTTACATTTTTTTTTAATTTTATTAAGATTAATTACAAACGTCAGAATAAAATTTGCAATTAAAATTGTCTGAATAATAATTTAAATTTATTTATTTGCTTTAGAATATTTGTAGCAAATAAATAAATTTGTGTACTTGTGTATCGTTTTCATTCTCAGTTCGGATAGAATATTAATTAATTGTTCATGTATAATATTTATATAAATTGACTAAAAATAAGATTAAAGTAAATTTAAGTTATATGGATAATTTAATAAATTACATTTTGGAGGTTTGTTTCATTTAACTGACTGAATACTACCTTTATTCCCATTCAAAAATTACAAAGTATAATATTTAAATTTAATTATGCATTAAGTTCTGATAATTATGTGTTTATTGTTTTGTGAAAATCAAATGATGTTTACCATTATTTTTTTTTTATAATATAAATTATAATGTGATTTGTGATAAGATTTTAAATTATTTTCATTACAATTTTGATTCATATTCTTGTTCTATCATTATTTCAAAGATTTAAGAAAGCTAGCTAGGACCTAGATCATCATGGTATCGACTGTCACGATGTAGAGGTATTGCCATTATCATAGGGTTCGATTCCCACCTCGGACTGGAATTTGTGTTAATTTTCTCAATTTGTCCACTTGAATTTGTCCACTTAAGTTGTTATTTTTTATAAGCAAAATTTTATAGGAGTGTGCTTTTTGTAAATGTACCTATTGTTACGTTTATATAATCTGAATTTATTTTTCATTTTCTTTTAATTGTGATATTTGTACTCTTAACTTGATTATAATGTATTTCAAGTAAATGCTGCACTTTCGATATAAAATTGAGTTCTATTATTGTAAATTTTCGTATTTCATATAATGGCATTGGCAACATTTTCGAATAATCCGTAGAGTGAAAAGTAAATTTAAAAATAAGTAGAATTCATTCTATATTGCACGAACAATTTATAATCACATTTTAAATACATTTTGGGTTTTTTTTTAATGTTGCTTGATTAATAAAACATTTTGTAATTTTATTAAAGAATATAATGGAAAAATTAAATTCCATTTTCACATTATGGTTAACGCTTTCGTCCTGAATTTAGCATATTTTGGAAATGCAATTTTTTTATATTTGATTAAAATAAAGACTCAAAGATTTGTTGCGTTATAAGCACATTATTTTGGATTTTAAAACCATTAATAGGTATATATTTGAAAATCCCGGTCGAGGAAAATTTCAATAAGAATGAAAATAATCTTTTATTAGTTTATAATTGTATAATTGTATATCTATGAAACAGGGAATACTTTTTAGCCGGAAAAAATAATATTTTTTTTTATTTTATGTACATTGTCAATATGCCAAATTTTAACAAACAATCAGAAATTATGAATAAATAATATTTTTTATTTTATAAATATTGTAAATAAATAACACAAGGAGGAAAAAGATCTACGCTATTTGAACAGCTGAAAATTCCGATAATTTTTTTTTTAATTAAGACTACAACTAGAATTTATAATTTTTAAATGTTTATTGTTTTTAAGTAGATTTTTTCTATTCACGGATGATCAAATAATTAGTAAGTGAGAATGAGAATTTTATTTTTAAATTCTATATCATTGATTAGAGCTATTAATAATTTTAAAAAAAATATAGTTTAAAAATAGGTTCCTCCGTTTTCATATCGAATTTATATTTTTAATTCGGCATTTTATACACTGGAAATAGAAAATAATAAGGTTTTAAATAGTTGTTGTCCAAAAATTTGAGAGTTAGAAATTGTTCCATTAGTAGCTGAAACTGACCCAGGAGAAAGGAAATGATTTTACACATCTTTGGGCATGTACTTTTGTTTCAAACATTAAGAGTTCAGAGAATCAATGAATAATTTAGAAAACTTGAATTTATTTTCTATATGGTGCGAGCTTTTAATTCAAATGTGTTATTTATAAATAAGTGACAAATATTAAAAATTTTGAAATTTGAGTAACATTTTTATTTAAACTTTTTTTTATATTATTTAATTTAAATATAGAGATGCGGAGCATTATTTATATAAATCTAGTGAAATTGAAAAAATGACTAAATGTGAATTCAAAGAAAATTTCTTGAAACGAGCACGAAGTCTGTTGGTAGTAGTATCAACACCGCCAACTGAAAATTATGGAAATTTTACAGCTAAAGTTCGAACATATAATGCAAAGCAACCATTTAACTATTATTCTCCAGATGTATTTGGATCAAAATATGTGCCAGTAAGTATATTAATAAATTTCACATAGAAAATGAATACAACATTTCTTTCTAGCGTTGAATGAGCTAATTTTTTAAGAAAAAACAATTAAATATCTTACTTTTGAAATTATAATTTAAAAATGTATTGGTTAAAATAATACCCTGAATATTAAATTGAAATTCACTATAATGTAACTTATATAAATTAAGAGAAATCATTTAAGCGTTTTATGTATGTTAATGTTATAATAAGCAATTAATATAATATTTGACTAAATAATTCAAGAATAACAAATTTTTGTCACCAATTGTTTGTTTGTAATTTTACGAATTCTTTTCTTACTAATTGCTTGATACTACTGCTGGTACTTCTTTATTATCCTTGATATCGTATGTCCGAATTAGGTTATTCAATTTAAAAATTTTATTAATTTTTGTTTATTTTTTCCTATTTTTACAGTTTATATCTATTTATGCAGCATATCTTTATGATTCAGTTAGACTCTATGCATGGGCTTTAGATAAATTAATACGTCTTGATGAAAGAGAATTAACAGATGCTGTTATAAGGGATATTGCCAGTAATGGTACAAAAATAATAGAAACCATAATAAATAATCGTACTTACAAAAGTAAGTGATAATAATGTATTGGATTTTTTTTATTTTATGTGGTTGTCTTACTTGTGTGCTATGTGTGTACATAATATTAATATTACATTATTGAAAGAAATATTTTATTTTTCTTTACTACGTATATAGTAGATATGAATATGAAATTTGATTTTGTTTTGAAGCTTCTTTGAGCTTTTATTTAATTTTATTTTCTATTTCATTTTTATGTAATGTAATTTAATAAAAGAATAGAAATAACACAACAGGAAACGTAATTTTCTGCTGAATTTGATTTTTTACTTTAATAACATTAAGATTTTGTATAAATGAAGATAATATTCTGAAATAAAATAATATTATTTTTATATTCTTCCGATATTTGGAAAAATTCACCTGTTGTTTTAACATTATTTGAAATTAAATGTAATTTGGAAAGTTAAACTATCAATCGGCGCAGAGAGTTATAAGATCTTATATTTAAAAAGTCAATTGCTTTAATGTTGTCATAATAAAAAAAACACTACCAAAACTATGAAAATTTTATTTTGAAATTATTTAGATCTTTTGCTGGGTGGAAGCCTCTCATTCCCAAACTCGAAATTGTATTTTTCAAAATGAAATAAGACCACAACAAAAAATCCTCGCGGCCTTATTTCCATCCCCCATTTTAGTGTAAGCAGGCTCAATAATAAAATAATATTTTCAGTCTCTTTTTTTAATTTTTGGTGCAAAACGCGCTATAAATTTTGATTTGCTCAATCAATGCTTTGATACAAAATTCAGAAATTGCGCTAAAAAGTTTTTTTGTGAAAATTAATTTTCTAAATTTTTTGTAAACATTTCATAATATTGAAATAATTTTACTACTGTCGAATGACGTTAAATGCATACATTAGATGCAGTAATCATAATCGTATGACGTAAATTCCATTCCAAGTAGAAAATAATCAATTAAAAAAATAAAAATTCTGAAGAAATATATATTTTTCAATAACTGAGAAGTCTGAGAGGATTTCCTATGCTCAGACAAGGGTGAAATAAATATTCATAAATTTAATTAAAGAATGCATTAAAATTTCTTCGAATTTAAAAGCCAACCAGGTGTCGTCAACATTTTTTACTACGATTCAAAATTAACCCCAATTTTTTGATCTTTTATAATTGAATTGGGTCATCTAAAACTTACACAATTTTTTTTTTTTTAACTTTGATTGGAAAATCTATCCACAAAAATAATTGAAAATTTTATCACGTTCTTAAAAAAATGTAAAATTTACATAATTTTATTTTTAATTTTACACCTTTAATCAAGTTTTTTTTTCAAATGTCTTTATGTACATTAAAGAATTTTAGATTGTGTTTATTTCAGATTGTATAGTTATTTACGGTTGCTTATTACTTCTATAAAATTAAATTTTTAATTTCGATTTTTGGAAAATCTGATTATTTTAATTTTATTAAATAAAACAAAACTACATGGACCATGTGCATTTTTTTTGTAATATCTTGGGTGATTACGTGATTTACTATAAATTTTCTAAAATGTTACAAAATGACACTTCTTCTTAAAGACCTTAAAGACTTGCTTGTTATGTAAATCTAAATAATTTATGTCCATGTATTTGGACATTGTGTTTCCATGTCACATCGCATGTTTAAAGATTCTTAAGGAAAAAATCAATTAAAATTTTTAAAGCTTAAATTCTATTTTTTTTTTATTAAAATAAAAAATATTTTTAAAATAAATATTTTTAAAATAAATAGTAGTTTACTTGCATATTATTTATTTTTGATAATCTCCTTCCAATAAAAATTTTATTTAATTCCTTTGACATAATAAAGTATAAATAATTTAATTTTTTTTTATTGGAAATTATGCAATGGCCCAATAGAATATTTTATTTTCTGTTCTGCATTTATTTCGATGGTCAGTCAGATTTTCTGTGAGAGTTTTGTTTTCTAGAAAATCGTAGGCTTAATGAATAATTTATTTATTTATTTAGACTAGACCATCATAAAAATATAAATATCAACAGAGAGATTGGATAAAATTTATGTTTGTCATTTTATAATCTGTTGCATTATATTTTAAATTCGACCGTTGATAATATACCTACATTATACATTATTATACATTTTATACGTTAACGTAGGTACATTTATTTTTATTACAAATTAATTTTAGGTATTACTGGGGCAACAATTAGAATTGATGGAAACGGTGATTCAGAAGGAAATTTTTCTGTTGTTGCTTTAAAGCCTGTTAAATATTTAATGCACAACAATCATTCGTGCGATCATCATATGGTTCATGTTGCATATTTTCAACAAGGCCAAGATATGCCAGTGAGTGAGTCGTAATGTTATTTGAATTTTATTTTAATAATTTAGTTAATTATTTTTTGTAAGTTAATTATAAAATCCAAAGTGTAAATTATTTGTATAATTTTTAATTAGGTTCCTTTTTCGAAAGTAATATGATTAAATTTTAATAAAATTTAAATATGTATATTGTATAAAAATGAAAGTTAAAAAATTAAATTAAATTTTTAGCATTCAAAAAATTATGATTCAATTATGCTTCGTGCTTTAATTTATTCAAAGCAAACTATAGAGCGGTGCTCTCAATTCTATTTGAATTTAATTATTATTGCCTTTTAAATAATTTTATTAGATGATCTAATTTTATTTTATTTTATCAAATCTTAAATATAAAAAAATTTGATTCTAATAATATTAACATTTTGGTTTTTTCGATTCTTT
This sequence comes from Hybos culiciformis, assembly GCA_964007475.1. NCBI lineage: Eukaryota > Metazoa > Arthropoda > Insecta > Diptera > Hybotidae > Hybos > Hybos culiciformis. Next base: position 22,621,260 of record OZ023274.1, read on the forward strand.
TCTAACAGGAATTTAAACTTATCAACGGATCTGTTCGTATTGATTGGCCTGCCAAAGATAAACCTTTTGATGAACCAATGTGCGGTTTTATGAATGAATTATGTGAAAAAGACGAGCGACATATAACATCAGTTTTTATAGCTGGTGTACTAGGTCTTGTATTATTTTGTGCTGGTGTTATTGCTATGAGCATTTATCGCAAATGGAAAATTGAATTAGAAATTGAAGGCTTACTATGGAAAATAGATGCAAATGAAATTAAAGGTTATTTTGGAAATGACATTGTCTCTTCACCAAGTAAAGTATGTTTTACTTACTAAGCTATATTTTTAATAATTGCATTTTTATACTCAAAGTACAATAGTTTTTTTTTTTATCTAATGTTAAGTTTCGCGATGAGAACATATCCCAACTGCAAAACCGCGATTTAGCCTGGGGTTTGAAAATTTTATAAAGAAATATAAATTTAAATGTAATAAATAACGAAATAACAAATGATTATTTTTATTTTTATACTAGATATATAATTAAAGTTTAGTTTATTTATTTTTGTTTTTTTGTTTTTTTTTTAATGTGGTAATTAAGTTTTTGACTCCCCACAGTTTTGAAAGTTTAACTTTGTTTATTCTACCAAATTGGAATGAAGAATGTTCTGATCTGAAAGATAAATAAACAGCAAAAGTTTTTAAATTTTTGTTTGATAATTTAGGTAGTAACAAAATTTGAAATTTATTTTATATATTTCCATATTTTATCAAAAACAAATTGAATCTTATGAAGTACTTACGGAGTTCTATATTACTATATTAAGATCATTCAAAATGTTATTTGTTTTAAATGTAATTATTATTCGACTTAGTTGATTTTTATTTATGTTGTTATTGTTATTATCAATCAATTATTTATCGCAATTATCAGCCAATCAATAAAACATACGAGAATGTTAATGGCAATCTGAATGTAATAAATAAAAATGAAAATTCTCTGATTCTCTGTTTCTCTGTCCTCAATCACACCTAAACCGCTGGACCGATTTGGGTGAAATTTTGAATTTAAGTAGCATGGGGCCCCGAGATGGTTATAGGGTACTAAAAATGTTGACCCGGGGCCCCAACAGGGGGCTACCTTAGAAGCCGGCTTTGCAATTTAGGATAAAATATTGTAGTGTTGAACTCGAAATGCCCATTTAAAACATTGGATGTTGAAAGGCCTCCAACCTTTGTCCCAGGGCTCAATTGGAAGGGCTATGTAGCAAATTTAGAAATTCCGATTTTTTTTAGTGCAGAAAATCTGGATTAAAGAGTTTTGATATTAATATAAGTTCGGTACTACCGTGCGAAACCGGGTATTTCGTCTACTATCAAATAAAATTAAAAATAATCTGAAATTCAATTTTCTGATGTAACTTATTTAATCTGATTCAAATATGGATTATTTTTGTAGTTTTGGAGTATTTAATTCGATAAGTCTTCGGCATTAATCCTTTGCTATTAGAGCTTTGTTACAGAAATATCTCAAAATAGAGTAATAAAAGTGCAATAATAATCTTATTTAATACAAATTTTTATAATTCTTTGAAATATATATCATCTCTATAATATATATTTTTTAATTGCAGTTAAGTCTTGTTAGTGCACCATCATATGGTTCACGATGTTCAAATCAAGTATTCACATCAACAGCTCAATTTCGTGGCGTTTTAGTACGAATTAAGGAATTGAAATATTCACGTAAAAAGGACATATCTCGTGATATAATGAAAGAAATGCGATTATTACGTGATTTGAGACATGATAATATTAATAGCTTTATTGGTGCATGCGTTGAACCAATGAGAATTTTACTAGTCACTGATTATTGTGCCAAGGGCAGTTTATATGATATCATTGAAAATGAGGATATTAAATTAGATGATTTGTTTATAGCATCATTAGTTCATGATTTAATTAAGGTTAAATTTAATTTTTACTCAATCCAATTAATTTGATACATTAAGATATACATAACTACGTGTATGTAGTTTTGAAAAATTAATGTTTTATTTTGACAAATTCAATACTAACCGTTAATTTTTATATTTATTTTTTTTATTTTATTGTATTAAAATAATTAAATTCAATGTCATTAATTATTTATTAAAATTTTTCAACCATTTAAATTTCATTTGAAAGTAGGTGCAACAAAATAATATTTTTAATTTTAAAGCCTGTAAATTTGTATATAAAGTATATAAATGTAATTTAATTCCTAAAATCATAACATCATAAATAATCATAACTACCTACTTAATTATGTTATAAATTATGTCTAGTTATAAAAGACATTTTAAAATAACTAATTATGACACGTTATGTATATGAAGAGGAGTGCCGCCTTCAGAATAATGTAAAATATTATTGTCGTAAAAATTATCAGCAATTATTATATGTATTGACAATTCATATGTTGAATGTAATTTACCCTTTATTAAGTTTAAATTTTCTTCTTAATTATTTATATAAAAAATTATGAACAAAATTAACTAAATATATCTATTGAAATCTTAAAATCGTAGATAGTTTTGTTTAATGCTAAGATAGAACTTCGATTTACATCCTAGATGGATTCTCTATTCAATGAATCTTCTGAAATACTTTAGTTGAAAAAATCATATACGGCTTACACCTCAGACAAACTATAGGTTAGCAACCATGAATTTAATGGTTTATACAAAAAAATTATTAAATAGGTAGATAAACTATTTCGTAACCATGAAATTCATGGTTCCATGAAGTTCATGGTTGCTAACCTATATAAACTGTGAGGTGTTCGACCTCACTTTAATGCTTTTGGCCGTTGTGGCGTTGTGGACAATACTAATTTTCTACTTGTTATTATTAGCACAGTAGTATTTTTTCGAAACACTTTTTCTTAACAAAATTTTATTTTAACTAACTAATAAATTTTCATAAATTTTATCTTTTATATTTTTTTTTTAACTATAACAGGCAATGATTTATATACATAGTTCTCAATTAGGATGCCATGGGAATTTGAAGTCATCAAACTGTGTTGTTACCTCACGTTGGATGTTACAAGTAACCGATTTTGGTTTGCATAGTCTCAGACAATGTGCTGAAAGCGAATCAATAGGAGAACACCAGCATTACAGAAGTAAATAAATTTCATTCTTTATAATTCTCAATATTAAACTTAAATTTTAATTTTTTTTTTTCAGATTTATTTTGGAAAGCTCCTGAATTATTAAGATCCCCTAATAAATACGGAAGCCAAAAGGGTGATGTTTATGCGTTTGCCATAATTTTATATGAAATTCTCAGTAGAAGAGGACCATTTAGTCATACAACTTATGAACCTAAAGATATTATTGAGTTGGTAAAAAAAGTTCCAGAATGTAACGAGTTGGCGTTTCGTCCTGATTTGGATGGAATACTTGATAATGGAAATTGTCAAGATTATATTCTTAATTGTATTAAAGAATGTTGGAATGAGGATTCAGAACTGAGACCGGATTTTCCATCTATAAGGTAAGTTCAAAAATAATCATAACACTCCGTTTTTAAAACATACTAGAATTACAATCAACTTAATTCTTGAAAAAAAATTAATGTTTCTAATTTACATTGTAAAAGTTTTATTTTTAAAGTATCAATGCATAATGAGAAATCAAGAACAGATATATTGTGCACAGCCGAATAAGATCACACAACTTTTTCTCTATGAAAAAAAAACCTCCATTTGACAGATTTATAAACATTTCCGTAAATTTAAATTAAATATATACAAACTATGAAATTGTGTGAGCTTATTCTTCTGTTTATATTACACTGAAATTTCATATCATATAATAATAATATATAAACATTCATTTCAGAACTCGCTTGAAAAAAATGAAAGGAGGAAAATCTAAAAATATTATGGATCAAATGATGGAAATGATGGAAAAATATGCTAATAATTTAGAAGATATAGTTACTGAGAGAACCAGATTATTGTGTGAGGAAAAAAAGAAAACCGAAGATCTCTTACATAGAATGTTACCGCAAACTGTTGCTGAAAAATTAACAATGGGTATGGGAATTGAACCAGAATCATTTGATTCAGTGAGTTTGCCACTTAAAATATAAATCACACTATCACATTTTATACAAATAAAAAATGTTTATTATCTTTCATTATAGGTTACTATTTATTTCAGCGATATAGTAGGATTTACAGCAATGAGTGCAGAAAGTACTCCATTGCAAGTAGTTAACTTTTTAAATGATTTATATACTGTATTTGATAGAATAATTAAGGGATATGATGTGTATAAAGTTGAAACAATTGGTGATGCATATATGGTTGTAAGTATTATAATATTATTATTATAAATTTTTGTATTATACGATGACTAAAAATAGTGAATGAACTGTAGAGAAATACTATAAAACAAATAAAAAATAAATAAATACCAGAAGGCCAAATTGAGATTTTTTACTCTATTTTATTCAATTGTTCATTACGATTTGATATTAGTAAAATAGAATTTAATAAAGCAAAAATGCATCAGCGTCCTATTCTTTATATGTATTTATTGTAGTTATAATATATATATTATTATGTATCATTTACTTTAATTAGGTGTCTGGTTTGCCAATCAGAAATGGTGATCGTCATGTCGGTGAAATTGCATCAATGGCTTTAGATTTATTACATGCAGTTCGTCAACATAAAATAGCACATCGACCTAATGAAACATTAAAATTAAGAATAGGTATGCATAGTGGCCCTGTTGTAGCTGGAGTTGTTGGTTTAACAATGCCTCGATATTGCTTATTTGGTGATTCTGTAAGGATTTTTTTTTTCACAATTAAAAAAAATAGAATGTTATATTATCATTTGTATATTCTAATAATATAATTTCAGGTAAACACGGCTTCTCGAATGGAATCTAACGGTGAAGCATTAAAAATTCATATATCAGTTAAATGTAAAGAAGCCTTGGACAAATTAGGTGGATATGTAACCGAATCACGTGGCTTTATACCAATTAAAGGTAAAGGTGATGTATTGACACATTGGTTAATTAGAGGTACTGATAAAGCAATTCAGAGACGTGCAGTTGATGTAAGCGATTTGCCACCACCTCTATTTTGCCGGCCACGTAAAAGTCCTAAATTAAATTGTGATTCACGTCAACCTAGTTTAATAGGTGGTCATTACTTTAATGCTGGCAGTAGACGAACATCATGTTTACCACGCAATTGTGAAGTTGAAAGTACATATAGCTTACAGGGCTCTGTTTATGCAGTTAGTCGTGATTCTCCTCGTCCATATCATAGAAAATTAGATAGAACTCCACTTTATTTAAATCTACAGAATAATAGTAATCATGATTTTAAAAATAATAGTGGTGATGTGAAAAATAGTAGCATTTCATTTACAAGTTCTAATGCTCAAACAACAAATCAAAATCAAGGTAATCGTGAGGCTTCACATAGTACATTGGATCATTCCGAAATTGAAGCAACAAATTGTGATAGTTTAGTTAGTAATAAGAAGCCATTGGCTATGGTTAAACCACATCGTATAATTAAGACTTCTGTTGGCTCATCAGCATCCTCGCATGATTTTTATCCAATTACAACAAATAATAATAATAGTAGTAGTGATAGCAATTTAAGGGAATCACGGTCATTGGATCCAATTCCTGTACAATTGCGTAAACGACATGATACTGTTTCTATTCCACCATCATCATCGAAGAGAATTTCAAGAAGAATATCCAAAAATAATTCACGTTCTTTAGATGCAGGAGTATCGTATATAAGTAGCAATCATGGTAAATCTATCAATCCAAATATCGATGAATTAGAAAACTTATTAAGTAACACTAATAGAATAGATGAATATAATAAACATATAAATAATAATTGTAATGGTTCAATTATAGATGACGTATATTGCCCATTGTTATTACGTCAAAATTCATTAACTAGTCCCACGGAAGATGAAATAATTTTGCAATCAAAACGATGGCGTTCCTTAGAAGCTATGGGCTGGAGCAATAATAATTCGAATACCAATTCAAATAGTAGTGGTTCGAAAAAATTAAATTTATCTCATGGAAATAAAAGAAATATTGGTAGGGGTAATTCAATAGCATCATGGTTAGTTAATTTATTTCAAGGTAATGGAGTACGAGAAAGTAATCCATCATTACGAAAAGTTGGTATAATGCAAAATGTTGTTAAGGGAATGCCTGGTTTCAGTGAAATTTCATCTGGACCGCCATCTCATACAGCGTCAGAGCGTGAAAGTGTAGTGTAAAATATTCAAACAGATTTTTAAAATACATAATTCAACTTACATGAAAAAAACAATGAACTCTATAATTCATTTAAATTTTTTAATTATCATTTATTTGTAATAAAATTAGAAAAACATTTTAAGTTTTTTATTCTTATTTTGAGTTTTACTTTTACTGTCTTCTCTACATCAAAGATTTTTCTAACTTTAATTGCGATGAGTATTTTAATGTAATTTGAAGTTTTAAACAAAATTAAAAAAAAGCCATTTGTTATGAAAGTAAAATTTAAATCACGAAAATTAAATTAGAGGTTAGAAAAAAATTGATTTTTGTTATCAAGAATGTTTTGATAAGAACAATCTACAAAAGTTTTAAAAATTTCGAAATCTTATTAAAATCTTAATTTCACGCTTTAAATATTGAGTCACATAATAAATATTAAAAATAATGTCACAAATTCTTTACAAAAATAATGTCACAAAATAATATCACAAAAAATTTAGAAGATCATATTTTATATTTATAATTATGTATGTATAAAATAAAAAATAATATGTATGTATAAAATAATTTTTTTTTATCATAAACAATGTCACTGTTAGTTAATATAATTTGATATTCTTTTTAGTTAAGAAAAAATAAAATTTGTCTTTTAAACAATTTTTTCTATAAAATGTGATTTCAGGGTCGAGCTACACTACGTTAAATAATATCAATTGTATAAAAAATAACTAGAATAATTGTACATAGTATTATAAATCAGCAAAACCAATTCATTCACTCCATCTTTTACTTCATACATTTTTTATGGGCTGAGATCGTTAAGCGTGTTTCATATACCCAACATTGCTTCCTACTGCATCTGATTTTTATTCTTATCAGTTTTGTATAAGTCTTTTCATTTATTTTTGAGATAAGATGAACATTTTTTTTCTAATTTTCATACAAATTTTATTTAACATAAATTTTAGAAGATTTTCTGGTTTAATAGTTTAATTATATATTTTCATAATATATACCAAAATGAAGTTTTAACTTTTCAACTCCGAGAGATGACAGAAACAAAAAATATTTTCCAATAAAAGTAATAAGTGGAATAATAAGCAAAATATTTTTGTTAAATTTTTAAAATGTTAATAAAAACAAGTTCTTTCGTTTATTCCTAGGCTAAAACACAAAAAAAAAACTGAAATATCAACAGTTAGCTCCGTTAAAAAAGTAAGAAATAATATTTGCCATAATATTGTTTATATATTTAAGGTGAAATACATTCAAATTAGAAGGAATTATACAGATACAGATGATAATCACTAGTTTTCATTAATATTCATTAATCTGATTAATCATAAAAGTGTGCGCTATTATAATGTTTGAAAATAAGCATCACAAAAAAAACATAGATTTGATCCCTAACAGTGTGATGTTCGAAACTGAAATAGATAGATAGTTAAAAAAATAACTTAAACTTTGAGCTTATTAATTAGAAAAAACAAAATGAATATAATAAATAATTTTAATTATAACATAACATATTTAAATCATTATAGAGTTTCATATATACAAATATATCAAAAAATTAAATTAAACTAGATTTTACTTAAGCTATTCATTATTATATATTAATTAAAATTAAGATTTTATTATAATATTTAAAAATAAATTTTATATAAAATAAATTATGTTATGTTAAAAAGATGAAAATAATTATTTTTTATTTCTTTAAAATAAAACAAAACGTACATTTTGCCATATTTTTTTGTTAATATTGTTTATCAAAATATTTAGTAAAAAGTAAACAAAATGAAATTATTATAAAGAAAACTAAAATAATAATTTCTAGTTTTAAATAGATTTAAGTAATTAAAATAATTAAAAAAAAAATGTTTGTTGTTGTTGATTTATTATAATATTATTGAAATAAAAAAAAAAATTAAAAAAAAAAAATTATTATATAAATAATTATTATAAAAACTTTATTTAAATTTAATGTAAAAAATAAATGAAGAAGAAACATATAAATGTAGAGTCAATTAGATCAAAAAATAGAAAATATATTTAAAAACAAATTTCAACTTATAGTTTTTTTTTTATTACTCAATACTCATCTTGAAATAAATTGAAGAGACCTAAAATTGATGTTAAGTTCAAAACGTACCGTCCAAACATTAAGTTGATAACTCGAAAGACAGAACAAGTTGTGTCTTTTGTAGTTATCAACTTAATGTTTGGAAAGTACGAAAAATAAAGGAACAACCAACTATCCTGCCAGAAGAGAATAACAAGAAAACTGTTTTTAAAGAAGGTAAATAAACAGCAATTGAACTTAAAATACATAATTTTGTATTAAATAATTTATTTTGCCAAAAGTAATAACTTATATTGTTATTTCACGTAAAATTTGATACATGATACTAAATTCATTATTTACGATACAAATTTTTTTTTAGATATTTCAATAAAGATTGGCTCTTATTAAATTGATATTCCAAATGATATTATGTCTTAATAAATTAATAAAGAAATTGAATAGTTCTGGTTTGATATTTATATTTTAATGAAAAAATTGACTAATTATACTATTTAATCTTGGACAGACATCACTAAAGAATTTCCTTCAATTCTCTATTTTCCCTCCCGAATAAATAACAACAATAAGTTTACAAATTAATTACTTTATTTCTAAGTATCTACAATATTTCTTATTTTTCAATTTTAACTACATTTTTATACATTAAAAATATTATTATTTATATTCAATGTAATTTTATGCAAATATTCATTTTTTAGTTTTAATGGTATAGATATTTTTCTTTTCAAATTTCCAGTCCTCTATTATTTTATGACTTTATTATAATATACCTATATACATTTTTTTTTTTATAAATTAAAATACATTTTTGCTTTATCTTAAACAAAAAATAATTTCAAGTCTATGTTATTTTTATCAAATTTTTCATTAGAATTACATTTATTTTCTAAATTGGCTGAAAAATGTATTTTCAATCGTTCCTAATCTAATTTTCGAAGTACGTAAACTTACAGTGGAATCAGAAAAGAAACTAAGATTTCTTTTTAAAAAGTAAATTTTGTCCCAAAAAAAATAATTTAAATTTCATAAAATAAGTTTATTAATATTTACATTTTATTATATTTTTTTTAGCTGGGATCATTCAAATAACTGAATTGTTGAATAATTTTATACCAATCTGGCTTTCAATCTAAAATAAACAACGAATAAGAATATTATATAAAAAGCGAATAAAATTTTCTTTAATGTTTTTGTAGTAAAAAGTATCGCATTTAATTGGCGCATTTGTTTTTCGAATTCTTGTGTACCTATGTAAGTCAATGCCAAATACAAAGAAATCTTTAACATTTTATCTAGAAGCTAAAATATTTGTGCTTTGAAGTTATAAGTTGCATACGAATATTATCTTGATGTTAAATATTTAGCTTTGAGCCAATTTTGGATTTGCCATATTATTTAGTTTTAAAAAATAGAATTGCTTTTTAGTTTGAATTACTCTTAAAAAAAAGGTTTTTTTCTTAAATTATATTATATTCAAAAATTTGTGCTTTGAAGTTATAAGTTGCATACAAATATTATCTTGATGTTAAATTTTTTGAGTTAGCGTTGAGCCAATTTTTGATTTGACTTAAATTTAAATATTTCTACATAATAAGATTGCCAACTCGATCAAAAATAACTGACCTGTGATTTTTAAGTTTGACCGTAATCGATACTAATTGTTAATGTCCTTCGAAAAATAAATTTAAGCCAATTTATTTATTGTACAAAGAAATCATGTGTAAATAACTCTACATTTCTTTCGAGTGAAAATAGAAATGCATTCATTAAATATTATCGAAATAGAATTCTGACAGAACAGTATTATTTAACAGTGAATTCAAGAAGATTATTATTTATTTTTGTTTAATGTTGTTATCGAACTAATAAAAATATACATTTTAATTCTCAGTCATGATGAGATTTCGAAAAAAAAAAAACTAAAATTAAAATATACCTATTAGTGTAATATTTACAATTAAAACGAACATTTATCTATGATATGATTTCTATTACATAATATTATTTTATTTTTTATTTCTATGCGGGGATATTTACTTACTAAAGTAAGAATTTTTATATGTTACATTTATTTTTATTTATTTTTTTCAATTTCACATCGTATTTTTATATTTAAACGTTATCATGCATTTTATTGTTTTATTTCTTCAAAATCGGTAATGGACAAAATGTTTTTACAATACTTACTAGGTATTTATTAATTTAAGTCTATTGACAGATTAAACTTATTTATGATAGCGAAAGAAAGAAAAGATAAAGATGAAAGAAAGAGTAGAGAAAAACGAAAACAGAAAGATAAAGGAATTTACAAAAATAGATAAAGAAATAAAAAAGACGAAGAGAGTGTAGAGAAGTGAATGGGAGCCGAGAAAAAAGAAGATAAGGAACCTGAGATAACGAAGAACAGTGAATAATTTTCATCTGAATGATATTTTTAGTTTCTCCTCCTCTCCACATAATTCTCCCTTAGTCACCTATTATTGAACTCAATTGAACTCAGTGAAATGATATTTTTCGTCAATCGTTGTCTTCATTCCTCCATTCGGATGAAAATAGGAGAATCTACTACTGAGTAAATCCAAAAAGAATTTGAAAATAGAGGTGTCCTCTATATACGACCGTACGACTTACGACCATTCACTTTCCTTTTAATTTCAATAAAGATTGTATTATGGATTTCATTTAAAAATTTAATAAAGTTTTGTTTTTTTTTATGTAGTTCTATTTCCGGCCGATGCCTAGGAACCTATCACGGTTGTAAGTCGAGGAATATCTGTAAAGATTTTCGTAAAAATATTTCTTCACACCGAGCTCGATACTAGGACTTTAAATATAGTTTTAAATATTTTTGTCTTTTATTTTTTACTTTTGAGATTTTTTACAATGGTGAGAATTTATCAATTTTATATCCTTGTTCATCAAAATACATACTTTTTCATTCCCCCACCATTTGTGTTTTACTTACGTTTAAAAAAAAATTCAGAATCAAAGAAGAAAACCCACACTCGATGTGCGATTGCCGATATTTTCTTATTACTTTCCAAATGGCCTTGTAATTTTATGAAAAAAAGTAAAAACAAAACTTTTAATCAAATTATAAAAATGAGTTAAATAAGGCTAATAACAAAATTTTGTGAATATGCGAAATTATTTTATTTTTATAAATTTAAAAAAATTACGAAATAATAATTTTGAAGAGATAATTTAAATTAAAAATCCAACTATACTATATAAACATACATATATACATATAATATAATATATATAATATATAATATTTTTTACATTATAGTTGTATAATTTTGACGACTTAGTATATATAATGTCTTGTGTATAATAACCTCAAAATTATTTAGCTTTAATATAAAAAGTATCTAAAAATTCTATAATATTTAGTTTTAGATAGATTAAATTAGAATTGCGCTAACCTGATTGAGCTGGGGGTTGAAACTCATGCTTCTTATTCTATTGTATAGTTCCTAGCCAAAGGGATTAATATCACTGCCAAGCCATAATATTTAGCTTTAAAAAAATAAGTTAAAAACGAGTTTTCCAAAAAACTGAGGCCAGGCCGCATGAAAAAGTAGAAAATAACTTTTTCTTCACACACAGAGGTGGACTCAGATTTTTTGATTGGGACGTAAGTGATTTGATTCATGAAGAGAAAGAATATTCAAGAGAAATGTCCCAATCAAAAAATCTGAGTCCACCTCTGTGTGTGAAGAAAAAGTTATTTTCTACTTTTTCATGCGGCCTGGCCTCAGTTTTTTGGAAAACTCGTTTTTAACTTATTTTTATTTTCTGCCTTTTTCACGTTAACTAAATTGTTATTATGTGCTGCCTGGATGTTTCAAAACAATTTTATGACTAATCATATCGATGAAAATTTTTCCGATGATTTTTCCGCTTTTTCGGGTTTTCCATGGAGTTTTCTGCAAAAGCAACTTTATGCAACTCATTTCGCTCTACAACTTTGTATCAGGTTGCAAAACGCTCAAACGCTTCCTTGGTCGGAAAAACTCCGGAAAAGCGTTTTACATGAATTTTCTTCGATTTTTTCTGCAAGTTTTCACCATTGTCGGAGAGAAAGTAATGATGCCAGTTGATAGGGAACTTGATCCTGCATAATTTAGAAAACTTTTTTACAGGAAAATTTTCCGGAAAAGTAGGAAAATTCCGGAAAATTTTTTCGGAAAAATCGGAAAACTTTGCATTTTTCCTAAAACGGATTTATCACTACTCAAATTTGTACCAAATTTTCAAATGATTTTTCCCAATTTTCCGGGCTTTCCATGGAAATTTCCGCTTCAAATTTTGATAGCTTCAATTGTCACGCGACATGAACCTGTGTGCCAAATTTCAGCTCGCTGTGAGGACGAAAAATAAGTCTACGAGAGTGTCGAAAATAGTAAAGAAATATACAGACAAATTACAGACAAATTACGAGTTAATAAGAATTGTGTCCTCAAAAATAGAATTGCTTTTTAATTTGAATTACTCTTCAAAAAAATGTTTCTTTGTTTCTTAAATTGTATTATATTCAAAAATAAAATTTTAAACTAATAATAATAATAATAATAATTAAAAAATTAATAAATATTATGCTTTAAAATTAATCATGATACTTTTAGTTAGTAACTTCCAATAATTTATCTACATATTTTTTTAATTTCTAAATTAAAACTATATAAAATTTATGTAAAAAAAACTGAATCGACTAATGTTAAGGCACTTTATAAAAAAATATAAATTTCTTTATTTAAAATTATTAAAGATCATTATATAACTTTTTATTTTATTTTAATTTTTTTTTAAATTTTTATAATGTGTTTTAAATTTATTTATATATATTTTTTTTATTTAATTCAATTTAAAAGATATTACATATTTTTTAAACAGCATTTTTACTTTTTCTTAATTTTTTATTGTATAATAAAAAATAAAATTAAAAATTTCTTATAAATTAGAATCAGAATCAGTTTTTTTTTCAATTTAAGAATTTCATTAAATGAAACCAAATTAATGTTCTGTTATAAGTTAGCTGAGTTATAAATTGTTTTAAATTTCACAGTTTCGGTAACTGGAACAATTCTAAACATTGATATAATTATGTGTTTAATTGTATATGCATGATAATGACGATTTTAAGGATCAATTATAAGAATAATTGTTTTTAGCGCTAAACAATTCATGACCTATGTTGATATGATATTGATACAAATCTTCAAAATATTACACAATCTACATTATCTCAAAAGAGCTCACCAATCAAATTTAATTACAAGATTTTAGATTTTATTTCTGAGATTCAGGAAAACATACTTTTTCAGGCCTTACATTACTATTGCATTGTTATTGTTAAAGTATTAAGTCTATAAATAAAAAAATTTATGTAAAAATTAAAGTTTAAATATTATATTACATTGTCGTTTGGATGTTCAGATATTAGTTGAAGCAAAATTAGTTACTTAATTTTAGTAAAGCTCCAAAAAAAAACCAATACACGCTATTATGTTTTAAATTGGAATAACGAGAAAAATGGAATTCATTAAAATAATACACAATCAGCGGTAGGAGGTAATAAAATATTTAAAAGGTGAAATATAATAATTTTGCCTTATTTCAGAGACTAAGTGGCTCATTGGGGATTTGTTTGTTCATTTTTAGATACATTGTGTTCATAAGTTATTTTTTTTGTCAACATAATTTTTTCAAAATAATTTTTACAAAATAATATCTACATATACAGAGAACATTAACAAGACTTCACTTAATTAAAAACATTTTTTTTTATATTACTATATATAATATTATATTATATTATATTATGTATATATTATGTATCTGAATTTTTTTACATTATTCATTATTACATGTATACCTATATATTTCGCGTATGTGTAATATTATTTTACGAAACGCTAAATTTACATAATATCTTTTAGTTTTTTTTCTACATCAGATTAATATTTTTTTTTCATCTTATTTTAGTTTAATTTTTATGCATGAATTTTTTTTTATATGTATATGATACAATTATTATTATTATGATTTTTATATTGGGCTGTTTTTATAATATTTTGTTTTCTTTATTTATTTATATTTTTTATACAAATAAATTATATTCTTTATGTTTTTAATAAATATGGTTTTAATAAAAATAACATAAAATATGATAATCCCAATGGTAATATATAAAAATGATGTAGTTGTTTAATTCTAATTGCATTTGATATTCCCATTTTATATTCCATATCGATATCAAGAAGTAAATCATGATTTTTGGTGTAAAATTGATGAATATCGCTTATCTAAAAAATAAAAAAATTGGAAGTAAAAATTTCTATCTGTAAATTTCATAATTGATTTTGGTAATTTCTTATTATTTAAAAAGTTCAAAAAATGTAAACATGTATGTAAATTAATTCGTTGCTAAAATATTGTCGACTTTTTAAATTTTTAATTTAAAACATTTTCAAATTGTCTGTATAGTACAATAACTATTGAAATTTCTTTTATTAAATTCCAAGGCCCATTCTGAAAGATTTAAAAGTTTAATTCTCAAATAACTCTCTGAAATTATCTAAACGGTGCGGCTTTTGATATGCGTGCTGAACCGCGACACATACTCATTCCTTTCGTCGTGGGTTGGGTATTTGCATTTTTTACATTATTTTACTATCTTCAATTATAATAGCAATTTTTTTTTTTTTTTTTGAAATAAGTAAATTCAGCATCCCATTCTCGAAATGATTTTTATTTTTTTATTAATATGAACTTCTTTTTTTTTTTCACCTGAATTAAGGTTTTTTACCTCAATAATTTGAATAAATTTATATTTGCTATTTTTATAAAAGAAAAAAGTAAAAAAAAAAAAAAAGCATTGTATATATATGCATATAAATCATATACATTACAGCATTTTAAGTATTTATCCTACTTGTCAGTATATTTTTTATGATAAATATAACATAATACATAATCACTGGCGGGGAGAATTTTGAATTGAATATAAGAATAAATTTTTTTTCTTAAGAAAGGAAGATTTTGCAAAAAAATAATAATCATGTAATTTTTTTTCTATTTAATATACCTATGAATATGATATATAAATTTAATTGACTGATTTTTGATAATTTTTGTTAAAATATTGTATGTAAACAAAATAAATTTTTATATTATTTAAATTTAATTTGATCAAATCGATTTAATCATAACTCATATAGAATATACATGTCACATATAGGACAGGACTAACATTTATGAGATCGAATAAATTAAGATTAATTTTGTAATGCCATTTTTTATTCATATTTGATTGATGAATTCAAATCAATCAAATTTTGTAAAAGAATTTTTTTTTTTTTAACAAGACCGTGAACTTTTAGTCTAATTCCATAAACACATATGTTTCACACAATAATAATTGAGTGGAATTTTTTATACAACAAACAAATTTTTTTTTATTGTTGATATGAGATTATATTTTCACACAATTCTATATAGAATTTTTAACTATTACCAAAATTTTAACCAATTTTTAATTTCTTTTTTCTTCAAAATAGCAACTAAAAAACAAATAAAAAAAAAAACCATTTATACGTTTTATTGCTGATTTAAACATAAAGTTTAATAGTTTCGGTTGAATTCTACATGAAATAAATTTTCATGTGAATTAAAAATTTTACCATACTGTAAGTGTACGTACATTATATAGGTACATAGTATTAAATTCGAGAAAGCTTTCACCAACAATGAATGAATACAAAATGTGGGTGCATTGAATTGTTTGTTAAATGTGTATTGAAAGAAATTAAAATTTTTGGAAGAGGGCTATTAATTTTTTTTTTTTCGAAATTTTGATTGTTGACTATAAATATTCCCCTAAGAGGTCCTATGGGACATTGCTGCATGTATTTAAAATGATACAAGGAAAATTATTTTGAATTTTCTTCTTTAACGTAGGTTCATAGGTATCTTATTTTCCATGCTAAAGTATTAGATCAACTTTGGAACTGAACTTAAGGAGGTCGTGTATTCAATTATGGACTTTGTCAGTATACAAACTATCCAGGCAATAGTTTATTTTATTTTAATTTGTTTATAAACTCCCATTAAAATAAAACTAGTCTAATTGGAAATCTTAACCTTTGTTTTGGACGAAATTTTAATAGAAGTGAGGGAAAATAATGTTCATTTTGTTTTTTAAGATAATTTTCTTATAAGTACCTTTTTAAAACTTAATAGTCCTCATTGGAAGTAATTTACTAATATATATAGCCTTGGAGTAAATTTCTGTTTTTGCTCCTAATCTTCAAATTAGTAGTTCTCCAAAATATGTTTAAAATTTCGGGAAATTTATTATATGTATATTATGTAACTTTTTAAGTTATAATATTTTCTTAGGAGAGCTTAGTATACAAATCTATATTATTTAATATTTGGTATACTGAAAAAAAAAAAACATATTGTGTTATGAATCTGAATTAAAAGCAAAACTATTGTTTTCTTACATTAAGTCTTCAGTTTGCCTGAACATAATGTTTTCATTGTGTTTGGTATTCCTCCTAACCATATTATAAGGTATATATACTGAACATATTATATACAACATATATATTTGCGCGCCTACATAAAAACAGTATAGAAATAATTTCGTCAACCACATTCGAGAATTAATTTTAAAATTCTCAGTAAATTTTCACTTTTTGAGGTTGATGTTTTTTTTTTGCCAGTTTTTTATTTTTCAATGTTTTTTTTTTGTGAATTTTTTCTTCATCGTTATGACTTTTTTTTTTGGAAATTTTCATACATATGAACAATAATCATATAAATAAATGTATTAATATATATATACATATATATACTGTACATTGTATTTTATGTATATATCATGAGGGAGTCTTACCTCATTCCAACCATATCGATTTTTCGCCTGCACAATTGCTTCATATACGGCATTGTGTTCCAATTTACGAATAACATGTGACATAA
Organism: Hybos culiciformis; assembly: GCA_964007475.1. NCBI lineage: Eukaryota > Metazoa > Arthropoda > Insecta > Diptera > Hybotidae > Hybos > Hybos culiciformis. The sequence continues at coordinate 22,638,635 of OZ023274.1, forward strand.
TGAAGTGACTGCCATCTAGCCTTTGAGGTGTGGGGGTATAAAAACTTTCATGCCATTTTCCTGGATGCTGGTATGTTTCATTCATCTGAAAATATAAAATTATAATAATATAAAAAAAAAATAATTTTTTTATTTTTCATTTTTCATAGAGAAATTTTTACTAGGCAGGCAGAGGGAGAATTGTAAGAATTAAAACAGCGCGCAAGTAAAAATAAAAACTCACTTAATTTTTCAATCCTGCTTTTTTTTTAATTTTTTTTTTTTATTTTTTATTATTATTATTTTACCCATTTTACCTAAAAATGTAATTTTTACCAGCATTAAGTTGATTTAAAAAAAAAAAAAAAATGCTGAAAAAAAATTAAAAAAAAAAACCCTGTAAACTATTGTATTCCATGGAAAATAAATCCTTTTTATATAAGCAAAGTGTACAAAAATTATAAGACAAATTCTATATTAATAAGTCATCATTATTATGTCAAATTTAATTGGTTTTTATTTTATACGGATTGGAATTATTATTCGTTTTTAACCCGTTTTGGTCGTTGAAGAACCTAATTTACTTTCACGTCAACTAAAGGATGATATTCTACGATTTTGGGTATGAAAGTTTAATTGTTAACTATATTGAAGGGTCTATCTAAATAAATTTCATAAAAAATTTATGCATATTCGGACTAGGGCCATGAAAATATTTCTATTTGTAACTTATACACGGCCAAATAATCTTAAAATTAAAGGATCTTAAATCGAAATGTTGAGAAAGATTCCCAAACTTCATTTATGAAATACAGTCCTGTATTTTTAAGGGAGTTTTTGATATAATTATTGTCTTTGTTCTATGGACATTATGTACCTAATAGTCCTGAAAAAGTTTAAAAATTTCACGTTTTTTTAACGTTTTTTCGAAATAAAAAAAATATTACGTTGTTTGTCTTACTGAACCTACCAAAAATTTAATCATTAAAATACCTACTTAAATAGATCTTTTATAAAATTTCGATTTTTGTCAGATTTCCTTAAAAAATTAAATCTGAAAAAGTGAAAATACTTAGTATTCTAATATAAAACAATTTTGAAGAAATATTACATAAGTTTGCGAATATATTTAGAATATATATATTATATATATTTTTTTAACCATTCTAATTTTTCTTCTTCATTTTTTTTTGTTAAAAAAAAAATAGAAACTGGATAAAAATGCAAATTTTTAATATCTCAATTCATAAATTATTTTTATTTTTTTTTACTTCTATCTATTTTATTCGTGAATATTTTCAGTAAATTGAACAATAGCTGTCAGTGGCAGTTTATATAAAACATTATTCGATTGAATGTAAAAATAATGTTTTAATGTTTGTTTTTTTTTTGTAATTTTATGGACTTCATTTTTTTTTTTTTTAATTTTAATCTGTGAAATGAGTATAGAAAATCCTAACATTGAAACCATAATAATAATGGTTTTCATATGATAAAATTCATAACTACAATCATGTAATATCGAAAATAATAATGTTAATATAATATAAATGAAAATTTTTATAAAAATATAAAAAACATTTGATAATTTTGGTGAACTATTTTGTTCCTAATTTAGTGAGGCTTAAAAATTATGAAAACCATTATGAAATTATTCTTTTATAACATAATCTTTCTATCAAGATTTAGTTTAATATGATAGTTTAATATGAAAAAAAAAAATTAACTTTATTTAAGCCAAGAAAAAAAATTCTGATAATTCAACAAAAATTGAGTTCCAGATTTCATAATCGCAGAAATTTTTTTTTTTTTTATTAAAGTTACCAAATCACTAGGTGGAATACCTTTTATACTTAAAGAAGTATGGATTTGGTAATGGGGACAGGAAGTTTAGACGGGATTAAAAAGTGGGACAGTTAGGAGGTAATCATTTACACTTTTCTTAAAGCGGCACAAGTCGTAAATCAAACGACCGCCAGCTGTCGGGAACAATTTTGATGGGAGAGCATTCCACATTCTCGAGGTGCGAACTGAAAACGAATCTCCGAAGCTCGTTCTATCACATCTGGGAATTTTTACGAAATATGGGTGTGACGTTGAAGCGGTACGTGTTTGGCGTGTAAATACTTGAAGTAGAGGAAGTAGGGGACACGTATCTGTTCCAACAAAGTATTTATAAAAAATGGATAGTGCAGCTACATTGCGACGGTGGTTGAGTGATGTTAAGGAGCTGGTGGTTTGGTGATTATTAATCAATCCAATAGCCCTTCTCTGAACTTTGTCCAGGTACTCAAGATGGGTTTTAGGAGTACCAGCCCATATACACGAATTATAATCTAATTTCGGTCGTATGTAGGATTTGTAACTATTTAAGAGATCATAGGGGGGAAAGTATTGTTTACATCTTTTTAGAAAACGAAGACATTTCGCTGCGTTTTTTGCTGTTTCGAAAATATGAACTTTCCAGGTTAAATCGCTAGTTATTTTCGAACCTAAAATGTCAAGGGTTCCAGATTTAGCAATACTTTCTCCTTGAAAAGTGAATTGGGGATCGAAAGTTAACAGCATTCTAGAAATTAGGCAGCATTGGGTTTTGGATTTGTTATGCTTTTCAGTTCAATGATGATCTTAATATTAAACTTTCATTTATATAATAAATGATTACGTTAACGCAAACAAGCTTTGACGTAAGCCATCTATTTATATCCCATATTAAATATAGATTAAAAATTTCTATACCAAAATTAATGTCACATTTTATTACCTACGTAGATTTATAAATTACGTACAATATAATGATTTTCTGATTTATTTTTTTCATATAATTTATATAAATAACAAAAAAAAAAAGGCTTAATATTTATTTAAAGATTTTTTAATCATGGTTAAATGATTTCAATAATAATTTATTATGGAAAAAATATTGTAATAAATTTTAATTATAATAAAAATTCTATAATTGAATTATTTATAATTATAATACAAGTTTTTTTATTTAATACAAAATTAAATGTATATTCTGAGACAACTTTTAAACGGTTTGCCAGGGAGTTCCATTCGTCTTTTCTGTTTGATACCGTATAATATTGATATCGCCGGTTTTTCTTAGTTAGTTAAGTAAGTTATAAAAAATGAGTAAAATTATGTATTTTTTTTCTCTTGATATGTTTTTACATTATGTGGCTATATCATTGAAATTACTTTCAACCCAATATGTTTACTTAGCAATATTATATGGACCCAAATAATATTACTTAGCAATATTATATGGACAACCGCCTGATTCTATAAATATTTGAAATAAATAAATAAAAATAAATAACATAGACACTAAATGGGTGTAAATGTAATGGAAAAGATAATCGTTTAACAGCCTTCTAGCATTCTAGCATAGATTTGAAAAAAAAAAGTGGAAAAAAAGTTGTTAATTCATGACAAATAAATATATATGTAGTTTTTGTTTTTAGGATGTTTAAACGTTTTAATTACAATGATTAAAATTAAAGCATTTAGAATTTAGATTTAAAAATAAATTCAATGAGCAAAAAATTATTATTTTTTTTAATTTTCTTTCCCTTGTTAAAATTTTCTACCTACCATTAAAAATTAAATTTTTTTTTTTATATAAATTAATTTTACCTTTTTAAATACTTCGGTGGTGAAGAATGAAGCTTTTCATAAACATTTTACAAATTGTAAACTTATAATATGCTAAATTTAATCATTCTTTGAAAACTCACTAACTCCATTTTTGGCCAAATTAAATTACGAGACATTTTCGATGGAATATCATTAAAAGTGCAATTATTTTTCCCAGAACAACGGAGACCACCATATAAAACTAATGTCGTAGTATCAAAATAGTTTTCAAAATATTTATATATGTAATAACGTAAATATCGAAAAAATGTTCAACAAAAATTTATGAATTTAAAGCTCAAACATAATTTTTAAATTTATTTCGCATAATACCGTATCTGCACTTGGACCTTAAAACAGACCTTTGAGTGCAACTGACCTGTAAACTGACCTGTGAAAAGGTCTTTCCCATACAAAAAAAAAAGGAAAAAATAACTAACCTTTGTGTAAAAGGCCAGTATGCAGACAAAAAAAGTTAGTTTGCAGACAAAAAAGGTCATTTTGCGGACATTATAGTTGCCAACTTTTCTGCTTTTTTTCCTTGCTTTTTTCAGCTTTTTTTCTATTTTCAAAAGGTTGGCAATACAAATTTAAAAATAAACAAGATAGTTTGTTTACACACCTTTTTTTTTTTTAGTGTCAAAAATTAGAGTGTGTACGGGTTTCGTTAAGGTGGCCTTAGGAATTAACCTTTGCAGACAAGTGCAGATACGGTATAAGACTGACAAAATTTTTTCAGATTAATATTTAAAGAAAGAAGCTTAAATTTTCTTAATTTGATAAACCAAAAAAAAATATTGGATTTAGTTAGTTTTCACACAAAACGACAAATATTACTTAGTACAGTTCTCGTTTTATGTGACATTTTCCTTATATAGGCACTAGGCATTTTACAACAAAATAAAAAAATCTAAAGTTATACTCTTCTGCGTAGGTATACAAAAAAAAAAACCAAACCAAAGGATATAGAAAATGTGAAAAATCCCTAACCATTATTTTAAATTGGTATAAAATAAAAAAAAAAAAAGTGACGTACATTTTTATGTCTATATATATATATGTGTACAATGATTTTTATCATGGTCGGTATGCAATTGTTACAACAAAAACAGAAATATAAAAAATATTTTCGGTATTTTTTTTATTTTATTTATTTCCATTCTTTATGGTAAATGTGGTTTAAAAGAAGTAAAAAAAAATTCTATAACGAGTTTAGCTTACATCTGATTTATTTTCAATTTAATTCAGATACTCCTTTTTTCTTTGCATGTCCTTAGGTATATTTCATATTATTATTATTCCTTTTTTTTTTGTGAAATATGTATTTTTCTTTCTGCTTGCTATATACATATAACATATATAATTATACATATATATATATATATTACAACATAAAATATAATTGAATTTATCATAATTTCGATTATATTTTCTTTATCAAGATTGAGATTTTTTAAATAGACATTTATATATATAAAGATTTTTTTTATTCTTAGAATAAAATTGTAATGATGTTAAAAAGTTCTGGTTATTTAAAATTTTCATTTGAATTGACTATTATAAAAATATGATAGGACAAGTTAGGGGTATAGAATTAAAACTGGCTATGTGACCCAAAAATAAAACCGAAATATAGAGAAGAAAACAATTTTAAAGCTTGAAAACTGACTGAAGTACTTGAATTAAGTTTCTTTCAATTATTTATTTATTTCACAAATTTTTAATATTTAGCATTTTTATGAGGAAAAATTTTAAAAACTATCAATAAATGGCAAGTTTTGATACTAATAAAATTAATTACCTATTTGGCTTGTTTCGACACAAACTTTCTATTTCAAAACTAATTTACTATAGTATGTAATAAGTTTTAATAAATTCTGGTTATATATTTGAATGAATAAAGCAAGCAATCATTTTAGCGAGTTTCAATTCTATAACGCTCAAATAATAGTTTTAATTTAAAAAAATAGAAATAAAGAGATAGAGATTGCTAAAATATCATTTATCTATTTAAATCTGGAAATATTAACACTTTCTTCTTTTTTTTTTTTTTATAATGTTATAAAATATTACAGAGCTTAGGCTTAGTACTATCTTTTCTACTGAATAAAAAATTTAATATATTTATTACTAGTTTTTAATTTTATTTTAAAGTTTGAGGCAAAGTTATTGTTAAAAGAAAAACCTACTGAAGAACATTTTCGAATAGTTAAAACTGTATAACTCTTTTGTGACACATTTGTCCTCTTTTGTGACACATTTGTTTCGAACGAAGCTGTATTTAGCATTAAAGGCATTAAAAACAGGCATTCCAAACAAAATATTTAATGGAAATTTGGTCATGAATTCAGAAATCAGTTCCAATTTTCAAGAATTACTCATACAACATTTTTCCTAATCTTGTAGCTTAAGACATTAACTGATAGATGTAAAATAAGTAACATAACTTAACAAGTAATATAGTTTAATATGTTTCAAAACAAATATAATAATATTTCTTAAAGTTTTAAATACTAAAGCTTCCAAATCTTCAAAAATTCGATAAAAATTATTGTGTCAAAATCTTTTGCGCATCCCACATCCTACAATAAAAATAATATTTCTTAATATTATTGTTTTAAGCCATACTCATTAATAAATATGAATTTCAGCTGTTATAAAAATGTAGCAAATATTCATCAGCTCAATATGTCTTCTTATTTAAAGAACGTTAACAAATGAATGGTTGTTGTAACAAAATTACAATAATTAATGGAAATGAAAAACATTTTCTCTTTTTTTTTTTAACATTTTGCATATTATTTCAATTTCAAATATAAGAAATAAAAACATTGTATTCAAAATAAAATATTGTTGAAAAAGAAAATGTTTTTTAATATTTCGTATAATTTAATTTATAAATTGAAAAAAAAAAAAGAAAAGGAAAATTGGAAAATTGTTCAGGCACGATAAAAAAAAAACAACATATAAATGAAATATTGGTTAAGATTCATAATTGATAATGAAGTAGGATTTTCATTCGTACATATATATTTTTATATTGATGACAGAAAATTAAAAAAATAAAAAAAATTATATCATTACTATGCTGTACTCTCTAGGTACAAACATTTTCTTGTTTCTATTTTAACACTAGATTTACCGTGAAATTGTTTAGTTTGAATATGATCTAGTAATTTTTAGCCATCAAAAAGTTCGAAATACTGCCGCTTTATCATTTTTCAGTAAAATATCGTCATACTTTTATGCGCACTTTAATTCTATATCAACTAATATATGTCCTATATAAAGGCAACATCAAATATTTTATTTGTATAGTACATTTTGAAATTTAAAGAATATTATTTGAGGAAATTTAAGTCAAAATAAAAGAGTCATCATTTGGGGCCTTCTGTAGTAATTCAAGTTTGTACCAAAAAGTTCTTGATATACAAAATTATTTTTAAAAATGGATTGGCAAGATCAGTGTTAATATTTAATAAAATAATATATACAGTATTAATTTAATATATTTTACTTTATTTTTGTAATAATATTGCGAAAACAATTTTATTTATTAATTCTTAAAATGATGAAAGCAATATAAAACAATTTTTTTTTTATAATAATGGGATAATATCAATTAATTTTTAATGGTTTTTTTTTTTGGTACGATAAAAGAAAATTAAAATTTTAATTTTCCACGAAAATCGAATCAGGAATAATAAAAATTTATACTTGAAAGATTTTATTTAAATTTTATGTTTTTTTTTTTTTTTTAATAATATAAATATAAAATAGAATTTAAAATTAATGTCGTAATGAAAATGAAGTGAGTTTATGAAAAATAGGAAAAATTAAAATATATTTTGCTTTTTTTTTTATAATTTTTATCTCAGTTTTTCAAAAGATAATTTATAAATTAAAGGATTCATAAAATTGGAAAATTATTTTAAGTAAAAATAAATATTTTCTTGATAAAAAGAAACTTATTCTATTGGAAACACTGATATTTACCCGCCAAATAAATAAATTTCAGAAAGTATATATTCGTTTTGTGTTGTGCGGTCAATGGTTAGAGCTTTGTTTTTGATATTTAAATCTAATGAAACTAATAAAATAACGTTGAAAACGAAAACCCTATGGAATTAAGACTATTAAAAAATAAATTATTTTTTGTACGCACTATATCGAAATCTATTTGGAGAGATTTATTTTACAGCCATTTTATGTATTTTAAGTAATTCTCATTAGCTAAATCCTGTCATAAAGAAGAGTTATATTATTTTATATTTACATACCAAAAGCCTTCTATATAATATTTTAATTTCTTCCAACGGTGGTATAGATTCTATGGTCCATGTCATATTATAATGATCTAATGACCCACTTGTAGCTGGTGATATGAAATCAGCTGGACCCGGTCTACCGGACACTTCAATATATTTTTTTGTTCGGCCAAGAGCATTATCAGCGACACAACTGTAATTACCAAAATCTGAATGTTGAAAATTTCTTATTGTTAAACTATATCGATCATCCCGTGAATGCATTGATCTCCGATCATTTGGATCCAATAAAAATGAATTTTGATACCATAACATCTTTTAAAATTAAAATAATTTTAAATTTATATGATTATAACATTTTTTATAAATAAATCATTTGACATTAAAATCATAATATCATACCTCTGAATTAACATCTCCATGAACAGTACAAACCAATTCAATATCATATCCTTCGGCTGCATGTACCCAAGATTTTTCAACTGTTATTTCAGGAGGTGCTAAAATTAGAAAATATAATTTTCTTTTATTAAATTAAGAATCTTTTTTGATTAAATTTTTGTTTAAAATTATTTTTTGATTTTTTATCTTAAATAATAAAATTAAGAAAGCCATCCGATTCCGTTTTTATATTTTCTTGTTACTTTAGATTGTTCAAGCAGATTGCTTTGGCTTGAAAACGGGTAATTAAGCCACTGCGCAAACCCGCGCTATTTAATGAAAAAAATAAATATCTTTTAAAATTAATAAAAAAATGACAAGGATCCATATATTAATAATTATTTTGATTTAATATTCAAGACAAGGTACTACATATATTCTCTACAGTGTTTGAAAAAGTCTCAAAATGTCAAATGATTTTCTAAATTCAATAAATAATATTATGTATGAAGGTTCTACTAAGTATAAATAATAAATATAATAATAATCTTTATTGTTTTATTAAATATAGAACACCTTCAATTTATCTGGAGTGGGTTATGATTATTCATATAATATTTAAGGCTATATGATAGGAAAACGCTTTATTTATAACTCTAATCACTTTTATCATATTAATATTCTGTGTGAAAGATGTCAGATAATATAATACAAGTAAGTACTACGATTTTCCAAAAAAAAAAAAAATTTTTGTTTTATTCCTAACAATATAATCAAAAATTTAACATTTTCATGAACCAAAAATAATGTGTACATAATATCATACATATACATATACACATATAATATAACAAGGAAAATATTCCAATTATATGGTATATTTATAAAAGAAAAAAAAAGAAAAAGAAATTAAATTTAAATAAGATTGTTAAAGAGCCGATAAATTGTTGCACGTACTCATATCTATTTTTGAATTGTCTGAGGAGCTTTTAGTAATTGATTCAATTTGTTTGTACTAAATAAATTATTTAGATAAATAGGAAAATTCTATTATTTTTCCCATTTTCTCTCAATCTACCAAAGTATCTGTACAATATTTTCTTAAAATTTAATTTAACTTGAATTTTCTTTTTTTTTTTTTTTATTGACTATTTTTATCAAAGATAAGTTTTTCTTGGAAAAAAAAAATAATAAAAATTGGTTTTCCCTTAAAGACTTTTTCTTCTACTTTTCAATTTGAAGGTGTCAATAAAAATAACAAATTGTTGTAAAGTTAATTCACTGGTATAGGATGTGGTTTTCAAAAAATTTTGAATTTTCTTCTTTTCCGTCGTTTCTCGTAATTTCAACGATTTTTGGAACATTAGCTTAATTATTGAAAATCTAAACATTGGAATTTCGTTATGTGAACCTGTGTGAAATTTGTATGTACAAATAACAAACAATTTACTGGCTCTCATTTTCAAGTCAGAAAATTCTCCAAACTTAAATGCTGTGTATAGTATAAAATTTTTAACCAATGATACCAATTATATTGGTTTCGTTCAAAGCAAAATAAACATTACAAAGGCCCACTAACATCCGAATTTCTTTAAATTAAGCTGTAGAAAATTTCTCATCCTAATTGAATTGTTTAAACGATCAATGGCACATTAACATTGTGATGCCAGTATAAATAGGTTTAAAGTAAGAGTTCTTAAGCTTGACTGTGGCATAATTGATATAAGCACATATACGTCAGAATCCTTAAGATTTATTTAGCTAATTTTGGCATAATAAAGAACTTTTTCTTAAAGGAAATGCATATTTTTTTTTTTTGGAAAAAAAATAAAAGTCTTTTACCACCACATCACAGGGAAAACAAAGAGTATAAAATTTCTAACAAAACTTTTTTCATCGCATTATATTGCTTTCAACCCGTAATAACTTTAGAATTCTAATAACATAAAAATTGTCTATACAGATAGACATTATATGTTAAAAAGTATATGTACATTCTTCCTTTTTTACGTGTATATAACATTCTTAAATATACAACCAACCCTACAGACATAAAGTAGGTACATATTTAGTAATATAGAAGGTATATTATTGTATGAATGTTCATAAATTTTTTTTTTATTCTTGATTTAGATAAATTAATGGTATAACTTCCTTTTTTAGTATACTATAATAGCTCATAAAGCAAGAAAAAAAAAAAAAGAAGAAAAATGAAAACGCACAAAAAACATCAGCAAAAAAAAACAAAAACTCATAGAATAGAAGGAAAGAAAACCTATTTTAAGCAAAAATTCATAAGTTTAAGTACTTCAGTTTCATATTTCATTCCAGTTTCATACTTCTTTAATTTTCATCATTTTATTTTATTTTATTTTTTTTTTTGCACTGTTTTTGATTTTTTTACATGTTGTTTGATTAAAAAAAAAAAAAGTAAAAAATTTTAAAATTGCAGCATTTTAGCAACTATATTTTTAATTTCAACCAAAATATAAATAAAATAATAATATTCATAAGTTCTTTTCCGGCTGAAGCTCATGAAGTTACTATTTAAGGCATTTAAGCATTTTACGAGAAAAGTACTTAGATTTAATGAATAAAGACATCATATTTCTATATATTTTTTGAAATGACTTATATTTTAGTCATACGCAATTTCTAACCACTTAAAAGTACAATTTTATATCAATAAGAATAGTTAAAGAAGTTGCTGTGCAGCTATGCGGGAAAAATAAAAGTTTGGAGGACTACGAAAACTTAAAAAAAAATGAATGAATGAAACACTCTGTCATTTGATTTCCAAATAGTATGAATGGAAGTACTTTAATAAAATAAAAAAAAAATAAACATAAAACTGAGAAATAAAATCAAAAGAAAATGATGAAAAAAAAATGTATATATATAAATATATATACAACATTCTTTTTTTTTCCTATACTTGTTTTGAAGGGTTCTTCGATTTCGATCTGGTAATAAATTTCTATATCCTCCCCATCATCTCTAAAAGTTATCAGTGCGAAAACTTATACTCGATGGTTTTGTAAGAAGAGGTAGGTACAAAAAAAAAGAAGAAAAAAATCCGAAAAAAAAAAAAATATTTATATAATTGATAAAAAAGGCAGAAGGAAAAAATTGTATCAAAATTTGCAGAATTCGCCTATTTTTCTACAATTATTTTTTTTCTGTTGTATAGTTGTTGTTATAATGGGGTGACATGTAACTGATTCAAATAAATTGGTAAAGAAAAGTTTATCCTTTGAGATGCTTTGACTCAACTTGTAAATTAAATAAATTACTGTAAGTGGCATATTGAGTACTTTACACACTTTTTTTTTAACACATCCCAAAAACAATTTTTTTTTTCTCTTTGTAAAATATAAATTAGTATGTTATACAAATAAAGCAAAATACACTTCTTAACCATGCAATATTGAAAGAAATTTTTTTATTAGAAACATAATTTAAGCTAATCCACTCAAACATTATGGAAATGGAAGATTGATTAGAATAGAAGTGAGGGTTTTACGTTTAATTTCATGTAGCAAACAAAAATAGTTATATAGACAAAATAGATACAATATAAGACATTGACATCTAAAATAAAAATATCTGAGTTGTCTGGAGTATATGAACGCAATTCTATTATTTTCTAAAAGTCAGTTGTACTCTGTGATCATATTGCACTTTTACCGAATTGGTTTACCTATTATAATGGGATAACGTAGTTGTTTATCTTCTATTATATAGTTCAATGGTGAACTCAGGAGTTTTTATTATGAAAACATTAATTGTTTTACAAGATTTGAAATTTATATGTAAAATTAATAAATTTACACGATTAAATTAATTTTACAATGTTTTCTTCAATTTAAACTATTGAATATTAAAACACTTTGGGTTGGGATTGCCAACAATGTTAATCAACATTCGGACATTTCCAGATTTTTTTTTTACGTTTTAATTTAAAAGAAAATAAAATATAACCGAATTGAATAATTGACTAGTATATGCTGTACCTATGTATAAAATTTCTCTACTGATATGAAGTGCGTAAAAGCTTTTCGAACAATTTAATTATTGTAATAATAAGATAATTTATGTAACAAAATCATAAAGGAAGAAAAACAAAATATTAAATTTAACCTTAAAAACATCGGCAAGATTAAAAAATTCTTGTGACTCAGGAATTCCTTTTAAATGCAATGATCTAAAAAGTGGTATAAAATTTCACAATTAAGTGTTGCCTTTAAGGTATATTTATGTCGAATATTTGCAAAAAAAAAAAATTCAAAGGAAGCATAATTTCTAAAAGAAATAAAATTATTGTATATTCTTCAAAGATAACGCTTCAACATCTACAAAGGATTAAATTTGATTTGCACTAACTAGATATAATAATTTTCTTTTTATATAATAATATTGTTCCTATACTCATTCAGTGCACATTTCGTCCTGATACTTTGATAATAATCCATTTAATAATTTTGTTTTCCAACATGAACCGATAAAAATGTTATTTTTCTGTTTTTGTTGTTATCCTCGAAAAATGTAAACATTAGAAAAGTATACCTAGTTAGTTGAATAAAAAAAAAATATAAAATTGTGTCAATTTTCACAAAAAATGAAAATATAAAATCAAAAAAAAAAGTATTGTAGCAAATTTCATTTATCATCGTATTTTGTTGGTTTTTTTTTTGTGTTTTAAGTTCACGTACATTACGTCGTCGGTGTTATGCTATATAGCCAAGAAATTGTAGTTTTATGGCCTGGATGAGTTCAAGTAAATAAAATAGAATGTATCAACTGTCAACTATGATCATATGGTCATCTTGATCAACAACCTAACGAACGGTTATGCATACAAAATTTTAATTAAATAAAATTATATTATCGTTATTGCTTCATTTCGACCAACCGTTTTATATAGTGTGAACTAAATATATACCTAGCTACATTACAGTAATAAATTAAGTATAATAACAAGCTTCAATTCATACCAGGTTTTGTTTTCATTGAAAAATAAAGCTTTATTTCTCCATTTAGACCTATTACACTGTAATCGTTCTTAGAATTTTATAATTTTCACTATTTTATGTTATTCATATATTTATTTACCAAAATTGCAGTTTTATGTCTCTCTAACATAATGTCGACGAACATTTTGTTTTTATTTTTTTTTTCATTTTTATATTTATTCTCTTTTCAAATACAAAAGGTAATGTACACATAATATCCTTATATTATATTCCCTGTTTTCTTTTTATGCTTAGAAACTATAATATTGAAAATAATATCATCCGAACAATGATTATATGATTTTTTTTTTGTTTTTATAATACCAATAATTCAGGTTATTTTTATATTGAACATCACCCATCAATCGATATTAATGGCCAAAAATAATAAAATCGAATATCAAATCAAAGAGAAAAAAAAAATAAAAAAAAGGGGTTGAAATTGAAAATATGTATTAATGTATATAGTTTTATACACAATGTACGTAATAATATACATTTATATACAAATGTAATACATATAGTATATAGAATGGATAAAAAAATGAGAAAAAAAAATTAGAGTATAATCAAAACTTTTTATTTAAAAAAGCTATAAAAACCTTTTTCAAAGTTTTTTGAAGATCTTAATTAATTTTTTTCTTCTTTTTCAAAAGTAACAAAAAAAAAAGAAGATTTTTCTTAGGTATCTATTAATTAAATAACAAAACTATGTGATTTATATTTTCTAAAGAAGAAAAACATGATTTGGTGTTTTTTTTTTCATTTTCAAGTACCTATAACATTTTTCGGGAAATTCGTTTTATTGAGAAGATATGAAATAAAATTTAAAATCAAGTAATGAATTTTGTATTTTTCATCTTTTTTTTTTTTTTGAATTTTAGTTTTAAATTTTAGATAATTTAATTACCTAAAACTGGTGAAAAAATATTAAAAAAAATTTCATATTTTTATGCGGTAAAAATTTAATTTCCAAAAACCGTAATCAATGTTCAATACATTTAGTTTTAATTACAAATTTAATACTTTAGTCAGGGTAGTATGTCAGTTTTTACTTGAAAGTAAAATGGTTATAGCCCTTTTAGCTTTCAAAATAAGCTATGCATAATTTGTTTTAGATTAGAATTTTTGCTTCATTAACTTTTTTCGTATTATTATACAATTTACCTTAAAGCTAGATATTTATTATTTTAAATAATTATAATTACTGGCTAATCTTTACATAATAGTTCAATTGATTTTTATATATCCCATTTTTCTAATTTCAATGATACGAATTTATATCAGTGGTACGAATATATTTTCAGGCTAATTTTAAAACAATCAATTTCCCATTTTTAAGCCAATTTTTTATGAAATAATTTATTATTATTTTATAATATTAAACACTAAAAAAGTGAATCCCCATATAAGTCAAATTCACAAGTATAATATATGTCACTTACAGAATAAAAATTATATCGATAACTGAAATGACACAAAGAGACAACGACAAAAAAATTCATGTGGTGAAGGCACCGCATGATTTACGTAACGTAAAGATATAAAATTTATAGTTAATGCTCGCAATTTCTATTCAAAACAGATGTAAATTGTTTTTGTTTCATTAAAGAAGTAAAACGAATATAAATATGTTAGATATACGTTGGATATGTATATAAATCATAATAAACAAATAAACATAACATTAAATTTCTATACATTTTACTGACATACTTCACTACATAACAATAAACAAAAAAAAAAAAAAAAATCTAAATTATTTTCAATAAAAAAGAAGAAAATTAAATAAAAGTGTTCATTAAAACATTTTTTTTTTGTTCAGATTTTCCATAGCATAACAATTTGCTCTTTATTTTTTCAACATTAAATGACTAGAATTTTCTCAAGTATTATTTTCATTTTGGACCGCATATAGAATAAATATGGCAATTACAATATGCCACGACGACGAGTACTGTTGACTACAACACAATGGGGAAAGGGAATGTTGTACTTTATATAAAATAGATTAATTTCACGAAATATTTAAGTCGCGCAGAAGGAGTTAATCATACATTAAAAAAAAAATTCAAGAATTATTTAGGCAAGAAATAATTTTCTTCTCAATTGTTACTTTTTAGGTGGATTTTTCTTGGAAACATTTATTAGCTTTAAATAAAAATTTTCACCTTCAGAATCAACATATTTTAAATTTTTAATTAAGACGAAATTAACTTTTGAATTATTTGAAAGTATAGGAAATATTTTTAATTATTTTGCCATAAATTTCGCTGTTATTTGTTCAGGTTCGTATAATCAACATCTACTTCCTTATTACAGTAATTTTCATGGAAATCTATATTAAATAAAAGCTAACAAAACAATACAATGAGAATTTCTGTATTCAAAACCATTAGTAACTTTAATATAATTAGTACTAACGAACGGATGTATAAATGGAAATTATTTTTTTAACATATTAAATAATGTAGCCTCTGTTTAGACTTCAAAATTTCTAAAAATTAAAGTATGTATTTATTCAGTCAGATAATCTAATTTTTAGAATATTTGAGTGCTACCTCTAACTGACATTACCATGTTTCGTAAAATTGCTCTATAATTTTATATAAAAAATTCCTGCATTCCTGAATACTATAAGTTCAAATCAGTAAAATGGTACTCTAAAACAGCAAAAATAAAAAAAAAAAGAATAAAATAAAATATGGCAACAAAAAGAAAAAAAAAATCATATTATTTCTATGTTTATTTTGTAAATTGTATATATACGATGATGATGGTTAAAATTAAGTTGATTTTGATGATAACAAACATTTTTATTGATTGAATATTGAAGATATTGATGAAAATATTTGTTGATTATTTTAAATGTGTAGTATCTGCTCTGTCTTCTATTTTCTATTATGCAATATTATAGTCATATACTTGATTTCAAGTATATATATATATAAGAAAAATAAATAATAAAAATAAATAAACTTAAAATGACTTCCGGAGGAAAATTTTCATAGCACATAAAATTTTCTGTCACATAAATTTTTGTTCATATTCAAAAAAAAAAAAAAAGAAAAAAAAAACTAGAAAATTAGAAAATAAAATTGGATAATTATCAGCTCTCTAATGAATCTCTCTAAATGAATGGTAAAGTATCATAAAAAAAATAATATCATTATCAAAATTCTATATATTATGTATATATTGTGGTCTTTTTTGGACCAACAGAATAAAATTGTGAAAACTTTTTTAAATAAAATAAAATTTTAATTTATGTATGTATGCTTATTTTTCTGAATTTAGCAAATCATTAACTTTTGTAGACAAAAGCTTTTCAACATTAAATTGATTACGAAAATTTTGGAAGTAAATTAAAAAAAAAAAGATTTATTCCTACGAAAATTTTCTAATCTGAAGAGATAGAAACTTAAAAAGCAAAAAAAAAAAAAACTAAGATTTCATTCTTCATTTTCTATATTCATGTCTATCTATGATATTTTGACATTTTCCAAAATAAAATCTAAATGGTTATCGAATTTGAGATCAAATGAAATTCAAAATAAAGTATCGAATCTTAATCATTTGATTAAAATGGATTTGGATTCGGTTCTTTTAAGTCTTATGAGGGAATGGGGGAATTTATGAATTACGATTCGATCTAATTCCGCGCTTCTTTTCATTATTCAAATGAAATAGAATTGCATATTCATTTAATTTTAAATTTTTGGAATGGATTTTCGTTCATATTTTCTGACCAAATGTAATTCATAATAATCTCCCAAAACTTGAAATCTCATATTCATTTTTATGTTCTGATTGGTCGATTATAGGCATTAAGTTTTTTTTTTACTTAATGGAAGCAAAAAAGAAATTTTTTTTTTTAAATATTTTTGTTTTCCAATTTTTTATTTTTAAAGCTAATTTATAACTTTATTTTTAAAAATCATGTAAATATTAAGTATAAAATATTGATTACATATTTTTCTTGTTTTTTTTTTTTAAGAACATTTTTTTAACTTCAATAAAGAATTGTATGTAGGTACAATACATTTATAATCATTTTTCATTATTATTTATTTTTCTTGGTTTTAGATCATTTATTATGTTATTGTTGTATAACATTTCATATAATGTAAAACACTATTGGGACTTCCAAAATAAAGAGAAAAATATAATCATAATTATTGTTGTTATTAAACCTTAAAATAAAATTTTGATTGGATATAAAAATATGGGTTTTGAAAATTACGAACTAAGAGCAATTTTTTAAAGTCCTCTGTCATAATTTTTATTTCTAAGAAATATTTATTGTCTTGTTTTTATTTGCATAAGATAATGTTGCTGTTGATTTTCCACACTCAATTTTAATTTTACTAAATATAAATTATATGTCTATTTTAATAATTTTCCAATCTGGATTCAAGTACACGGTATATTCATTAAACTTCCATAATATTTGGCTTAAATTTAAAAAAAAAACACATGTATTTATCATTATTAAAAAAAATATAACTAATATAAAATATTTTTAACGATATTTCTCTTTATGAAAAATAAATATTTTATAAAATCAATCTTCTTCAGAAATATCTGACATGCTAATGTTGGTATGGAAATTAATAACATTTCGACTATATTTTTATTTGAATTTTATTAATAGTCTTGGGTTTTTTTTTTTTTCTTCTTAAAAATAATTGTCCACATAGTAGGTAGGTATAAAAATAATAAAAATAAAAATAAAATAAAATTAATTGATGCCAATTAATTTTGAAATTGCTAACAGGATTAGAAACCCTGTACATATATATTTAGTTGTTACAGTGTATAATGTTATAAAATAAAGCATAAAAAAAATGAATAATAATAATAATACATTATATTTTATTATGCTTTCTTTGTTTACATAACCATTTTTACTATTATTTATAATATCCATATATACTTATAATAGAGTTATAAAAAACATTAGGATAAATTTCAATGAATGGAAAACTGGAATACGATGCGACGGTGTACATATTACTCATTTTAATAGTAAATTCTAAGATTCTGGAAATAATTTGTTTTTCATTTCTCAAACAAAAAAAAACTTTTATATTAATCTTCTAAATTTGGTACGGCGGTTAAATAAGAAAATAAACACTTGATTCAAGTGAAAGTAATTCAAGTAACAGTTAATTCAAGTGCCTATGCAAACAAGTTGAATTGAAATACCAATTATCAACTCATTACAAAATAACGAAAAATGACGCGAAAATAAAAATTAAGTACCCAAATGAAATCTAAAACAGACAAAAATTAACTCTGTAAGCAAACTTAGAATGAAAATTGAAAATTGAGAAAAATTATGATTTTTTTTACGATGTTATTATTTTAAGTATTTAAACTTTGTGTTAACTTTTTTAAATTAGAGTTTTTTATAAAAATTTTGTATTTTGTCTAACTTTTACACTTTAACCGATAGTGATGAGATACTGAAGAAGCTTCAGTTTTTATTTTTAATTTTTGTATAATATTTAAGTTCCAAAGACGACAGCACAGGCCTAAGATTTCTATATCAAAACATGATAAAAATATGAAAAAAAATAAATTGAAATTTTTGTGTTATTGGTTAAATATTTTTCATAATTTTCAAGAAAATTATTTCTATTTATTGAAAATTGAAAGGAAATAATTTTTCTAAAAACAAAAAATGTTTTTTTTTTTTTAATCCGTGAGAAGACTTTTTTTTTTGTTCTTCTGGTTATCCTTCTAAACTAAACCAAAGTTTGAATTATTATGTTTGAATAAAGATAAAAAAAAAAATTATTAAAACTTTTTTATCTTGTTTGGTTATTGGAAAATTTAATAAGAAAAACTAAAAATGTTAGGATAAACTTTTAGCATATGACATAATTGGAACAAAAAGAAAAAAAAGACGGATATCCTCTATTCATCATTGCAAAAAAAAAAAAAAAAATTCTAATAAAAACATACTTCTAGGAGTCTCTAATATTTTTTTTTTATTCAAAGCATTGATTTTGAAACTTTTATTATGTTTAACTTAGTTTTTTAAAAAGTATCTTAACTTTTTTTTTTCATTATATTTTTTTTCTATTTATATGTATATATAAAAACACTTATCGGAATTTCTATTTTTCATGAGGAAAAAGTTTTGACGGTGAAAATTAATTTTCAATGAAATTTTAATTTATATAATGGAATGTAATGAAAAATCATAGTCGTTTTATTATTATGCCATCAGCAAAGATAGTTATTTATGTCAGTTGGCTAATTTTAAGTATAGTAGAGTGTTATATTATATGTACAATTAAATATAGAATAATATATATAATAAAGGCCAAAGTGATGTTGAGAGAAAAACGACAACGTGAAGAAGTAGAAGAAGAAAAATAAATTATTATCTGTTTTTGGTTGTTATGAAACTTTTAAAACTATTTCTATAACCAAAAAGATTTGGAATTTAAATTATGTTTTGCTGTAATATATTTTTTTTTAATGAAATATATTTTTTTATAATAATTTTAAGAATTTTTCTTTTAGGAGGATAACATTAGTGTTCGGTCTGACCGTTACAGCAATATTAGTTTTAGATTTCGCTTAAAATTGTTAATAAAGGGTGTTTTTTTTAGGGGTATAGAACTTTGAAATGGAATAAAACAAAGATGATTTTTTAAATTGCCATGAAATTTACTTTATTCGAAAGATAATCTTCTGGCATTATAATTTAAATATGACTTCTGGCATATGACCGCCACTGGTGGCTCAGACGCAGTCTAATCTGGGGGTTCAATTTTCAATGACATTTTCCAACATTTGTGGCCGTATATCGGCAATAACGCGGCCAATGTTGTCCTCCAAGTGGTCGATAGTTTCGGGCTTATCGGCGCAGACTAGAGACTTCACATATTCCCACAGAAAATAGTCTAGCGGCGTTAAATCGCACGATCTTGGAGGCCAACTCACGGGTCCGAAACGTGAAATCATGCGGTTACCAAACTCTTCCTTCAATAAATCAATTGTGGCACGAGCTGTGCGCCGTCTTGTTGAAACCACAGCTCCTTAACATCATAGTTGTTCAATTGATGACCGAAAAAGTCAGTAATCATGGCTCTATAGAGATCATCATTGACTGTAACGTTCTGGCCAGCATCATTTTTAAAGAAGTACGGACCAATTATTCCACTAGCCCCTAAAGCACACCAAACAGTCAGTTTTTCTGGATGTAACGGTGACTGAACATACACTTGAGGATTATCATCACTCCAAATACGTCAGTTCTGCTTATTGACGTATCCATTCAACCAAAAGTGAGCTTCATGGCTAAACAAAATTCGCGCGATACGTATTTCGAACAGAACCATGATTTTTAAATTAAATTTGCACAATTTGGAAGCGTTGTTCAGGCGTCAGTCTATTCATGTTGAAATGTCAAACCAAACTGAACATAAATCACTTGACAGCTGACAAAATGGCCGCCAGTCAAAAAAGTGTTGCCAACTTAAAGTTCTATACCTCTAAAAAAAAACACCCTTTACATCCCAAAGATTTTCTTCAATGTATATTGCAAATGATACTCATTGCAACGAGATCTGTAAACACGACCAGTGGATTTGATAAGAAGTTGTTGAAATTGAAAATTGAGAAATTTAAAAAAATTAACTGATTGATAAAAAAAATTTTAACCATTAATATAATTTCATTGCAGTAATTATTCTCCATACCACTAAAAATTTTCATTTGTACATGGAGCTATATATTTGTAATACCGCACAAACATTAATCAACTAAGGAATTTTGCCCCGGAGCTATTTATTTTTAATATCGCAACACGAGGGACAATATTTTCTATTTCAATTATGTCTATCAGCGTTTTGAAAAACAAAACAGTATTTCTAACCTGACCAATAATAAAAGTATGACTTCTTCTGCTTTCTTTGAAAAAAAAATCTTTTTTTTCACTATATGAATCCTTAACAAAAAAAAAAAAACGAAATACTATATAAAACAAACTTTTTAATATTTGAGCTAACAATATTTTCTATAACTTAAAAAAAAAAGTAAAATTAAAAAAAAAAAACCAAAAAAAACTTTTTATACTTTTATATTTTTCTTCATTAAAAATTTAATATTAAGAATAAAATAAAATAAAATATTTAATTGGAAAAAATTGTTAAAACATACATACATAGACAAGAAGAAAAAAGTTTTTCCTATTTTCTTACATATTTTTTCTCCTTAAAAACCATTAACTGGGTGGAATAATAAACAAGTGAAATTTTCATGATGCATGTCAGAGTTGAGTTATAAAGTTTTCTTTTACTTTACTTTTGTTAGTTTTTTTATTTTTTAATTTTTTGAAATTCTGATGAAGCAAGCTGAAGCTGAAGTGATTCGTTCGTAATTATTTATGTCACATTTTTCTCTTTTTCTGAATTACAGCCGATATAAAGTTTTTCTTCAAAATCCTTGTTGATTTGTTATGCGGATTATTTTAAAGCCTTTTGTAATTATGAATTTAACTAATAACTATGTTATATCAAATATTTTTAATATATTAAGTTTAACATTTTTTCAAAAATCAATAACAAGAAAGTTGAATATTCGGAAAAACGTTTCTTTTGAATGTTTCATATTCATATGAACAATTTTAAGGTTAAATATTTGAGCTTTTATAAACCTTAACGTTAATGAGACTAAAATTTATGTCTATTTTTAGTTAGAAAATTTTGAGAAATTGTTAGAGATAAAAAATTCGTAAAAAACAAGTTTCCAAACAAAAATGTGACCAATCCGCATGAAAAAGTAGAAAATAAATTTTTCTTCACACACATAGGTGGACTCAGATTTTTTGATTGGGACATTTCTCTTGAATATTCTTTCTCTTCATGAATTAAACCACTTACACAGGTCCAAATTTTAGCTCGCTGTGATGAAGAAAAGTGGGAGTACGAGAGTGTCGAAAATAGTAAAGATACAGACCGACAAGTTCGTGTACGAGTTAATAATAATTGTGGCCTCAATAAAAATGAATACTTAGAAGCAGGATCTTAAGATTATCACGATTTTTACAATGAATTTTTTTCTGCTTAAACTGGTAAATCTAATGTTAACATTAAAAGAATACGTTTTGCCTAATCTTATAGCAACTAAACCATGCGTTGGCTAGGGAATATTTAAAGAAACATATTCGTTTACAATTTCAAATATTTATTAATTAAGTTCTGTACTCTATATTATATTGTAATGTATTTAGACACAAACATAAATGTTCAAAATTGTATTATGTTGAAAATAGCGGGAAAAATTTTTATACATAAATATATTTTAAATTTAAAAATCTATATTAATTAAAAAAAAAAAAATTTTTTTTAAATTATAATGAAAAGTTTTCAAATTAATCAGTTCACATCTGTTAGAAGGAGCGAAAAAAAAATTTATTTTTTTGTCTTATTAAATTTGTAATAAACTTTCATTTTTAGTTTTTTTTTTAAGAACTTTATTATTAGACTACTCTATTAAGGATATTTTATATTTTTAAGAGTTAATTTAAAAGAAAAAGAAAAAACAATATGTACATTATATGATGAACATACACATAATACATATATATGAAAAAAAAAAAAAATTATAGGAAAAATAAACTAACGCTTTTCAAAATTTATTATATTGTTCATTTTATAAAGTCATTAAAAAGTGTTAATTTTGGTTTTCTAAGTGATGAGAAATATAATACGTATATATGTATAAGTTTTCCACTGTTCGTCGTATAATGTTTTGAAAGAAAAGTTTTTCTTATAAGAGATAGAAAATTTTATTAATAATAAAAATATAGATAACAGTCAGGCCTATAAATGAAAAAAACAAAATTATTTTCAAATTAAATTTTAATAAAAAAAGATGGAAAAAGTTTTTATTTTATTTTTTTCATTTAATAAACTTTTTTTTTTTGTTTCAGACATATTTATAATTTTGAAGGAAAAACATTTTTGTTTTTTTTTTTTTGCAATTTATACTGATTATAAATAAAATGATTTGAAAATATAAAATCAGATGATCGTCAGTGTCACCTCCAATTGAATTCGTTCCTGTAATACTGTAGTGGTAGTATTTTTAATAAAGTATCCTTCTCGAATAAGTAAAATTAATTTTTTTTAGCAAGTTTTCATAAGCAACAGTAAATGTCATGCCACTTGACAGTGATTTTTACTTTAAGTCTTCATAGAAGAACTACTTATCATAACAAGTAAGCATTGAATAATGATTACACATTTTTTTTGGAATCAAATCACTTTTGCCCGTCCAAAATATTTAATTTGAACAAATTGAATTGAAAAAAAAATTTTTTTCTTAGCCAATAAAATTTTCTGTTTTTAACTTTAATATCTTCTTTTTTTTTTTGACTACCTACTTATAAATTGAAAAGTATTTTAATCTCTTCTATCCTATTAATAAATTTTCTAAGCAATATTATTTTATAGAACTATTATGTACATAATTTTGAATTAGAATTCTTAATATCCTTAAAGCTTCAAGTAATAAAAATATAAAAGCTTATGCAAAAAATAAAAGGAAAATTAAAATCGATATTGTTTCAAAGTATATTATAAAAAAATAATATAATAACAAAATATCGTAATTTAACAAAAAGAAAAAACGTCATAAAATATCTTTAATCTCTTAAATGTCCTGATATTGGTACTTGAGTTTCAATTTTAAAATAAAATATATATATACATAATAAAATACAGGAAAAAAAAAAAATAAAACAAGAAATTTCCCAATAAAATTTTAAAATCTTAGATTTTATCTTTTTTATTTATATTTTTTCATCTTATTATGTATATTATGCTCTATTTTTGTGGGAAAAATAAAATATATACCAAAAAAAATATTTTAAGCATGAATATAATATATTCTCATCCCCTTAGGCTTAAACAATAACGCTTTAATTCCTTTTTATATTTAAGCTCTCCAAGGTGAATTAATTTTGGTACTATCATGTTATTGTTTAAAACAAAAAAAAAATTTAACAAAATTTTTTTTTTAAATTTATAGATGTATAAAATTGTGTACCAACTACCATCGATCGATAGCTGTATGATTATAAAGAAATAATTAATATAAAATAAAATTGTATATATCTTTGTATTTTATAGAAAAATTCATTTATGAATTAGCCAAAATTTTATATTTGAAGTCAAAGAAAATTATAAATATTTTAAAATTTAATATATCAAATCTTTTTTAATGGTATTACATTTTAATTTAAAATATTCAAACTATGTTTCGCTATAAATATTGCAAAGGATTCGAAATATTCCCAAGTGAATCAAACAAAAATCTGTCAAAGATCTGATACTTTGTTAACATTACTATATTTAACAAAAAAAAAGTTAAATTTCAACTTACATAAAATAGTTAATTGTATGTCCATAGTAACACGTTCTTTAACACCATTATCAGCTGCACATTGATATATCCCAGCATGATGACGATCAACATTTTCCAATATTAATGTTGAACTATCAGATAGATGTGTTGGCCCAGAAAATACATCTTTTTTATACCAATAAATAGTTGGAACTGGATTACCAGATGCTTTACATTCTAATGTCACTGTACTACCTTTTCTAGCTGTAACTTGACCATTATGTGGAAGCGCTCTAAGTGTAGGAGGGACTTTAAAAAGAATGAAAAATTTGAATTAAAAAAATTTTATGTACAGAATAAGATAAGATTTAATAATGAAAAAGTTAAAAAAAAAAAAATTAAATAATAAAAATAAAAATTTCTTTTCAAAAAATAAATATACTATTATAAAAATATTGGTTTTTTTGTTTTTATGGGGAAAATATATTTTTTTTTTCATATAAAAATAAATATATATTTGTTCATGGATGAAAAAATATTGTTTGCCATATGATGGGATTAAAATTAATCTATTTTCTAACAGGAAAAAGGGATATCCTTTAAATTACGAAAATGCATTTAAAAAGATAATTTTCTTTTTTATATTTTTTGCTCTGCATTTTCCAAAAAAGGGAATAAATGAATAGAATAGAATATAATTTGATTAAGATTTAAAAAAAGGAAAAAAAAAAAAAAAAACAAAAATGAAAATTCTTTTTAGTAAATTTGAAGTGAAAATTAAATGCAATTTCGAAATTTAAATTTTCCACATTTTAAGAGTTAATTCCGGGAGTAACATAATTTTTTATTTATTTTTTTCAAGAATTCGGTTAAAAGAAAATTATATAAAATAGATTTAAAATAGGTTTTTTTTGTTATATCTTAAAAGTTTTTACTATTTAATTGGGTTTAAAATAGCATGAAGTCTTTTTTAGTTATTTAAGAAAAATTATTGACAAAGTTTTCCCAGCAATTTTGTTATAACAATGTTTTAAGTTATAGAAAGGATGCTCGCAAATTAGTAATTCCAAATAAAATAAAGGAGAATAAGGCGAAGATTGTGATTAAGATCAATAATTAGTTAAGTCTTTAGTTAAGTGAATTTCTATAGATATCAAAAGAAAAATCATATTCAAAAATTTAAACTTGAGAAAATCATTTTCAAGATTTAAAAATGATCGACTGAATATTCATTCGAAATTCACTAAACTTTATCAATATAATGAATCGTGATTCGAAGATCATCAAAGACATTTCAATAATAATAGTGAATATTATCAAATATTATCCACACTGTGATGATGATGATAACGAAATATTTGTCTTAAACCCTTTTAAGGTTTTTTTTGAGCAAACAATAATTGAAAGTGTGCTGAACGAAGTATATTCAAAGGGTTTGGTTTTCTTGAAAGAACATTAATTGAAAAAAAAATTGTGTAGTTTTATTTATGTATCTAAATAAAATTTGCAAACTTTATTGACTTTTCAAAGTCACCACAATTCATAAAATACAAGATATTTCTACACACAAGATTATTATATTATACATATAAATATAAAATCAATATTGTGAATCCAAAAATTTTATGGATGGACACAACATCTTTTCCAGCATATAACATATATATTTCATTTAAAGTTTTTTCATTTCATTACAATTTTTTATCGAAAATAAAATTTCCATCTCAATATTTTTGGAAATCAAAAGAAAAATTTATTATCCAAATGAACTACATATTGATGGATTTTTATCAATAACTCACTTGTATAAGGACCCAAGTATATATATAATCCATTTGAAGTAAAATTTAAACTAATTAAATGTTATTATTATTATTTTGTGGAAAAAGGGAAAATATGTTGTATGTACTTATGCATTTTATTATATTTTTGCTTTTAAAATAAATTTTTCATAAAATAGTGTATAGCTGAAAAAAAATTCCACTATAACATTTTTTATCATAGAGAGCATAAATTTGTCGAAGAACTTTTTAAAACATTGTGTACTTTTGTAATTTAATTTTTTTTTTATACTGCTTACTCACTGTGTGTATGTTTATGTTTCACATAATAACAAAAACAGTAAACATAAAATGTGAAAAAAAGCAATATTCTTTTATAGAGAAAATATTGAAAAAAAAATATATATATTTGCATAAAAATTATTATTATTTTTAATGAATTTTACCTAGAATTTCAACAGTATGCACCTGATCACGATTTTCTTGATCACCTAATTGGCATATATAATCACCGGCATCTTGTGTTTTAACTCCATTTATTTGTAAATTATAATCATTGCCGATGCTAAAACGTGTATCTCTGGTAATCATTAAATGGCCAGCTGTTAATACAGAAGTACCCTTACGCCACAGCAATACATATGAACCTAAATTTTGAACCTTACATGGTAATTCTATTGTTTCGCCTACAATTACTTTATATAAATGACCCCGGGATAAAAATTTTGGCGGTGTTGGTGAACCATCCGAAGATTCTGATAATGATGATGATATAAATGAATTATGTGGTATTCCCTTACCTGAAATTAAAACAAAAAAATTAATTTTTTAATCATTACAGATATTTTTATTAGAAAATATATAGTTAAAGCTTTAATGACAGAATGTGGAGTAAAATTTTTATGGACATTATGTAGATACTTCAAATTGTTATTAATGTTTCAATATTAAAAAAAGATGTAATATAAACATTTGATTAAGCAGGTTTTTCTGTATTAGTATTGTAGACATATTTGTATTACAAAAAGAAGATTTTCTTACTTAAAGCCATTTAAAAAGTGCCCAACATTACTTAGCAATAAAAAAAGGACACTAATATGACTTATTTATTTTTCCAAAGTTCAATTTAAGAAATAACGCCTTGCTTTGAAATATATTTAGTTTATTATTTTTGTCTGTGTCTATAACATTTTTTGGTATAAGCAGCGAGCAATCTAAAATGTTAATACATGAGAAATCAAACCTTGTTTTAATATCAACATTCTGTAATCTATCTGTCTCGAAGTAATTACGATTTTTGTTTCTGTTAGTAATTTTCGACCTAATTAATTCAATATTGAGACGAATTGCTGTATTTTTTATGTCTTCCCAAATATCGCTGAAAATTTATCAAACATTGTCTTTTTTTTATAAGCATTCTTGTTAAATATATTAAGCATTATTGTTAAATCAACATTAAGTATTATTGCTAAATTAATTTTTGCAGTTCTGCCGAAAATTTCTAGTTAGAAAAAAGTTTAATGTAGGTTCACTTTCCATTTTTTATAAATATCTTGTTGGAATGGATACGTGTTCCCTGGAAGTAAAAGCCCTACTTCCTAAACTTCAAGTATTTTCACGCCAAACACGTACTGCTTCAACTTCACACCCATATTTCGTAAAAATTCCCAGATGTGATAGAACGAGATCGGAGATTCGTTTTCAATTCGCACCTCGAGAATGTGGAATGCTCTCCCATTAAAGTTGTTCCCGACAGCTGGTGAACGCTTAATTTACGACTTGCGACGTTTTAAGAAAAGTGTAAATGATTACCTACTAACTGTCCCACTTTTTAATCCCGTCTAAACTTCCTGTCGTCATTACCAAATCCATACTTCTTTAGTATAAAAGGTATCCCACCTAGTGATTTGGTAACTTTAATAAAAAAAAAAATACGAATATCAAGAGAAAAAACAAAAATTTGTAAACTCTATTTCGCCACTATCACAAATCCATAAAAAGAAATTTTATTTTAAACGTTTAAAATGTGCAAATAATTAAGATTGCTTAAATTTTTTTTTATTGAAATCAACCATAAAAGAACCGCTAATTAATTACAGAGATATTAAAGACGAAACCAAAAAAAAAAAAAAAAGATGGAAAATTTCATTTAAAAAAAAAATGAAAAGCATTTTAAATTTAATTAAAGTTGACCAACCAAGAGTAAAATATTCGCTATTAAAATTATTATATATTAAACATTTTATGAATAATTTAATTATTTTATTTTGTTTAAGCATAGTATGCATACACAATGAATGAAGACCATATCTCTAACTATTAAAGAGTTGAGTAAATAAATAATTAAATTATATACTATTCTATACATATATTTTATATACATAAAACATATAATAATAATAAAACTGCGTGATGTGTATATTTATTCAATTAAATAAAAACAAAACGGAAGTTCAAACTAACTTAACAAAAGTTGTAAATTTTGATTAATAAAAACACATTTTTTTAGGGTTTTGTTTACTTACATTTTATTAATATAAATGAAGCATAAACATAATGTTCGCGAATTATTATTATTATTTGACTTCATTTGTCGGAAAAACTTCAATTTTTTTGTTATATTCATAATACAAATAATTTTCATAACATTTTGAAAATTTTATTTCCCTTTTTGAGTTTTAATATTGAATTTTCTATTTTCTATAACAATATTTTTGTTTTTATATAACCTTATACTATTTTTTCCCTTGTATAATGTACATTATATTTTAATTGAAATATAATTACTTGTTTTAACGAATTTCTATATAGATGATGATGATAGTTGGCTATTATATTGTGTAGCGGTGAAATTAAATTAAAAGCTATGGATATATGTGTACTCTGTACTGTAACCATTATCGTTAAATTGTATTTTAAGAAAGTTTCTTTTAATGTTTATTTTATTTTTTTGTAGTAAATTGTTTTTATTTAACTTACATGTCGTCTATGTAATTATTTTACTTTCTGTCTTTAATTTAAAATATAATATATTAACAATAAACCGCGAACAATAAATATATAAGTAGGTATATGAGTGTATAAATTAACCATAGAGTATAATTAAGGAGTTATTTTGATTTATTTAATAGTCAATTTCAAATCACCAATAACAAATAATTTAGATTAAGTTAGCTTGGATAAATTTTATATTTGTATTTTTTTTTTATTTACCATATGGAAAAATAACATGGTAAATTATCATTTTTGGGGAAATATTGATGGAAGTTCTTCAACTAAAGGTTTCATAGATGTAAGACATTATTTGTGAAAAAAAATAATAACCATATGTAATATAAAAAAAACCCGGTAATTTTTTTTTATTTTTACATAATATGAAATTTTTTTTTAAGAACTAAAATCTTTTTTATTTCCTTGTTAAAACTAATAAACTTAAATTTGCTGTCACGCAGGTTAATTTTATTACACCACATTAACTCACAACATTGTGTGTTCTTATTACACGTATTTTTGAACATTTAACCAAATATTGTATTACCCTTTGACTTTTTTTTTATGTGCGGCATATAAGTATGTATATACAAATGTGTATGTATAAGCACGTATGTACAAATAATGTATATTTTAGTTTGTATGTAATTTTCAGTTAAAGTACATAAAAAGCTTATTAAGGATTTTTTCTTTCATTAAATAAGTATAATGTCGCTATTAAGACTTATTAGAGTTATTATTATTTATTTGTAAAACATAAGGAGTAATAATTAGATTTTTTTTTCTTTAAATTATATTAAACTTAAATTTATATACTTAAAATTAGCGAAATTTAATGAACATGCAATTAAATATAAATAATTAGGTTAGGTTATCTTATCACTGAAAATAATTTTTTTATTTCATATTGTCCTTATGAATATACAATTATTATTATAACATTTAAAATTACATTAAGCTATAAATTAAAATGTTTTCTCATTATCAGGGATTCTTTAGGGGTTCAACAACAAATGTGTCAACACTTTTTTTTTTGTGTCCACTATTTTTCTACCAATGATAAAAATTATTGAAAAAATAACAAAACAAAGAGTCGAAACTACTTCGCGATGATGTTAAATTTAATTAAAAATCCTTGTTTAGCATTTTAATCTTTGAGAATTTTTTTTTAAAATTGTAAAATAAATAGCAGCATTTTATTTTAGTCTCCCTTAGTTAAACATTTCAATGTACAAAATTTAAAAGAACTTATAATAATCGAAAAGGGAATTTTTTTTCATCTACAACTTAAAAATGAGAATGGAAAGCATTAACTTCAAAATATAGATTTTTTGGGAAATTGTACAACTTAGTCCATAAAAAAGGACGCTCAAGACTAATTTCCCTATTATTTATGCAAATAATGTCCTTAATAGGCTTTTTATACCCGTAAAGATAATTTTTAGCATTAAAAAAAAAAAAAAACAATTTTAAACTTAATTATATATCCAACCAGAAAAATTAACTACTGTCGTGATATTTTCTGGGCACGTAAAATAATCGTGTTTTTTTTTAAGAAAAAATTTAATTTTTAATTTTTAATAAATAAAATTATAACATTTTTCTTATTTTTAAGCATTTAATAGAACATTGGGCATATACAAACTTAGCTGTTTTTGGGCATATGAGAATTTTTCTTTCTTATGCCCATTTTTTTGTCATTATGGAATAAGGATAAAAGGAGATCCATAACGAAACACATAATGTGGTATTAAAAAAACCTATTAGCAAGGCAATCCTTTAACAAATAAAAAAATATATATATATTATATTTTTATATTATATTTGTATTCATATAATACAAATACATAAAATAAAATAAAACACAGAAAACTTAATGACAATAGGGTTGACCAAATTCAAATAATAATTTGTTTATTTAAGTTTTAAGACTTTTATAATTTGCTTGAAGAAAAATATTTGCATATTGGAAATAAGTTAGTTTTTCTACAGTTATAATATATGTGCACATTTTAAACATAAATATTTAAACATATTTACACATATATGAATATATTATAGTGGTTTTAAAGTCATGGTTAAAAAATTGTACATTATATCTCTAAGCAAAACTTTTTTGTTAAATAAATTTTATAGGAATATATAATATACATGTATAAAATTTTCTAGATTTTAAATAATGAAAATTTGTTTTATTTATAAAAAATTTTTTAATTATAATTTTATAATGAATTAATTTTTTTTTTATTTAGATATAATCGTGCTTTAAATGCCTTCAAATTATAGAAATATTTAAATCAATTAAAAGTTGTATAATTGAAGTAAAACATAACACATAATTCATGTATATGTAAAAAGACAGAAAGAAAATTGTCCATAGAAAGGGTTTTCATTTTGTGTTATTTTCTTGAATACCTATCTGTTTTCTGTCAATAAAATGAGTATAATTTGTTTTGTTTTTTTATTTAAAAATTTTATTCCGATTTTTGATGAATGATATTATACATATTTCATGTAAATGTACAAAATATCTTAACATTTATGTGAAAAAATAATTTATGTAGGTACTTATTTTTATATACTATACTATTGATAAAAAATTAACATTTTTATGAAAAATTGACAATATTTACATATAAATAGTACGCACTATAGAAAATAGAAAAAAATATATTAGTTTCCGGAAAATTTAGAAGAAAAAAAAAGATAATTTTCTTTGTTATTATTTTAATTTATTCAATGTCATTATTTTTGAATAAATAAATAATAATAATAACATATTTTTTTTTAATTTAAGTTACTTATAGGTCATGAATTGAAATTAAAAAGTTATTTGTAAGTGTTTATAGTATATAGTATACTCGTTGATCTATTGATACTTTCCTATTCCTACTGATTCTTGACTTGCTTTTAGAATTTGTAAAATTGTTTAAATTGGAATATTCAATGCAAAGTTTTCCAAAAAACATGCTATTAGCCCTTACATAGCAGACTAAACTTTCCCCTAATTTCCATCATTCATCATTTCATTTTCCCTATTTTATTAATATTTGACAACCAAGGGGCAGTGTCCTTTAACATTTATGTTAATAAGAACATATAAATCAGAAATTATAATTCAAAAATCATTAATATTATAAATGCACATACAATACGGTGTCCATTCTATACATATATTATTTTATTTTCATTGCAAATTATGTACATTACATATCAAATATATACATATCAAATATATATATATAGGTATAAAATGATCAAAGTTGTTGCGTTGTTAATTTCTATGTTGTATTCGTTAATTATAATTACCATGGAATTACAATGTATGCAAGTTAAATTTACTTTTTAACTAAAGTTTGTCACAAAATGGAAAAAAAATAAAATAAAAAAAAATAAAATAATAATAAAGCAAAAGTTTAATTGAATATTTGCGTGATTATTTCTAATTTGTCTGTTTATTAATCATTAGACGCCAAGGGATAAAAAAAAAGCATAAAAGAAATTCACCGGCCTTAAAACTTTTTGCTAATTTTTTTTATGTCACTTAAAAAAAAAAGAAAAAAGAAGAAAATAGGAAGAAAGAAAATTAAAAAAAAAAGGTAATTCATTAGTTTTCCTTGACATTATCACAGGTATTTTTATTGAAAATACAAATTCTCTGTAGGTAGGTGTATAATGCAGAAGTAAAGTTTTTATTAAGGAAATTGTCGGAGAATTTATCTCTGAAAGAATATTATCGAGTGAGGAGGAATCAAAAGAATCGAAACTTGTCTAGAATTGAAGTTGATTAACTTGTTGAGAATCGAGCCCAGAATAACAAATCGAAAAAGATGAAAAATGAATCTACATTAGATAAACATGACTTTTAACTAGGGATAAATGGAACTAGACAATACATAAAACTTAATGAGAACTCACTTCTCAGAAAAAAGCATATTTCGCGTTCTCAGGATCATCATTAAAAACCAGTTTAAGAATTTCAAAATTACATCAACTTTGATTAGGAATAACAAAAATGTATATCGTTTTCTTTTCTGAAGAGAAGTCATGATCCTTTTCAGTTTTAATTTGATACTTTCTCAAATCCTTTTTCAATTTAAATTCTATAATCTTATAATTGGTATAAGATTCTTCAAAAAAAAAAAAAATTTTCCTCAACTATTGTTTAAATAACTATGTTATGACTTTAACAGAAAAAAAAAAACCCCAAAAAACTATTTTACCAAACAAAAAAATATAAGAAAAAGAAAGCTACTCCATAAAAAAATAGTCATAAAAAATATTATCAAAAATATAAATAAAAAGATAATTTGAAGAGAAAAAAAAAAAAAAAAACAAATAAAAATAAAGAAAATTCAAAGAAAAAAAAAAAAAAAACATTTTTTTTATACAAAATTGGAGGTGGACATTTGAAAATGACTGTCACGACCATAAATAGATATCGTCGTCGTAATCTTTTTATCTTTTTAATGGTTTTTAGCATAAAAAAAATGGAAAATATACGATTTTATAATGAGGGCTGAATTTTACTCTTCCATTTTATGGCTAATTTTTTTCCTACATATTTTTTGGTTTTATTTTTTTTTAGACGTATTTTTTAGTTAATTTATATTCAACTGATTGGAGCGTTTATTATCAAGTTTTTTTTTTTCTTCTTTTTATTTTCTTTTTCTGAAGTTAATTTTTCTTAGATTTTCTTTTGAGCTTGGAAAAGAATTTTTTTTTTATTTTCTAGTTATTTTCTCTATACTTAATAAATTTATTGTGAAAAAAAAAAATAAATAAATAAAATAAAAACTTTTATCGTTTAGTTAAAATGAAAATTAATTTAACCTTTCTACAGGCGTGGCTGTGAAAATGGAAAAATTTTCATTGATATAATAAAGTCATCCTGGGGTCAATTGTATGTAAGAATTGAAATTCACATTACGGTGGTCGTATGGCGAAAGAAATTATTTTAATTAGATAAATTTTTTTTTCTCTAATGAACCGAAAATATTTTCCGGCGTTAATCTATGAACTTTGTTGGGACTTTAATTTAAAAAGTTGAAGCTATCCAACAAATTGTTTCAAAATAAAATCAAAGCCGTCGCGAATAGACGTTCAAAAATGGTAACAAAGATTTTTACTTCAGACTCGACTCCAATTGAAGAATCGAAAAACTAATTTGGAAACTTATATTTAATTCAAATCGACTTCTCACAATAAAAGAAACGTGGATCAAAATTTTAAAAGCGAGTATTGGTTCAACTGAAAATTGGTAGAAAATTTGCCATTTTATTAGTTCAACCCGCTTTTGCATTCAAAATTTTGTTGTAATACGTAAGAGAGAAGTTACATACAAATATGAAATAATATTATGTGCGTGAATATTTATTTTATCTTCTCTCAGTTGATTGGAGTTTCTTGTCAACGCTTTTTAAAAAAAGGGAAATATACAATGCCTGAATTTTTTTCTGTGCGGAAAAATATAAAAAAAAAATCTACATAAATATGATAATATTATATTTATCTATGAAATATATTTATTTTTATTATTATTTTAATTTTTAATGAATAAATAATACTAAAAAAAAATATTTTATTGGTTTTAATTTATTTCAGTATTTTATATATGTATATACATTTACCTAATTATCAAAATATTTATTTTATTCAAAATAATTTTTAAAAAATATTCGTTAGATTAGCAATCATACTAAATATTCTTAAATAATAAGCCATCAAAACTAAACAACTCTCTCAAACTGCTGTATAGTTCCATGCAAAGGGTACCAGTGTTTCAACCAGTTCTAGTACTAATTACGTTTCTGAACTTTTAATAACAAAGAAATTAGTCCTTTTTTGGATTTGATTCTAAATCCATGAGCTTTTTTTTTTATTACTTGTTCTTTTTTTTCATCTAATCAGTCAAACCACTTGAACTCGATTGTTTGAACCGCAAATAGAATTGTCAATAAAAAGCAGAAAAACACTCGCATATTATTTATTTATGAAAAATTACTGAAATGATATAGAATCGAAAGTTGATTCTCAGTATAACTATTCATTGCAGGTAATTTAATCTCTCCGCATTTCAGTTTATTCATTATTTCCTACATACATATATTTTGAATTATTTTAAAATATCAATTATAGTTGATTAATTAAGAGATTTAAAAATAAAAATGTATTTTTATTTTCAAATTGTTAAATATCACTATGGTAATCAATAATCGAAAAAAAAAGTAAATTATGACTAATTAAAAGCTAACGAACCTCAATTTAAGCTTTTAAATATTAAAAATTAAATTTTTCGTCATTTATTTATTTCATGAAATTCCTGTGTTTTTAATATTCTTTTAAATTAAAAAAAAGAAGAAAAGCAGTAGGCAGTGTGGTTAACAAATGTTAAATTGATAAACTTAGACCTCTGCGACGCATCAAAACTTAAAATCGACGTCATATACCTTTATATTATCTATTTGTAATGTTTATACCCTAGCGCCGGTTGGCAATTCCAAAAACTATAAGATTCTTTCAAAAACATCTTGAGATTTTTATATTTATAACAATTATTTCACGTCAAAATAAAATTAAATTTAATATAATTTTTAAAAATAAAATCAATATAAGATTTTAAAAATAATTTCGGTCAAGTTTTCTTTGAAAAGCATATATTATTCAAAAATTTAAAACTGTTAAATGAAACCAAGTTGAAAAAGATAAGTTATAGCTAACTGTATGAACATGTATTTTACATTAAATTTTAAGATATGAAAATTGTCAAAATAAATTGAATTGAATCAAAAATTGAGTTGGGTATTTCTTGAAGTAAAATTCGTGTTGGGGCTATTTCATTTCATCCTTGGTTAAATGAAAAAATAAATAAAATTCTAATGTCTTTTCTACAGAATTTTCATAAAAATATTAAGTACGTGATCTTTATATCGAAAAAACTATTTTTTTAAAGAAAATATAATTTTCGTACCATTGGAGAAAAGATGAGTATTGCTATGTATATACTTAATTTAGAAAAGAAAATTTCAATAATTAAATAATTAACTATTCTTCAATGCATTAATTAATATTCTCTTGAGCTCTTATTTCTCTCTACTATTCCTTCGTTGAAAAATTTTCGGCATTTCATCCATTGTATACCAATCGAAATAATCAGATTCTTAATTTCTTCCTTCATTTTATTCGAGACTTGAGTTTTACTAATATGTACCATTTCACTAACTTAGTTACTTAATTAGTTCTTACCATGAATTTGGCCGTACTTTATAATAAAATTCTACATATAAGAAAAATTATGTCAAATTTGTTCGAACAATTTTTAACTAATTATTTTAAAACTATGAGATAAGGTAAAATAATTGAATTAAAAAAAATTTTTTTTTGGAATTCAACTGTCGAAATAAACCGAATTCGGTCATTTATGAAAATGGTGTTTAAGTACCGCCATTATCGCACTTAAAAAGCCACCAGATTCACATTTTGCCCGTTTAGATCTCTGGCGAAAGCGGAAATTTTAAATGTGATGAAAATAGTTCTTCTTTTTACAACGTTTTAGGGTAGTTGAACATTGAAAAATAGAAATTATTTATAAACATACTTACCACTGACTTAGTGGTAAATGTGTAGTTTTTACTTTTATTTTATTGTTTTATTGCCGCAGGGCAATGTTTTCCGAATCTCATTTGAATGGCCTATTTTGGCTTTTTAGAATCAAATTTGAAAAACTAAGCGGCACACTTTTTCGGGACGTCGTTTAGCTTTAAAAATTTATAAGGGACCTAGAGCATTTTTACGAACAGTTTTTTTCACTCTAGTGACTAGTGGAATGTTTTGTAATTTTTTTTGTTGATATTTTGGCTTCATAAGCACAAAGGTTTTTGAAACAAATCAGGAAAATTAGTAAGCTTGGTGCAATTTGTAATTAAATGAAAAGTTCGTCTACACCTACATAAACCGTTCAATTTTATTTCTATTCCTTTTTCGTACGAAGAATTCTCATTTAATTTTATTCTTATTCGACAGAAAAATATATACTCATATAAATTTAAATTTTTAACTCAGTGACCATTTTATTTTTCACCTTTCAGTGTTCCAAATAATTTTCACTCAAATTCGAGAACTTGAGTAGAAAAATTGAATTCATTATTTTTCTCTTTTA
Source organism: Hybos culiciformis (assembly GCA_964007475.1). Taxonomy (NCBI): domain Eukaryota; kingdom Metazoa; phylum Arthropoda; class Insecta; order Diptera; family Hybotidae; genus Hybos; species Hybos culiciformis. Next base: position 22,676,211 of record OZ023274.1, read on the forward strand.
CTTGATCCAAAAAAAAAATAAATTCTTGAACACCGAAAATAATACTTAAGTTAACAAAAATGTTTGTAAGACAACAATAAATTATTACATAATTTTATATTAAATATTGAAATATTTGGATTAAATTAAAAATAAAACAAAAACTTGGCACGAATTGAAGCTTCAAAATTGTTGCTAGAACAAATTTATTTTTGTCTAGCAGCAAAGTATCCTTGGGTAGAATAAATTATATATCTTATTTGAATAATATAATGAAAATCCTTTTTTTTTTTGTGCTTTAATTAAAAATTGAACAGAATTCTGTCACGAAAAATTTAAATTAAATTCAGAGTTTTTTTTTCGAAATTTTTGTATATAAGATATATTTTTATAAGAAGAAAAATTGAAATTGTATTCAATTTTAATACTTTAGGTATATATACATATTGGAATATTATTTTCCTTATATACATACTATAATAACTAATAGTGTAGTAATAATAATAATACTAAGCTTTTTTAGATTATTATTTCTAAAGGGAATTTAAGAAGATAAATGTATTGAATACATGTTTTATTTTCAAATAATCCTTTATGGCCAAAATAAAAAAAAATAAAAAAAAAGAATGAAAAATAAATTTTTAACGCTTAACCGATTTTAGTGAGATTTTATGGAAAATGTGAAAAAAATGTTAATATTTAAGTTCTTATTATTATTATTATCCGTATATATATTTTTTTATTATTTTTTAAGATTCTTAAAGCAGAAGTAAAAGCTGATGATTTTCCTAATTTTTATATTTTATCTTATTTTTATATTTTTTCAAAATACATTATATTTATAACTTTTTTTTTAGAATTATCACAACAGAACTATAATTTAACATCACATACAATACATAATACGCTATATGTAGTACACATAATATAAGTTTTTCCAAGGATATTTATATAATAAACACATACAGTTTATATTAAAACTAAAAAAGAAAAGCTTACAATGAAATTATTATAAAAAAAAAACATTTTTTTTTTTCTGAACGCACAAACTTAGAGCTTTAAAAAACATTTTCTTATATTCGAGATTCTTGTTACGTGTTCTTCACTGAAAAATCATTTCTTATAAATTGATAATGAAACCTAAAAAGAAAATACTAATTAACACAGCTCTCCGACCATAATATTGAAATAAAGGTACCGATAAGAAAAACTTTTATTCAATGAAAACTTTTGAAATTTTCAATCACACCAAAAACAACTTTTTTTTCCAATGTCCAGATTTTTCTTCGATAAAATTTATTTACATAGCAAATCAAGTTGAAATTGTTAATTCACTAGTTACTGGTAATTAACGAATGGCGCTCAAAAATTAAGTAAAATGAGTCAATTAAAAATTCTCTAAAAACTATAATATCTATATACTCTTTCCAGATTGTTGGATAAAAATATACTTAACAGTTCTTTCTGTATGAAAAAAAAGAAATAGAAGTAGAATCTGTTAGAAATTAAAACTCTTAGATTTTTTGCTGTTTTTTTTTTTTTTTTGACAAATTTTTAACATTAAAAAAAAGGGATTTTTCATTTTAATACTCCATTATATTTATTTATGTTTATTTTTTCCTTTTTTGCCTTATTTATTTATGTGTATATTTTTTTTTTTTTTTTTGTAAACACCATCTATCGTGTAAAGAATAGTTTGTTTTACCTTTACTTCCTGATTTATTAAGGTAAATTGTGTGAAAAAAGGTTTTTTTTTTTTGTTTTCATGCAATTAAATACCAACCATCCTTTTGTAATGCTTAATGCGATAGACAAATACACAGAGAAAAATAAATTAGACGAATAGATGAAATCTAATAATAAAATTATAGTTTAGAGAAAACATTTTCCTATATTTAGTTTGATATTGTCGTTTTTGTGGCCGATCGTGGAAATTTTTTTTTGAATTGTCCAATATGAATGAACACTATGAACCCAAATTATCGTTTGTCTTTTTTATTGTTTTATATTTTCAGATGAAATATTAAATTTTTTTATGCCATTGATTTTTTTCCTTTTTCATGATAGAAAAATATCCTTATTCCTTCTATCATTATCATCATCATTTACTTCTATTTCTGCCCTTGTACCGCAAATCACTAATCTAAGACGATGGATAATGATAATCGAATGGGTAGAAATGTTAATCCCCTTATACTTATGATGGTTTTTAAATGAATATTTTCGATATAAGGGTACGAAGATTGATTTTTTTGTAATTACAGAATTTTTTGTACGGATAGTTGTAGTAAATACGGGAGTTATTTTTGGTCGTTGAATAATATATTTTGAATTACTGTGACTTTTTCTCCCAAGAGATACAATTAATATAAGTTTTGTAATAAATGGCACTTAAATCCAGTATTATCAAAAAGCATGTATATAAAGAGGAATCAGTCCCATACAAAAAAAAGAATTAAAATAGTGAAACAAAAAATCCATATCACAACCCCATGAGCTTTTTTTTTTTTTTTTTTGAGAATTCCACTCTCACAAAAGCTTTTAAAACTTTAAAAATTGTATAGAACTGCTGATATTTTTGAAGTTTTAAAAGCTTTTGTGAGAGTGGAATTCTCAAAAAATTGAAAAAAAAGCTCATGGGGTTGTGATATGGATTTTTTGTTTCACTATTTTAATTCTTTTTTTTGTATGGGACTGATTCCTCTTTATATACATGCTTTTTGGTATTATACAAATTTAGAATTTATTAAAATTAGATATAAATAAATATGAGAGTACAGAGGCAATAGTTTGTAAAGTAGTAAAATTATAATAAATTATAAAACATAATAAAATGGGAAAAAGATATTCCATAAAGTAGTTATTTTGCATCATAGTATACCAAGTGGTATACTGTGACTGTAATTCTCTTTTAAAAAAAATTCATATTTGGGTATTACCCGACCGTCATGGTAGTATTGCCATTATCCTACGGCATGTTCGGTCGTGTGTTCGATTCCCACCTCGGACTGGAATTTGTGTTAATTCTCTCAATTTGTCTACTTGAATTAAGTGTTGTGTTGTTTTCTTTTTTTATTACGTACATTATACATAATACATATTGTAAAGATCATAGACCAATATTTGTTTAATATAATCTAAATTTATTATATTTGGGAAACTGAATAAAAAATCTACAGCTCCTGTGTAACAATATCTTTATCATAACATAAAATTATGTATATGCATTACCAATAATCATAGCTTCACGTAAAAATAATATAATAGTTAACTACTTAATAACTTTCATTTTATAACTTTCATTAAAATATATTTAAGAACTTTTTTAACTATACTTAACATATTTAAATTTTATCAGTATATATTTAAATATGGCTAAATTACTGAATTAACCATTAGATATTAATGACAGTTAAAGTTAGATAAGCTTCTTTTAGTGTTTTAATTTTCTTTTATTTCAATCAGAACATGAAGTAACTACAATATTTTGGTTATTTAAATCTTTGTTGAAACAAAACCTTCAGAATTTGAATTGACTAAGAATTGTATAAATTTTAATTTTAATGTCAGATTTGAATATTTAGATTTAAAAAGTAGCATTAACAAGTGAACAACACGTTAGCTTGAATTATAAAGAATAATATATGTAATTCGAAAAGCATTGTCATCTGTTTTAATAAAGATTTTTCACAGTTTCAATTGGAAATGGAAAAAAAGAACTCTTACATAAGAGTCCTCCGTTGGTAATTTGGCCAAGACCAAGAAAGCATTTAATTTAAAAATTTCATTAGGTTTATGTTTTTATTTATTAAATTTTTGTTCTTTGAACACGTAATCATAAAACCTGAAAGTTTGAAAGGATATACAGAAAATTTAAAATTTTGCATTCAAACGGCCGAAATCAGTCAAGTAAATAACAGTTATTAATGCAGGACACATGGAAAGAAAATAAATGCTTTAAAATTTAGGTATAGTTTTTAACATTATGATTCCATATCTAAATGTTTTAACATTTTTCAATTTATAACAACAATTCGTCAAAATGCTCCTGCGTACAGAAATACATATAATCAATATCATATAACCGTGCTCAGAAGATCTACAAAGTTGAGAAAAGTTTTGATTATTCAGAAAATTTTCATCACTTTTTAAACCCAAATTCCCAATCCTTCAAATTGGTGTTTTCATCAACATTAAAGCTTAATTCTGCATACAATTTTTTTTTTTTTTTGCAAAATTTAATTGCAACAAACAAACAAACAAACAAATAAAGAAATGAATAACAAAAAAAAAAATGTGAATCCTTTTTAAGAATTAAAAATGTTAAAGCTTAATGTAATGTAAAAATAAAAGAAACTTACCATTGTGTACGTTTGCTACAAGGATAAATACAACAAACAATTCGTAGCAAAAATTGTTCTGCATTGTGTATTTTAAATTCTATTTCCTGGAAAAAAAAGAAAATATGAAGAAAATGCATTAGTTATCTAATCTTTTTGCAACTCACAAAGCATAAATATTTAGTGTGTTTATTTTAAAAATATTTTCTATTTACTTATTTTTCATGAAATTGCTTAATTTTTCTTTCTTGAATGTTATAAAAGTTGCATAAAAAAAAAAAAATAATAATAATAATAATAATAATAATAATAATAATAATAATAAAAATAATATTTATTTTATTCTCTTATATTATACTATAAGTATAACTATATACTATACTATATTAACTCTCTGTTGTTAACGTAAATGTTACAGTTTTTTGGTTGAGGAAATTCTTCTTCATGGGAAAACAAAAATTTAAACAAATTATCAAAGAATAAATGTAAATAAATTTTCATTTTATTTTAATTATATTAGATTTTGACAAACAAATTAAAATAACTGTTTTTTGCGTGTACATATGTACATATACATTTATATGTCTACATACTTTATGTATATATGTAGTTTAATGTATATGACGTTATAACAATGAACCATAAACAAAATTTCTTATTATTTGTGTAACAACATTAAAATAATAATTATGTGATAGCAGCATAGCAAATATTTTATTAATATAGTTTTCTTGTTGAAAACTATATATTTTTGTGGCTTTAAATGTTATATATAATAAAGTTATGCTAGAATCGGTTGAAGCTTGATTTTAAAGTTCATTTATATTTCTGGCCACATCTAGAGTTTGTTTAAATACGATTCAGTACACTGTGGCTGTCGTCAGCATTAATTTGGCTGTTAGCATTAATGTGGCTGTCAGCATTAATATGGTTATAATGAGCCTCAAAAAACAAATGGTAAATAAATTCTTAGACAAAATTTAGACATTTAGATACAATTTTTTTTACTAAAGCCTAGTTTATTTAATAGTGCCTAATATATTTTTTTTTAATAAATTTTGTATTTATATAGAAATTGTCACAATAAAATTTGAATTTATTAAATTCGATTTAGAAAATTTTTCCTATACTATATCGAGACTCGAGACCTTTTTAAGGGTTAAATAATCTGACAATAAAATAATTATAACAAAAAAAAGAGCTTCCAGCGCTTTAATAAAAATGTCAATTGCTTTAATTGATAATTTCGCGTTCAATTCTTTTGCAAGTATAAAATTAATATACATAAATATGTATGTGCTTAATAAGTTCATTATTTAAAACATGAACATATAATTTCCATATCAAATGAATCATTTTAAAATATGCACAATAATTTTTTGCCTAAAGGTGAAAATTATAGTTATATAGAGACCTATGATTACAAAATCGAGAAATTAAATTGTATTGAACGCAGTATATAGGAAAATTCTATTATCCTGCTGATAATTTTTTTTTAATTTTTCTATAATAATGGGATATTAATTCTCTAATCATAAAGTTTTCACTCACTCCCCTTTTATAGTTACTTGCTATGTGTGAAATTATTACCAATTTTAAGTTTCCTTTTTTTTTTTTTTTAATTTTTTTTTTCACTTTTGATTTATGATATTCGGATTACACACTTAAAAATTTCAATCATTATTGTATAAAAAGAAAAAATCTAAAAACTTCTTGTTTTTTTTTTTTAACATAAAACACTAAAAAACATGTAACTATCAGACCATTACATAATTTATTCCAAGAATAAAAAAAATGTGAATGAATATTTAATATATTTATTTCACAAAACAACCCTATATGCGCCCGGTGGGAACATAAATATCTATATACATCGTACAAAAATTGCAATAGAAAATGTTACAAAAATAAATTTTTTTTTACAATTTTAAATGAAAGAAATTATTATTATTAATGAAATAATTTTCAAACAATAATAGTAATAGAGGAAAATATAAAGAAAGAGAAAACATTTTGTAGAAATATAATCTTTTATGACCAAGAAAAAAAAAAAATTAAAAATAAAAATTTTCTGCAAATTATTTCTGGGGAAATCATTAATTTTAAAACTACTGTGAAAGTGTTTATTTATGTGTTCAATTCATTGCTTTTTCTTATAGCACAAGTTCATTTTCATTTCTTCTATATATATTAAACAATTTCACGAACGATTTATCAATAAAATATATTTTTTAAACTGAGTTTTAAAACTGAGTTTGTCAAAGATCTTTCAACTTTGGGTATAATTGTCGTCTTAAAATAAAATATTTTTAAGAAAAGTTCTATAAATTTTGTTTTTTAGATATTTGTCTTCAAAAAGTAATTAATTTGAAGAAGAAGCTTCTATCGGCGAATTAATTTGAAGAAGAAGCTTCTATCTTCTTCAAATTAATACTTTATTAATTAATTTATAAGAATCGACATAAATCATTTAAAGTAAAACAACTTCTGAAATACATCAAAGCTTATTTTAAAAATCAAACTTCCAAAATAACTAAAAATCTGAAATAAATGTCCTTATTTTTTTTTTTTTTTGTTAAATTTGATTTATCTACTTACATCTACATAAATTCCTGAAAAAAGTTAAAAATATAAATGAAACGTTGACATAAATTTAAAAAAGTTTTTAATTTTCGTTTGTCTAATAAATAATTTTTAATCAAAAAAATTAAAGTTAGATTATTCACAAAGTATCGTGAAATTATCCCGAAAATGCAAGAAAAATGAACTCTAACGAAAGGGTTAAATGAAAATGATAATAATAAATAGTGCTTTATTGCAAGAAAATTACTTTAATTTATTAAATGAAGTCAAGTTAAAAATGAAAATATAATTTGAATTATATATTAATGCTTATGTATGTACAAGTATAGCATATGCATTGTACAAAGATACATTTATTTTCATTCAACAATCTTGAACATATCTATAATGAAATCTTTAAAAGAATAATAATAGTTATATTGAAACCGCACGACAATGAAATATATATGTTTTAAGTTTATGCTTTTTTTTTTTATATATATACGAAAATAATTTTTGTTTCGATAATTCCACTTTAAAAGTAAGAAAACGAAAAGTACTATAATTAAAGAATGAGGTGTTTAAAAAAAAATCGATCTATTTAATTTAAGTGTTTTTTATGTAATTAAATAAAATGAAAGTAGACACATAGAAAAGTACAGTTATAACAATCTGATCTGACATAAGTAACTTTAGGTTATTCGGGCGAATTACATTGATGTTTTTTTTTTTATCATGATGAAGATAGTACTTGAATATGTATTGATAAAAAATTTAATTTTTTGTATTAAGTATTATTATTATTACCTTCTTCTCAAGTAGAATATGATTTTTCGAAAAGTTTAGTCAAGAAGATAGTCTCATACAAGAGAAAAAGTACCTAAAAAGAACAAATACATGATTATACACATAAACATTATGTACAGTGTACACATAGTGTACCTGTAGGTAATAATCTTGATTGAAATCATTATAGGTATTTTGAAGTCCATGTACATCTATCTTTTCAAAATTACAAATGAAAATTGATATAAATGTTTTATTCACGAATTGTGATTTTATTAAGAGAATATTTCTATTCGAATTTTTTTTTCATTTAATTTGTATCGATATTTGATATCTTTAAAGGCTTTTTATTTATTTATATATATATTAATTAAAAAATCAAACAAACAATTTATTACATTTTGAGGTTTCGCTATTTGTTTGACACCTTCTTCAGATAATTCTGTTCTTAATAATTATCAATTAGACTATAAGCTTATCAGGTACATAAAGATTTCTTATAATAAACTACTTCATTACTTCTAATAAAATCATTAATTAAAAAATATAAAAATTTAAAAAAGAAAATATAGAAAATTATAAAACAACACTGGGTGAAAAATATACGATCAAACATTTTTAAATAAAAAATTATATTATCGAAACTTGAGATTCGTTAAGTTTCTTCTAATATTATTATGATTTCTTCTACTGATATAAAAACTCTTTATTTATATAAACCCATTTAGTGTTTCCATTCCTGTGAAAAGAACACTCTTCATATCTACAACCTCTTCTCCTTTCAAAAGAATTCTATATATAGCCAAAAAAATGATAATGAGGAAAAATTTCTATAATGTACTACTCGTATATAACGAATTATACATTTATAAAAATCAAAATTAAATATCGTAGAAAATAATTACTACCTCAATAAATAATTAAATATTTATGACATTTTTAGTTTCAATCATTTAATATTCAATCAATTAATCTAATTAAGAAAATAGGTTCAGTTATGCGAAAACTTATTAATAGAAAAAAGTTAGATATTATAACCACCTCATTAGTAAATTAAATTTTTGACCATATAAAATACAAAAAAAAAAGAAAAAAAAAACAATATCTCTTGAATTATATTATTTCCCCATTCACCTGATGTTAGTTTGTTCAAAAAAGACCAATATTACTGTCTGTAAAATAGGAAAAAAAATCTTATAAATAATAAATTAGGGTACGGGAAAAGAGGATGGTGTTTTACTGAGAAAATTATAATAATTATATTTTATTAAAATTTAATGCACTTTAATAATTTTAAATAATTAATTTTTTTCCGTATATCAATTATCCTGCCTTTTAATTATATTAATTACAAACAGAGATAATATTTAATCATTATTTTCGTCAATACATGAAAGAACCGATCAAAAACTATTGGGTTCATGAAATTATTTTAAAGTTTTAAGATTCAAATTGATTGAAGTTTATCGATAATTTATAGCAGTGGTTCTTAACCGGTGGTGCACGCACCCCTTAGGGGTGCGAGCTTGAATATTTGGGGGTGCGAAATTGTAATTTTCCAAATTCACGTGTAGCTAGCAAAATAAAAAACTAATCTTAAAAATTCATTTTGGTTAGTAAATTTTTTATTCACAAAACATTTTTTAAATATGTTTGTAAATTATAAACCATAGAAACAAATTAATTTTTGTATTTTTTCTACAATTACAAAAATTCAAATGCGTTTCTATAGTGATTTTTATATTTCCTCGAAATTTTAGTTGATTGTTGCGATTATTCTTAGAAATATAAATACTGATTCGAACATTACATTGAATAAAGATTTAAAAATAATTGAATTTTAGTGTTGATTATTACAAGTTTGAATTTTTGTGTTGAATATTAAAAGTTAAATATTAATAATAAAACAATTAATACAAGTTAATTTTACAAGTTTAGTTGAATATTTATATTCTAATTATTAGAATATAATTTGGTACATTAAAGTCAAATTCAAAAGGTAAGCTAAAATATAGCAATAATAGATAGAAGTTTAATATTTTTTTAGTGTTTTATTAAAAAATTTAATTTAGTATAAAAAATATGTTTTGCATAATGTTTGTTTTTTAATTTATATAAGTCAATAATTTCTGGTAAGGGGTGCGAGAATATTGTTTGAAAATTTTAGGGGTGCCGGTAGCTAAAAAGGTTAAGAACCACTGATTTATAGGCACGAATTTATATAATCACACTATAGTTTTTGAATGTCTGCAAGGCTTCTTATAACACTTGATTTGGGGGCAAACAAATATATCGATAACTTATATACTATACAAGTAATAATTTCGTCGAAAATACTGAATAATTTAAAACTCTTTATATGAAATGTATGCATTTTTTTTTTATGGAAATTTTCATTTTGATGGAAAATGCAATTGGCATTTTTAAATAAATTTTCGTTTGGTATTTTTTTTTTGATTTCTTTAATATTTAATTTTGTTTGGAATGATTTTTTTATGTGAAATGCAGTAGTTTTTATTTGTGCACACAGTATGCCGCATTTAAAATGTCACTTTTAATCCTACTCACTTTACAAAAAAATTTAAATGCATTTTTGTTTATAAAATGTACCTACTCCATGGAAAATTCAATTTCAACATAAGATTTTCATTTTTCTTTATAGAAGTTGATTTTATTTTGTAACTTTAAAATACAATTTAAAGTAGAAAGAAACAAAACAAGTTCAGAAATTTGGATAGTGTAATAAATTATTATAGTCCAATATTCTCTTCTATATCTTTTTGTTATATAAAGGACCTAGTTCTAGTTTACCATAAAATATCTCGCACGTTTTCAATCAAAAGGTCTCGCACGTTTTCAATCATTGTCACTACCATCGGAAAGATGTTAAAATGGCAATTCAAGCCCTACGAAGGATTTATAAAGATTTTTCAGAGTTTTAGAGAAAATTACAGTGGAAAATGGTTATCATTTGGCTGTGAGTTTATTATGTAAACAATTTATTTTTTGTAATTTTATAAATGTTAAATAGTTAAAACAATTTCCTTCAGTATGATTATAATTAAAATTTAAAAATAAAAAAAGTCATATTCAAATTTGTACAGGATAATTTATATATTATTATTTTATTTATTTATTTATGTTTGTTTTTTTTTTTGCATAAAGCTTAAGGTTTCTTGCGTAAAGTTTCCACATAAATTTTAGAAAAGATAAGAATAAATTATTCTTTTTTTTTTTTAATTTATTTTTAAGCAAATGGGTATCTGTGTATAATTAAATTTTATCGGTATTATTTACGTTGATAGGTCTTGACAAGTTAATCGGGTTCACATGAGACCTAAAATAGTATGTTTTTAAAAATTTGGTAAGAAAATAAGTTCATGGCTTGTTTGTCTATCGAACGTTTAAAAAATATATTCCAATTTTGTCGTTTAAATAAGCGTGTTTTTTTTTAAATTTGAATTTAGCACCTTTCCCTTATTCTAGGCTAATCTTTATACCAAATTTCTCTCACATAAAAGAAGAACCAGTGCTGTGTTAAACGGCGGTGCACTTTAAAATTCCTAAGTAAGCTCTATTTTAAAATATGCAATTTAAGTTTGATTTTACAGGATTCATATCATAAAATTTATTTAGTTGCTACTTCCCCAAAAAAATCTTCCTCCATATGAAAATCGTTTAATAAAACTTCATTAGTTGAAAGAAGAATGAGAGCAGACGGAATGCGATATTTATGTCATTATTCAAAATTAATTTCAAATCAAGTTCAAATAATTCAAAAATTGTAGGCTGGGTTCAGCTAATTTATTTAAGACAACAAAACCAAAGGATGTAGGTACATACTTTTCTTGAACTTAATGGAATGTAATTTAAATTTAAGTTTTTAAAAATTGTTTGATTTAATATTATATTATAAAATAAGACTTACAACCACTTTTATTTATACGCACACACTAACAGTGACTTGCGGTAGTCGTTTGTGAAAAATATGGGCAAAAAAATCTAATCTTACCAAAATTATTGCAATAAAGTCAATAATTTATTATTTTACCCTAATTTATATCAAAATCAAAAAAAAACCCCAACATAAAAGAAAATTTATACTAAAAATAAAATCTTTATATATAAAATAATTTAAAATATGTCCTTAAAATTTGTATGCATGTATATGTATCTATGTATTTTATTTTTAAACGGTTAACAGATATAAACCTTGAAAGATAAAGCTTTGCGAAACGCAAGGAAGATGTATAATTTTAACCCGTAGTTGGTATTATCTTTTCACTTACTTACATTATTACCTTTTTTTTTATAGAATATATATTTTTAAATTTTCATTAGGTCCATGTCCTTTCATCGTATAAAAATAAATTTAATTTATTCTTCGTTTAAAGATATAAATAAGAAAAATCCCTTATTGTAAAAAAAAATTCTTTCCAAAAAGAAGACATTAAAATGGGTTTGAAAAAGTTTTGAACCTTTCTAAATGTTAATAAGTTGTTTAATTTTTTTGAATATAAAGTTCGAGTTCAAGTACAAATGTAAAAAAGATTTCAAAAATTAGATGCGAACCCTTTATTAAATATTAAATAACAATTTTTATTTTTACAATATTTTAACAGCTTTCAAAGATGATTTAAAAATTTAGAAGACCTATGTTTCGGCGTCAGAAAATGGAAATATCGCAATCGATGCGAATATATATCATGAGGAAGTGTTCTTTACAGCACAACTGATATTATGTAAAGATTGGGATTATTATTTATTATTTTTTTGTTGATCATTTATTTCATTATTTTTTAAATTAACTATTGATTTATTTTTAAAACTTTCGTATAGGAAAATTTAATAAAAATATTTAATTATATATAATAATAAATAAAAAATAGAATCCACGAAAAAATAAATTCGATATATAGGCAAAATCGTTTCATCTTAATTTTCGCATTTCATTTTTTTATTTCACAACCACCCACTGAATGCAACAAAAGGTTTTAACAGCCTCCACTTCCACCTGATAGAATTTTTTTTTTGCTCTAATGCAATGTCATCAACTGCGAGTCGATGTGCAAAATTTCATATCGATCGAAT